>JAYESA010000015.1:3613018-3751592 GCA_036927795.1 Iris macrosiphon
TTGTCTTGCCCCATAACAAATCCACAAGTTAAGTTTGCTGCAACCTTACGTGTAATATCCCCTAACATATTGTGTATGTTCCTTGAATTTATTCGAGACTTGAGCAAGATTCAGATTGGAGAAGAATATGGCCCCTGGGTTCCCTTTATTGGAACTATATTCCTATTTATTTTTGTTCCAAGTGCCTAAGCATTGGCATTTTTAGTAAGTAGTTCCAGCTAGTGAAGTGCCAGTCTAGTACTTATGTGGATAAAATGCCTCCTATGTTCATCTGAAAACTAACTATATGTTAGCCAAAGCCTCTCTTTCATCAAAATTTCTTTCTAGTACTCAGAATCGTAGGCTTGTTTTGTACGATAACTATCAAAAACCTAGATTAATCATTTGCTATAGGACAATTTATGAAAATTTAGTAGTCATCATTGCCATAACATGTTAGGTGAAGTTTAGTGGAATAATTAATACCCTTTAGTGTTACAATTTTTTACCTTTGAATCTTGATATTAAGTCTTCACTCTAGGCAATCATATGACAAGCTGGCCAAAATTGCGACACTGCTCCCTTTCTTTTAAAGACAATCCATGAAGGATGCATTCTGATGAGCATCATCTTTGAGTTGCATCCCACAAACATATTCTCTTGTACAACTGTCTACTTATGATTCTTTCGTTACTCCTTATGTTTCTTAGTACTGATGATTCTTTCATTATTCCTTATGTTTCTTACTTTAGGTAGAGCCGGTGTAGTGTCATTCCAACCGCTTCCCTGGAAGTCCGTTTAAAGATCATGAGGGGAATAGCCAACGGTTTGGCTTTTTTGCATGAGGTCAGCCCAAAGAAGTACGTCCACGGAGACCTAAAGCCTAACAACATCCTTCTTGGGATGAAAATGGAACCATATATATCTGATTTCGGACTAGGCCACCTTGCGAACATGGCCGGAGGATCCCCATTGCTTCAGCCGAATCGAATGCCTTCCGAGAAAGATCATAACGAGCAATCCGAAGTGTCGATGAATCCAGCCATTACTACTGCATCGTCATGCTATCAAGCTCCTGAAGCCTTGAAGACCTTGAAACCGTCTCAGAAATGGGACGTTTACTCCTATGGGTGATTTTACTTGAGTTGATCTCCGGGAGGTCTCCAGTTGTTCTGTGTGAGACCTCACAACATGGATTTGGTTCAGTGGATTCAGTTCTTTATCAAGGAGAAGAAGCCGTTAGCGGATGTTCTGGACCCTTTTTCTAGCTGAGGTGCTGGATGAAGAAGAAGAAGAAGAGATCATTGCAGTCTGAAAATAGCGTTAGCTTGCGTTCAGGCCATCCCCGAGAGGAGGCCATCGATGAGGCATGTCGTTGAGACTCTGAGATGGTAACTACTAACCAGTGCAAAGCTAAGCAATCCTTAGCACCATTGTACATTGAATTTGCAGTTTCAAATGTGATTAAAGCCAAGTAGGTAGTAGGTACGAGAAGAATTGAGTTTTCCTCGCATTTGTATATGTCAGTGTTCTATTTCTTGCTTTTCTCTGCAAATTGTTCAATGATCTGTCGAGTTCTCTATTGTTTGTTATAGTTTGGAACCGCTACCTAGTTAACAATGTTTTGTACTGAGGCTGATTGGTAGTATGAATGTTGATTTCTTCTGCGTCCTGGTGATCTTGGATGCACTGGCACTATGAAATCAGTGCCGTGACACTCCAAATTACACTTGGGGCACAAAAACAATGCGATGTCCATATTATGTTATAGCTGTGTCCTACGACACAGCTCTTAAGTCTTGGTCGTTTAGATTCATAGGGTGATCTTTTCTTGGCCGTGAGTAGAACCCCAATGGCAGCTTTAGGACCCAGCTTGGCGGCTGGCTAGCTATGTTGCGGGAATACGACACAAGGATACAATACGGATAAGGGATACAAATATCTTCAAATAGGTACATACAAAGTATCTTCAAATAGGTACAAGGCAGTAATCTACATTACACAGATAAGATTACGGTTACCCGGTTTTTGGGACAAACATAGGTTGAGTTTTCTTCCCGTAAGCTGCTTCTGAACTTTGAAAAGCAGAGACAATACCAAACCATGCCCTTATAGGGATTTTTTTTAAAACCAAATGATGCATTTAAAATTATGAGTTGAGTCAACTAAAATTAATTGAAAAGAATTAGGTTTCTGATTGCTGAATCTCTCATTGTAGCCCATATTCTGCTTATTGCAAGGGTGTTCTCGGCTTGTTAACACACCTAAAGCAATGCTTATTGCAATAGATTTCCGTGTAAGGCTCTGGAGGCACAAGCAGTACTTACAAATCCAGTGATAACTTAGTACATATAATGTTTATGCATTTACCAGCTGGGCGAGTCCATATTCATATGGTCGAATCGTGACGACTCAGGAAAAGGTTAAGAACAAATGAAGGAACGAGTACAAAGGGCTCAACAAATGATACAAAACTACCACATGGCAACTAGCGATTTATTGATCTCTTAATCAATATTGATGCATCTGCAATCATCTTGTCGCAACCAGACTTACAGTTATAACTTCTGGTTCGATTTACTTCATAAGTATGGTCCCAAAGTATGAATTAGAATCTCCAGCAAACGTACTGTACTGTAGTGTACTGTACTATACTGTACGCACATTACAGACTGCTGCGGTAACAGACGTGATGCTATTCACAGCATACACTGGAAAGAAAGCATTACCATCAAAGTACAACAGCTAGGCTTAGCATAACGAACAAACTTTGATTTTCAAAGGCCATATTAATACTCCCCAAAATCTATAATCCTATTCTTCCTTTCCTCTTCAAACTATCAGACAACATGCAAACAGTACCCAGGCTCATGTGCTCAACTTCTCTTGAAATTTAACTATTTCCACCATTGTTCTTCCATAAAGACCAAAGCCAAGACCCTGCACCTGAGCCACCAGCCCTAGCCCCCTCATTCCCTTCAGTATCCGCTCTCCCTCCAAAACTTGACTTACATGGAGGCTCTCCTCCTCTGTTGACCTCTGGACGATGATTCGAGACCCGTAACCTCTATCCCTCATTATCCGGCATATCTCAGAAGGGTTGTTGGCCGTAAGTGTGACAATATAGAGCGCACCCCTTCTCCGACAGCAACTCGTCAACAATGGGAAGGATCTTGTCAATCACCCTGCGCCCGTTCTCTCCTCCAGCCCAAGAAGCCGTGATTCCTTCCTGGCCCACCTCTTCCTCTGGTGTGGGCACGTACGGTGGATTCACTACTACAACATCCATCATCCCTGCGAGCCGTTTCACTAGGCCTGCGCAATATTAGTCATGACAATGTCAGCATGAACACCGTGTGCTTCTAGGGTTCTGCGAGTAGTTTCAGCGGCATGCGGATTGATGTCCGTAGTGAAGTACTGAGTTCCAGAGGTCTCCAGACCGAGCATGATAGCGAGGGAAGTAATCACATAGCCACTCCCGCAACCGATTTCCATGCACAGCAGCGGTTGATGATCTACAAGGTGGACCCTATCAGCCAAGAGGGCATCAACCAATGCGAATGAGTCGTCACATGGCTCATAAACCTCAGGATGCTGGCTCACAAGTCGAATCTGCGCAATCCTAGAGAGCATCTTTGATGATCCCTGTTTAAGTACAGAGTAAATTGATCATCATCTATTCCTAGAACCATGGTTAGCTATACACAGCACAAAACCTACAAGGGAGATGTTCCAAAAAAAGAAAAGAATTATTACAAACATTTGGATCATAATGAACTACAACACTTTGCAAAAGTATTTTAGCTTCTTACTCATTTATGTGACAGAGAGATATATAATCTAGGCATATTGGGGGTAGATTCGACATATTTTCAGCTGTCTTCAAAATTGTTTGCAGATGGCAATAGGTGTAATCTTAGGATACTAAAGAAATTGTAGCCGACACCACCACCGATGTATATTAGTGTCAAAGTGACCTACACATCTGTCAATATAGAGGCTAAATTCCCCAATTGAAGTATCTGGACCTCATGGTAGATTGCGAAGAGCTAAAAGTACTAGTGCAGTTAGAAACGAGAAGGGAGAAAAGAGCCTCCCAGAATATTAGTGAAGGGATGGGCATCTATAAGACTATAATCATGAACAGATCTCTGTTGATGATGGGTTGTTATAAATTATAACTGACCATATTAGTTTAATTAGAATCGTACATATAAGGACACAGGAATCTTTCCACATACAGAAACTAAAATTGAAATGCATCAAGAACATAGGACAACTCCCGAATAACCAATTGATTTAGAAAATGCCAAACAAGCAGCAAAGAGAAAAAAAAAAAGAATAGAATAAGATGAAATGCTGGTCTGGATCATACCGGCCTTTTCAACTCCTTGCCTTCTATGGAGGAAATGTCTACACTGTGGTCCATGGCAGATCTCCAACATAAGAAAAACCTAAAATAAGTAAAAACGGAAAAGATTAGAAGTGTGAAAACATGTTATACTATTCATATGACAATACATTAAATGCTAACCAAATGCATCTACTCGTCATTTTTCCTAAGTATTCCATCCTAAGATGACATACTTTCCAATTGCTGAAAATAATCTAGGATATCAAGAATGCAACAAGTAGAAATAAAAGGGGACAAGAAAATTCACTAATGGGAACAAGAAATGGGGATTTGTTCAGAACAGAAAGCTAAACAAGAGGGGAAAGGAAAAATAGAATCCCAGTGGAGACGAATGGTTCCTTAAAATAGTCAGTTGCAACAAAAGATGTAGAGAATATCTTCAAAAGGTTCTGCTGAAGAATATGAGCACAGAAGAATATGAGCACAGAAACTAAGACCACCATTTGGTCTTATGGAAGCTCATGCATACACCAAGCGGATGTGGATTAACAGAATTACACAAATTGATAAGAATGTCGAATGAAATATGTCAGAAAGCCAGAAATATGGAAATCATAACAAACAGGACTGTATAGTAAATCAGAAGAAACAAGTGCCACTAAAAAAAAATCAAATCCAGTTAGTTATCCACCACAGCCATAATTGATATGACAGGTCATGGAGAAGCAAGCTTTTTAAAAAGCGGCCGCCTCACCACCTAAAGCGGCCATCTAGGGACCTCGGACATCTTGGCGCCTAGGACACCAAGATTTTAGGTGGGTTGGTCATAAGGCGCCCACCTCGAGCCGTCTCAACTTCCTAGCATCTTGACTCTAAAGTTTAAACAATCCACCTATTAGGAAAAAATTCAGCCCAAAAGATCAAGCCCAAGCAAGGTTGTGAAAAACGCTAAACGCTAGTCGGGTTGGCACCCGCCGCCTAACGCCTAGCCCGTCTAGGCGGCCACCTAGATGTAGGCGGTCCAAAAATAGTAAAAAAAATAAAATCAAATAACCTAATGAAAATTGCATAAAAAGTCATACAACCCCATAACATGCATAGTCAGGTGTCGGAGGGACTAGGTGGCCGCCTTTTAGAACAGTGAGCCCAAGTAATATGAATCACGAATAAATGAGGTTAAATATAATCATATTTTTGTCCTAATTTGATACTCTAAAGAGGAGAAAGATTCTATTTTGAGTTACGTTCGCCATAATTTGACTCACGCTAAGAGAAACTTAAGATCTCCCCCTCCCCATCTCTCCTAATTTAAGATTCATATTTGTTTTCTTCTTTTGATGTCCCTTGGGTTGACGAGACAGTTACTAGTAACTTGGGACCTCTATTTAGGATGTCGACATGGTGTGTGAGTGTGACATGACCAATTTTCCATATTGGTCAAGTCCCATACAGATAGTATCCAGGCCAAACAAGTCGATATCTCGACTAAATCGCCCGATATAATTGGGTGATATATGAATGAGCCTACCTAAGTATGGTTTGATCATTCAGCTTTAACCCAATCACAAAAAGGGACTAGTTTATAATATGTTCTATTAGTGTTTAGTGTGACTTAGAAAGTCAAAATATTTATGTGTAGATAAATCCTTACTTTAAAGTTT
The DNA here is from genome assembly GCA_036927795.1 of Iris macrosiphon. Classification (NCBI taxonomy): domain Eukaryota; kingdom Viridiplantae; phylum Streptophyta; class Magnoliopsida; order Asparagales; family Iridaceae; genus Iris; species Iris macrosiphon. The sequence goes on from JAYESA010000015.1 coordinate 3,619,013, forward strand.
ATATTCAATTAAGGACTAATTCTAACATATTTATATTTATACCAGTGTAGTCAAGAGCGTGCGCATCTGGCGCGCCTTGCTCCTAGGCGCAGGGGCAGCGCCTCGGGGCACTCCAGGCGGGGCGCAATTCTTAAGGCGCGCCTTTTCGAGCGCCTTGGAATAGCTAAAGCGCGCCTTAAAATCTTGTGAAAAAAATAATGTTTAGACTGTTTTTTGAACTGCTGTACTTTTTTTTTACTGTTTTCTCTCTCACTCACTCAATTCAAAGTGATTCCAACCTACACATAGGGAATTTGAAGCACACATGTTTATCAATGTAGAAATCCGATATATAATATGTATATATATATATATATATATAATATATATATATATATATATTTATTTATTTATTATTATTATTATTATTATTATTTTTGCGCCTCGCATCGCTTGCGCCTGAAGTGTGCCTTGCGCCTTGAGCGTTTTGGACCCTTTGCGCCTCGAGTGCGCTTTGCGCCTTTGACTACCTTGATTTATACTAAACAAAAATACATCTATGAAATGAATAATTATCCTATACCACCATGAGGTCATATCTCTCAATATTTCTGGTATATTGCTCGGTCCGGTTTTCAATATGGCAACCACCCAATCGATATGGGTCCGATATCTGATATCAAGAACCTTGCTTGGGGCAGCAAAACTTTTTTTGGTAACTACATGTATGTCTTAACCTACCTACAACACAACCTAACTTTTTGTCTTGAGGCATCCACCTAGGCCTTTTTTCGGCTTTGCCACCTCACTTCCTCGCTAAAAAGCTTGTAGAAAAGACAAGAGCAGTAGCAAATGGTGCATGAGAGAGCTTTAAAAACAGCTTCAATGAGGGCGAGCGACATGGCTAGATATTAAAAGGGTGGCTTATTAGGGTGGACACCCCACCTGCCGATGGGTCAGGTGGATCTAGGAAGGAGTAAATTCAACTGGATAAGATACTAAGATCCTATGTTGTCACAGGCGACGCCTAGGCGGCCTAGGCGATCAGGTTGGGGGAAGCCCGCCTCGACCTGGGAGAAGAAAACCCCGTGTCAGGCGACGGGCGCCTAGAGGCGACCAGGGGAATACATAGGCGCGCCTAGGCGGTTGTTGAATATTGGTTATTATTACTTGATGTTGAATATTGGTTAATGCTTATTATATTGCTTAATGCTTACTTTAGGCTTATTATATTGCTTATTGGTTATTTGGTTAATGGTTATTATATTGCATATTGCTTTAGTTATCAACTGTTCTCGTTACTTGTGTATATTAGTTATCAACTGTTCTTTTATACATCTGTTGTTGCTTCTTAATATATTATATATAACATTATATCTGCACTGTTTACACTGCACATAAGTGCAGATTTTTTTTTTTTTGCAAAATATCTTCTGTGGCCTAGGCGAGGCGGGTAGGCTGTCGCATCGCCTCGCCTAGCGTCCAGTACAACATAGCTAAGATCTCACTTTGTAACAAAGGGGAGCAAGTGATGATGCAAGTATGAGGATGGGTGTCAGTTACTAAGGCCGGCATTAGATCCCTGACTGGTGTTGTAGTCAAGAGGAGCTAGCTAGGTGGGAGGCGTCCAGTTGTTTTTCAAACTAGTGGCTAAAGGAGGCTTGAGCAAAGTAAAAGAAATGCTGATAAAAATGAAATTAGTACTGAATTATGACTGAGTTCCTAGCTAAAGCACTTGGGTATAAGTGGAAACTGACTGGTCATTTGGAGTATGACCCACACCGAAGGGATTGCTGCACAGGCTTCATGGTAAGACATAAAGAAAGAAGAAATGATAATTAAGATGATTCCAAAAGAAATTCACACCTTAGTAGTTAGTAGATGGAGGACAAGACAACCAAATCTCAACTAATAAAAGAGAGAACCTATTTCTTTTTGGTGATCGATGATAACTTTCTTACACAGGATAATATCATAATAGTGCACAGATTCTACCTTATGAGATATTTTGATTTATGGGTGAAAATCTTTATTGTGACATACTAAAAAAGGTCCTGAAATGCCTCTTTACCCCAGGGTCATCAACTGGTGGAAGAGTACTGTGGAGTGTAAATGAGCCTATACTTGATAGCAGCCCAAAGCAAATGCTTCTGTTTATACTTGGTCAATGGAAGGGACGAGTGATTTGGTGCCATGTTTCGAATCTTCAATTTCATTTCTTAGTGACGGTTAGACTTTAGGTTCAAAAATAATTTTCAAATATAAGAAAGTTTCACATGTCTTTTAGAGTGCCTTGAGCAATAACTCTCATCTCAGTGCTAGGCCCTAATAAACCAGTTAGGGGATGAGGATAATTCCATAAGAGCCTAGTCTCTGTCCTGCTCTTTAATTATAAACTTTGCCAGTATCTGTGATACACGATATGCATATACAGTATGATAAAACTTATCAGCAATACAATTTGTTAAAGAAATACAAAGGGGGCAACTTGTCTTACAATTCCATACCAGATGGTACCTATCACCCAATATATCTACCAGCAACAGTATTGTCACGGTGCAAGGCGCATAGCGAGACACAAGGTACACATAACGCTCGAGGCGCAAGGCGTGGTGTTGGCCTCATTGAAGTGAGGCGCATCTTTGGAAAAGAATTCCCTTTCCAACTACTTCATCAAAAATCTCCAACGTCAAAGATCTAGCATATCCAGCGGTGGCATCTAACATATCCATAGACTTCAACAACTCTGACAATTGATTTTCTACACGCAAGATTTTTGTTTTGTTTTTAATATTCCTATATATTGTATGATTTGTTTATTAAATTTCTTGAGCCTTCTATATGTTTAAATTTAAAACTTTTCTTGGAAGGATATGCCACCTCTATTTTCTGTGCTAAAAAGTTATAATTTGTTTAGAATTATGATGTATAACAAAACTTCTTTTGAATGTCAATTACTGATTCTTAAAAGTTAAGTTCTGGATGATGGAATGATACTATGGTCATAAATAATATCAATCATGTAATACAAATGTTATATAATATTATTTGTTCTTAACTATCAATTTTATGATCGAACATGTCACTTAGTTCAGTTAGTTGTCACTAAATGCTTGGCAATACTCCTCATTGCTAGATTGTTCAATTTATACATATATATGTATGATTATATTAAAAAGTATCTTCAATAGATGATCAATAATCAAGCAAATAATGCACGAGTACTATCTTGATTCAACAACCTAGATTATGATTCTAATGGTTTACAATTACTGGATTTCTTTCTTGGATATAGAAAAATCAGTCCAAAATTCTCTCATTTTTAGGCACAAGTTTTTGCAAAACTAGTACACAAGCTCACTCCATTTAGATCTTACTCTTAGCCTACAATCTCAATCTAGGAAGCATGGACACAACAAAATTTTGGGTCTTCTGACTCGTATCAAGTTGGACACGTATTGGACAACCCGGACAATCCAAAATAAACTGCGACAAACAAAAAGTAGGTGTTGTGTACCTGTCATCCTATCCTACTAATGCCATATTTGTGTTCGTGCAACATAAACCTCTGCAATTGATGCTTCCTAGCTCTTAGCCTACAATCTCACTCGATTGATGCTTCTTTCTAGATAGACAAAGAACATATATACCTAATATTTGTTAAAATCCACGTCAGTACACCAAAATTCTAGAGTTATGAGAGTTACATATTTATATTATTCTAACATGCCACCATAAGTTGAAGGTTCATTTTAGAAAGGTCCATTTTAGACGAAGAGCTAGATTAACACAACTATATTTTTCTTTTTGCAAAATATGCCTAAAATGTTTGTCGAAGGAGATCCGAACCCGAATTGTTGTGATACCAAGTTAAAGTCTTAGCCATGACACCAAAACTTCATAGTTGTAGTAAAGGTTGAAGGTTATATATTTATACTATTCTAATAATTTTTATGAATAGTGTTGTTTATACAACAAGAAAACCCATGATGGTTCCTAGGAACAGTGTAGTCAAAGGAGCGCCCCAGTCACGCCTAAGGCGCGTCTTGCACCTAGGCGCAGGGACAGCGCCTCATTGTAGTCAAGGCGAGGTGTGCTTCCTGAGGCGCGCCTTTTAGTGAGGTGCGGGATGGTTAAGGCGCGTCCGGGGAATATTAAGAAAAACGCTTATATACTCTCTTTTTTATTGTTTCTTTAATACTTTATTTTGTATACTATTTTTTTTTCTTTTTTCTAATTCCTTATACTGTTTTGTATAATGATATTTTTATACTCTTTTTTTTTCTTTTTTCTCTGTTTTCTTATACTATTTTGTATTATGTTATTTTTATACTGTTTTTTCTATTATCTTATATTGTTTTGTATAATGTTATTTTTATACTATTTTTTATTTACTTTTTTACTGTTTTGTAAATTGTTTATTTTGTATATTGTTTTTTTTACTGTTTTTTAATATCATTTTCATATTTTGATGAAATCAAAGTCCTATTAATTTGAATTATCCTTACAAAGCACTTGAAGAATATCTTAAAACTTCAATTCAAAGGATATATATATATATATATATATATATATATATATATATATATATATATGCACCTTGCATCGCTCGAACGCGCGCCTTAAGTACGCCTCGGACGATATGGACACTTTGCGCCTCGAGTGCCCCTTGCACCTTTGACTACCTTGCCTAGGAATACATTTTTTAGCAGTGAAGTTGGACTATACATGTGTCCTCTTTATTGAATTTCACTTGAGGTGCAGTTGATGCACAAGTAATTCACAATGATGTTGTAATCTTTATTGAGTTCATAAAATATTTCATTCTCTGGGAGCTATATGTCTGAACGGAGATCCAAAATCTTAAAATGCCTAAACTCGTGGATTTGAAATATTATATGTCTGAATACAAATTCTAAATATCATGAATTTCCATTTCTCGTCTTAATGATATCTCCTTTTTACCTTTTACCTAACTCTACAAATAAACAGATAACAACAATCTTAGAATTAACTTTCAAGATTTGTGAAAGAATGGAGGATGAAGTATTCTGATTTTTCATGTGAAATCATCCAAAACACCCTTAGTTGTAATTTGAACCCGACTCTTGATTTGAGATAATATAGAGAGGCAAAAGGGTTCTTCATCTTCCCTTAAGTCTGGAGTAATGTAAACTTTGAGCCCAAAACAATGGCGAGCATGGGTTATTGAGGATTCAGTAGTTCATATTGGAGAACCTACTCTAAATTTACAAGAGAGAAGATAAACAAGGCATCGGTGTCCTTCCGGATGCCCGGAACAAATTAAATTTAAATTTTGAAAGAGACGAGCCGTGAAAAAAAGACTTGCTACAAACCGAGGAAGAAGGGACACCTCAAAAATCGGTGCAGAGTCCGTGTCGGATGCATATTGGACAGGACAGACACTAGTGTAAAATACACACTAAGACACCACAAAATTGGTTCCGTGTCTATATCGTGTTGTCTTTATCTTTTCCTTCAAGACAAATACCAGATCTTCTGCTCGAGCACGTGTCGAAGTGTATGGTTTGGGGATTTACTGCTGTCCAATTACAAACACAGAGACATCGACACAGGATACTGTACGTGTCCAATACGGACACGGTAAAAACATTTCGGAGTGTCCGTGCTTCCAAAATCGTCACCGAAGGAATGGATTTTAACTATTAAATAACGCAAAAATTATACCTAAAGATTAAGAAGAGCTCGCCAGAGAATATCGCCGGTGTCTTGGTCGGAGAAAAATCCACCGCCTGACGGAGTCGATCTCCGCCGGTGGTGCTGCTCGCTAGGGTTAGGGTTTGGGAGTAAAAAAAAATGCGGATTTGGAATCGGGAGGTCAGGAAAAGAGTGAAGCTGCAACTTTGACTGGTATCAAGTATGTGTTTAAATCCGACCCGACCCGACCCGACCTGACCCGACCCATTTAGTAGTTGGTTTTGTTGTTCTGGGATTAAAGTATTAAACCCGTTAAGCCTTGGTTTGCAATTGCTGCTGCTTTTCAAAAAGCGACAGCAAAACAGCCTTTGACAGCATATTTTTTTACCTGTTTTTTTCAGATTCAAAATCGAAATGGCTTTCGAAAAACTTTATTGATAAATTATTATAACCAAATAGCTTCTGGTGATATTTTTTCCAACAAATAAACATAAGTAGTCATGATAAAGCAATTCCAAATCAAGCCAAAGGTGTTGTTTGTTTGCACAATTTTGAACAAGAGAAAGTTTCAGATTTCATAGACATTTGTCAACAAATTCAGAGGCAATGTCTAAATTTTCTCTAAAATATTTAGAGGTAAAACAACATCTGAAATTAAACAAAAATTCTTTTCAATTATGTCATAATTTATTGTCAATAAGATACAAAGGTATAATGGTCTAAATAATATATATTTTTAGTGTTCATATGTAAAACATACACACACAAAAAACTTCTATTAAGAGGTTTTCATTCAGATGAAAACAAACAACTTTTCCAGATTCAAACTTCATATTCAGATGACAAACACAAAAAACACCTAAGCCGATATCGTTATGGGTAAACATGTCATCATCAATATATAAGCCTCATACCATCTAAATAGGTTTGCTTATCAAGCAAAGGAAGTCCGAAAAATAATTAACAAACTTATTATGTTGCGTTAAATACATGCCACTGGACCTTGTAACTTTTAGTAAATAATTAACAAACTTATTAAGTTTCATAATAGTAACACTGACAGACATTCATAACTTACTGTTGCCATGTAGTGACTCAAGATATATAGGGCTACTACTATATGAAGCTAGCTCAATTTTAGTGGAGATTCAGTAAAAGAAGACCGCAAAGCTGTTCTTGATGATCTTTTGAGGATCGGTATCCTCTCTAACACTAACAAAAATATATTATTTATATAAAATCTTAATCTATGTTTGTTTAAACCTACCTCTAATTCTAGTAACTCCCTTTACCTATTATTTTATGGCTCTTCATTACTTGACATCTGTTAATGACTTTTATGACCATCTCATATTTTGTTTGTTGATTGCAGACATGTGAAGAATATTTTTGTTTGTTGTTGTCGGTGGGGTCGTGGCATGTTGGTTATTATAGGAGGTTCCCGTGGAAATAGGCACAATTCAAATCTTTCCTTGGAAACTTAGTTTCTAATCCGGTGGAAATGACGTATAAAAAAAAATCCTGATAATGGGAGGAATGGCAACAACATCATGCAACTGTCTGGCTATGACCCTGCATTTGAGGTGGTATCGGCGGGATTGGTGGTTTCGAATCGGAGTATGAATTTTTTGGTATCGAAAAATAAATAATTATTAAAATTTTAGAAAAAATAATAATTTATGTATTTATGCATAATTTTAAATATTTCAGGCGTTGTTTCTTAGTAATTTTGGAATTAAATAAAATAGTAGGGGTAAAGTATAAAAAAAAACTCTCCTTAGATGAGTCACTTTTACAAAAAAAGACCCCTAGTTTAAGACGGTCCTCACCTTTCATTTTGGCTCAGTTTACATCCAATTTGGATTCTGCCGTTAACGGATGTTAAATTAAGCATGAAATGACGATTATACTCATCTAAAACCTAAAGTAAAGTGCAAAAAAATCCTTGTTAGTTTAGTTTAGGTTTTTTTTTTTTTTTTTTTTGTGGCGGGAGATTGAGGAAGGCCATTAGGTTTTGGATGGGTACCAATATATTAATTTGCTATTATCTATATTAATTTATTATTATCTATATCTATTTGTATACTAATATATTTATTTGTTATTATTTATATTTATTTGTATACTAATATATTTACTTGTACACTAATATATTAATATATTTATTTGTATATATTATTTTTAATACAAAAAATTATATACAACTTGGAAACCTCTCAAAAATTCTCCTTCCTACTATTAAAAAAAACGAAAAAAAAAGAATACCGAACAAAAATTAAATCTTAAAAAACGAAAAAAAAAAGTTGGGGGGGGGGGGGGGTGGGGGACAACAACAAATATATTCGTAAATTATTTACCTGGGCATTCGTAACTTCCGAAAATATATTTTTTTAACCTAAACCAAAAATGAGAATATGTTTCCCCCAATAAATTTGCAGGTATTCGTAATTTTCGAAAATAAATTTGTCCGAAAATATCGAGACCTAAAGACTAAATAATTTTTTTTTAGTTTTTTTCCTTTCGTTTTTTCTTGTTTTTTTCATTTCTAGTTAGATTTTAACAGTCAACCGTTAGTCCAAGACCCAAACACTAAAATATATTAAGATTTTGGGTATATGCTGCTATGATTTTTTAAATTTTTTTAAAATTTAAATCTAATCTTACAATACATACATGTTAAAAAATCCACTGGATTCATTTTTTTTTTTTTTGTATATCAAAAAAAAAAATTTAATCTTTCTAACCGCATATGTACCTTCTCACGTAAATAAAAAAATATATATAAAACACAGAAGATAATGTTGCTGAAATTATTGATTCCTTTCTGTGCCTTCTTGTCGTAATCGTGTACTCTCACTTTTAACTACTGCAGAGGAGAAAGAAAAAAGAAACACAGAAGATAATGTAGCTGAAAATATAGATACAAGAACTTTGCAAATTAAACATAACCAATGTACATTATAACATCTTATGAACTGATGCAAATTGTGGAGACAAATGAACGCCAACAGGGGTTCAAAATCTATGACATTTTTTATACAAATTGTGCATGAACATGAACCGACACTCTTTCCCACTGAAGCACCCAGTGAAGCACTTGCTTCTTATATTATGAAAGGCCCTTTAAAAGGACATAATTTTAAATATACAAATTAATTTACGAATGATAACAATTGTGTACTGTACCAGTAACAATATACATTATAGAACAGAGTACGGAAACGGTGGTCCGAATTTACAATCCACCTTTACCTATGAGCCAGCATCAGGTTTTTGTGACAGAGGTCTTGCAGACAGGACAAGAGTTCTTCTGAAGCAGCCACTGCTTAATGCAATACATATGATAGCTATGCCCACATTCCAGCTTCCCCATATCTTCGTCAACTTGGTATTCTTCCTGTATAATAATAGGAAGAAAACAAGTCAATTTATTGTTTTAAGCGAATAACTTCTTGCCAGATCTTTAGAAAAGAAGATTCCGAACTTTTGACCATTGATGTGCATCAAAAGATCATGTGTACGATGAATAATGGCGTTGATTAGTTTTTGCATGAGAATTGAATGCAAAAAATGAAAACCATTATAACATGCAGACTACAGTACACTGGCAACATCATTTTTCATCCAAGAGAAACTATGACCAACTCGTAATTAAGGAACTCCAGATGGGAAAATAAGAAAAATTAGAAGAAAACAACTTGGCAAATGCTGCATTTCCTTTCCATCTCAGTGGAAATATGTAGTTGTGAAGCATCAAAAACCGAGTTCACGAGACTTTGTGAAATCTCATCTTCCTTCAAGCCAGTGCTGACATGCCCGATCCTATCGCCTAGCTCAAGCAATTCCTGCCGAAATTAGAACTTCCAGCCAAAATTAGACACCCAATAGCAACAATTTTTGAGGACAAATAATGAGGAATCCATGGGACATTCTGTTCTGTCAAATGGGTTTGAAGACAAAATAAGCACCTCATAGGACATTCTGTCAACATCAAGGTGAAAATCCTATAGCGATCATATATGAGCAATCCACCTGACATTCTGGTTTGGAGCTTCATCATCTGCAGATGTGAAAGCCAACTGAAATTGATAAAAACTTCAAAGGTATTGAAAGAAAAGAAAAGAACAAGCCATCGAACTTGTGAATGTTACAAAAGACATGGCACTTAACAGACCTGAATGGAAGGAAAGGAACCAAAGGATTTATGGTGACCCCAATATTGGGATCAAGAATTCATAGTTGCTGTTGTATGAAACCTAAGAGCAGCTACTAAAGCAAACCAAATGTGAATTTGAAATCAATATTCTCCCCATCCCACAGTCATAACTTGCTTAAAGGATAATATTTAACAATATGAAATCACTTGGTATCTCCTCTAGAGTAGAGACTAAACAAAATTTTGCAAGTACTTACATCGTCACCAGAATGTTGACAAGAAACATACGGTGCATGATAAGTCAATGGAGGGGTTGTACTCATAACCGGTCTTACCAGGACTCGGAATGTAATGGATACACTTCCTAATGTATCCAAAACAATTCAATTTCCCTCTCTTATGGCTAATCGGCTCCTAGCATCATCATTTTCATTTTCTACTGTTACAGAACTATTTTTTTTTTCCTTCAACCTCATTTATTAACTTTTATTTTCTACTTAAATAAAGAAACTAAGGTTAATATGTTATATACTTATTGTTGTAACCTTGTATGGCATCCTAGTTGTTCAAATTTACCATGTTGTTGTATTCCTGCCCATCCAACATACTGAGCCAGAAGCGGCTTCTATAGACTACAGTTCTTCTATTACACTTGATCAATCCCTTCAAACCCAATTTTGTAGCTGAATAGGAATGGACATTATCAAAGCTATATCAACTAGGAAGCATGGACACTTCAAAGATGTGTGCAGTGCACTCCTAGTGGGTACGACACGAACACTCCAAAATACACCGACAATTGGAATCAGTGTCATGTCAGAGTCGTCAGTCCGTATTGTTCATGCTGTGTGCATGCCCGAGCATCATAGGTAATATATACTTACTGGCTTTTTTATGTGAAAGAATTACGTACTTACTGGTTTGTGCAGGTGTGGAACCGTTCAGTTTAGAGATTCAAGGTTTGGGAAGGTAAGCCTAGGGCTTTCATTTCAACAGGGGATTTCTTAACAGCCCAAATCCAGCATAACCAGAGGGGACCTTTACTAGCCCAAATTCAGAATAACAGGATGAAAGTACATTCCTCTGCATATTGTCAGTTTTAAATACATAAACTACTAAGAGAACCTAGTTGACAAATTAAAAACTAGAAAGAAAGAAAATTTACAACAGCAATGTAATAGAAAAAAAGAATAAAAAAGTAGAGAAAAGAGAGGGAGAAATTACCTTCTCAGGCAACATAATTTTTCCCATCATGAAATCACAATTAATCCAATTCAGGAATATTGTACTTTTGAAAGGATTGATATTTGTCTAAAAATATGAAAATTGTAGAGACTCCCTAATGCAGGGCACAACCATAGGGCTTCTAGAAAGGCAAAAAATGATATGAAGAATATGCAGCCAATCTGCACCCTTAATAAATAGGACAGTAGCTAGGCATGCTCTAAAACTAATTTAACGATGCCAGATAAGTATCACAATGCAATAGCATAAAACTATGTGAATAAGCAACCCTGACAAGTGAGATAATCCCACCACTATCCACACACGCACACAACACATTATTGGGTCAAGACGAAATTTCCAATTTGGCAACCCTAACTCAACAGGTCAGGTCATATTGTCAAGTTGGACCCGGTCAGGTGCTGGAAGGAGTCTCTTCAGTTTATGCATGGCCGGTTAACAGGTCAGTTATTGAATAAGCAACTCCGACAAGAGAGATGAATTTCAACCACTAGATCCACACATGCACACAATGCATTGTTGGGTCATAGCCAAATTTCCAATTCAGCAACCCCTGACCAGTCAACCATCAGACTCATATGGCCCCGGCTGGATCCAGTCAGGTGCTGGTAGTAGTCTCCAATTTATGTATGACTGGTTAACCGGTCGTGATGACCGATCAACTGCTCTGGGACCCGAAAAAATTAGCTAGTTTTGGAAGTAGTTTCATCATTGGCTTCGGCTCCAACTTACGTCATGTTGTTAGAATTATTTTATTTTGTTATTTATTATATGAGGGTATAATAATAATTGTAGGTGTATTGTATATCAATATAAATAGACATGAGATGCAACATAGGATTTTATGTCCTTGCAATCTCCTTTCTCATGTTCTCTCTTTTCCTACTTTTCTCCTCTCTATATCCAAACTTCACTTGGTATCAAAGAATTTTTTGAAAGTACTGTACATCCCATCCACAACAGGGCTGATCGAACTCGGCCGTGAGTTCGACAAGGGTTCGGAGGCGGTAGCTCCTGATTGCAGGGTCTGGGGCGGCAGCCCCGAAAAAAAATTTGGTTGTTTTTCGTCTACTTTTCATGATTCGTCGATCGTTTATGAGATATAGGGTTTCTACATATCTCCGTTGGTTGTTCGTCGTCGGTTATGGCTCGTTGTGAGATCTAGGGGTTCAGAGATCTCGTCTTTCTGTTGCATCTGCAAGTATGGTGGTGACCGAATCTTCTTACGAGGTTAATAGTGCGAGTGGTAGTGGTAGCGGTAGCGGAGGTGGTTCTCCTTTTACTGTTATTCATAATGAAGAATTGAGAAAATTGATTACAGCGGTGAAACTCAATGGTGCGAACTACCTTGTCCGGTCCAAGTATATCAAAGTGGTGTTGAGGGCGAAGAAGAAGTTGAAGTTTTTGATGGAAGAACCCCACCTGAAACGTCCGCTAAGTATAAAGATTGGATGACTGCAGATGCATACGTTATGTCGTGGTTGTGGCAAAGTATGGAGCCGCATATCGCTGTTAATGTTCAGCGGTGTGAATCAAGCAAACAGATTTGGGCATCTCTATAAGAATCATATTCGCAGAAGCGAAATGTTGTCCGTATCTATGAGTTGTACGAGTTATTATTTAATACAAAGCAAAATGGGAAGTCTGTGAATGAATATCTGACTTCAAAGAAGGCTTTGTGGGAGAAACTGTTTCAATATCATCATATTACTACTAATTTGAAGGGAGCTCAGAGACAGAAGGAAGAGTTTTATGTTTCACTTATCCTAGTCGGCTTGGATCCTGGCTCGAATCTTATAAAGCTCAAATCCTTGCTGGAGAGCAGTTACCTACGGTGAGAGATACTTTCTTCCGTCTCAATCGTTTCTTTTTAGGACAGAGTTCTGTGGTGCCGAGTACTGACTCTTCTGTCATAGTTTCTAGTGTTGCTGGTCATTGTGGTGGATGTGGTAGTGGACGTGAGGGTAGAGATGGTGGTCGTAGTTTTGGTCGAGGAGGAGACCGTGGTGGAAGAGACAACGGTCGTGGTGGTGGCCGTGGTCAACCACGGAAGTGTAACTATTGTGGAATGTTCGGTCATGTCGAAGACTATTGTTGGAACAAGTGGGACGAACCAGAATATGCACATCAAGTGCATACAGAAAATATGCAATCCCAGGTTACCACTTCTGCTCCTAGAGATGATACTTCTGGTAATCATGCTTTTGTTCCCACAGACAATACCTCGTCTCCATTTGAACATATCCTCTAGAAGTTGAACGTGCTTGCTAGTACCACCTCCCAACCTACTGCAACCATGACACATATAGGTAATCCTGCTTTTGTGGAAACTCAGTCACCATCTATCTCTTGGGTCATCGACTCAGGAGCAAGCTCTCACATGTCTGGTATAACCTTTCTCTTTCATAATCGTAGTCCTATGAAACATAACATTATCTTGGCTGATGGGTCTACTCATCATATACTTGAAAAATGTGTCATTCACCCTACTCAATCACTATCATTATTTGATTCATTATATGTGCATAATTTTTTATTTAATTTGTTATCTGTGAGCCAGTTAACCAAATCTCTTCAATGTTCTGAGACATTTTTTTTTAATTCGTGTGTTTTCAGGACCTCAGGACGAAGAAGATGATTGGTTCGAGACATGAAAAAGATGGACTGTACTACTTTGATCTACCTAGAAAGGCTTCCACTTATGTTTCTACTTCTTCGTTGCAGTGGCATTATCGTTTGGGACATCCATCTTTGGGTCCAAGCTGGAATGATGCATGAGGCAATCGGGAATATCGAGAATTCGGACGAGCGAACGTGCATTCGTGCGCGAGTATCACTTGGTCGCTTTGTCTTGCAAAGCGAGCAGTTGTGGTTCGAAACCGAACAACTGCATCGGCGAGGGTGTTGTGCCGTTTGATGGGGCATCGTGCCATGAATGAGGCATTGTGCCACTGAAACGGCATTGTGTCATGGGATTGCTTCGAGCATGGGTGTTGCACCAATTTGGACTCTGTGTTGAGAAGAGGCATCGTGCCTATGAAACACTTGATATTTTGGTGCCTTGGGCTATATGTTGGGGTCGAGATTTGGAATCCTTGGAAGAATATGTTGGAAGAATGGTTATGGATATTTGGTTGGATATCGGTTGAACGAGTCTAGGATCGCTTGGTGGGGCGAGAATGTTTCGATCCTCTCGTCATACCTACTGTGTCTGCATTGTCACGGACAACCTGTGTGGCACAGAGTTTGGTTTCCTGGAACGGGATGAGACACCGGGGCACCGGGACCGTTCTACCATGGAGGAAACAATGGGCATCGCGCGATTAGGCGCAGTGCTGGTAGTCCGATACCACCAGGAGGGAGTAGCTGTCCAGCCCTGGATCGGGTATGATTGCCCTGTTGATCTTGGTCCGATCAATGTCCTTTATGGCTTTTAGCCAGTGACTTCATATAGTATAAGTGATGGCTTGCTTTTCTTTTGTTGGTTTGGCTTTCGTGTAGGCGCGGCCACCTTGTCTCGGCAAGAGTGTGCACTTGAGATTGGAATGTAAACTTTGGTTGAGGATGGATATTGAGGCGAGACTGATGGTTCGATATATTATCGTGAAAGCGATGGCATTGAGTAAGACGGGTTGGATATATATATATATTAATGCTTGTCGTTTGGTTTGAGATTGAATGCTTGCATGCTAAAACTGCTTTACAGCTTTCCTTAACATGTCATTCATATGCCATGAAACGAATCTAGGATTCAACTAGAAAGATCACCATATAACTGTGTGCATTCACTATTTTACTTAGTGTCGGCTTAGACGAGTGGGTTACCCCGCTCACCAGTACGGCTGTGTACTGACCCACGTTTGTGGGCAATATTTCAGGTACGCGGGCGTAGTGGCGCTGCTTGGATATACGGGACAAGATGTATGAACTGTAAGTACCTTTGTGGGCTAGAGAAAAGAGCAAGAGTTATTTCATCGCCTTCGGGGCATCGCCTTTGTGGCATTGTCTTCGGGGCATTTCATTTGGACCCTATAGAGAGCTTCGCTGCGTATTACTCTGATGTGTGCTTGGTACACATAACGGCTTCCGCTGTAACTTGGTTGTTTCGATGATAACTTTGGTGTTTAACAACATCGTCTTGTACGAGCGCAACTCCAGGCTCGTACGACATCACGTCCCGATGAGAATGATTGTCCTGCGGGAGAGCTGCAACGTGGTGATTCACGTTCAGCAGGGACATTTGAGCTTGCGGGAGATTGGGGCGTGACAAAGTTGCATCAAGTTGTTCCTAGTTTGAGTCATGTTTCTAGTCTTGAATGTGAGGCTTGTCAGTTAGGCAAGCATCATCGTAGTTCATTTTCTCGTCGTAGTGAGAGTCGTCAATTAGAGTCTTTTGATCTTGTTCATTCTGATATTTGGGGTCCGTCTAGAGTCAAAAGTCCGAAAGGATTTCAGTATTTTGTTATTTTTATTGATGATTATTCTAGAATGACTTGGTGTTATTTAATGAAAGAAATATCTGAGTTTTCAAATGTTTTATTTGTCTTTTATAATGAAGTATATGTTCAGTTTGATAAACGTATCAAAATTATGCATTCTTATAATGCTTTAGAGTATACTAAATCTTCTGTGAACAGTTTCTGTATTGATCGTGGTTTAATTCATCAAACCAGTTGTGTCCACACCTCTCAACAAAATGGTATAGCCAAACGCAAACATCGACATATTTTAGATGTGACTCGAACTATCATGTTCAATATGCATGTCCCTAAACAATATTGGGCAGATGTCGTTCTTACTGGATGTTATCTAATTAATCGCATGCCATCATCTGTATTAAATAACAAAGTTCCATTTTTCATGTTACATACAGATGTCGCACCTTTTTTCTTACCTTCTCGAGTGTTTTGGTGTGTCACTTTTGTTCATAACTTGGAACATAATCGGGATAAGTTGGCTCCTAGATATCTGAAGTGTGTCTTTCTTGGTTATCCTCGTACTCAAAAAGGTTATCGTTGTTACAGTCCACAGACACACAAGTATTATGTCAGTGCGAATATTACATTCTTTGAGTCTACCACTTTCTTTTCTTCAGGAGACCGTTGTATTCCTTTTACAACAGATTTGATATCTTCCATATCACTTTCGGTCATTCCTGAATCAGTTTTTGTCTACATTCCCATTTTACATGTTTATCAGAGATCTAAGAACAGGCCAGTGGTTCTGCAGAATTCAGCCCTCAACCAATCAGCTTCCGTGCCTGAAGTTTCTGCTCTCATTACCACAGATCCAGATGATCTTCCCATTGTTCTCAGAAAAAGAAAACACCTTTGTACCACAAAAAATTAGCATCATATTTCTAACTATGTTTTATTACACCGTGCTTCATCATCTTTTCATGCATTTGTTGTTTCATTGTCTTCTATTTTCATTCCCAAAACTTACAAGCATGTCATGTCATCTTCTAGTTGGAAAAACGCAATGGGTGAGGAGAAGTATGCTTTACATCAAAATTAGACTCGGGAGCTTACATCACTTCATGTTGGAAAATATACAGAGGGTTATAGATGGGTGTACACTGTTAAGTATCATCCCGATGATTCTGTTGAGCGCCTCAAGGCACGATTGGTTGCCAAAGGGTATACTCAAACATATGGTGTGGATTATATGAAGACTTTCTCTCGAGTGGCTAGGCTGAATTCAGTTCGGATTCTTATTTCTGTGACGGTTAATCGTCAATGGCCTATATATCGGCTGGACATAAACAATGCTTTCTTGCATGGTGACTTACAGGAGGAGGTTTATATGGATCAACCACCGGGATATATTGTAGTTGGAAATGAAAAACTCGTATGTCGATTGAAGAAAATATTATATGGACTGAAAGAGTCACCTCGTGCTTGGTTTGACAAGTTCAGTTCAGTTCTCATTCAGTATGGCTTTCGGCGCACCACATCAGATCATTCAGTATTTTGTCGTTCTTCCTCTGCAGGTATTATCGTGTTGATTGTTTATGTTGATGATATCATTATACCTGGAAGTGATCATGCTGGAATTGTGGACTTGAAGGCCTAATGTGCCTTGACAACCATATTGGGAGGCTATATCTCGCATTCTTCGATAGTTGAAGGGTGCACCTGAAAATGGTTTGTTGTACAAACATTCCCAGATGCTTATGGTGACGGGGTTCAGTGATGTTGATTGGGTAGGCAGTCGCAGTGATAGGAGGTCTACTTCTGGCTATTGTACGTTTGTGGATGGCAATCTTGTCATGTGGCGTAGTAAGAAGCAGAATGTTGTGGCTCGTTCTAGTGCAGAGACCGAGTACCGTGCGATGGCTCATACAGCTTCTGAGATGATGTAGCTGCAGTCTCTTTTTCATGAAATGGGGATTATGATTCCTATTCCGATAGTGATGTATTGTGATAATCAGTCGGCAATGTTTATCGCAATTAATCCGGTGTTTCATTATCGCACGAAGCATATCGAGGTGGATTGTCATTTTGTTCGTAATTTGTTTCTGAAGAAATATATTGTCACTCCTTATGTTCAGTCAGATGATCAATTAGGTGATATCCTCACCAAACCACTTGCTCGTGGTCCATTTTCTGATTTATGTAGCAAGCTGGGCATGTTTGATCTATATGTTCCTGCTTGAGGGAGGATATTAGAGTTATTTTATTTTGTTATTTATCATATGAAGGTATAATAGTAATTGTGAGTGTATTGTATATCAATATAAATAGATATAAGATGCAACCTAGGATTTTATGTCCTTGCAATCTCCTTTCTCATATTCTCTCTTTTTCTACTTTTCTCCTTCTCTACTCTCCATCTCCAAACTTCACTCATGTTATTTAAGGGACTTAAGGTTCGTTGGAAGATGAATCTGTGTGCTTGGGTGTTGTAAGCCATCAATTGATTGAGCAAGAGAAAGAAAGAAAAAGAGATTTGAGGAAGAAGAAAGAGAGTTTCTCACATCTGCTTGGGTGTAATTTTGTAGGTTTTCTTGGGTTCTCTTGTTTGCTTTCTCTTGAAAGGAGTATCATAAAGTTGTAGGGATCTTATAAAGTTTTGTAATACCTTATATAATAGTGATCATGCAGTCCCCGTGATTTTTTTTATTATTCAATTATCCATGTAATTCGCCACTTGTGCACTTTGTTTCTTGTTTATTTTGACTTTTGTGTATTTTATGCAAAGTCAGTCTTCGGTACATCATTGGTACGAAAGCCTTACCGTGGAGCGTGATTCTTAGGGAATAGTTTATGCAATTTATTACAACAAGTGACATCAAAGTTATGCTTCCAATAAATGGTATCAGTGTCTCGTCTCAATTGAAGATCCAAAAGAATGGCAATGGCAACGACATCTACAAAAATGTTCAAACTGTTTGAAGTGGACAAATCCAACAGATCGACAAGTAGAACGAGATGGAGATGTGTGTGCTACCATCAGGTTTTCATCCAAATAAAACCATCTTGTAAGTGGTTTTGTTCACCAACCAAGGTGGTTTTGATTTTGAAAATACCACGTGTGAATTTTCTATTGGAGGGTGAACAAATATCCTAGTATTTGTGGGTGAATAAAAATGGACTCGGTTGTGTTTAGCAGACTCTCATATTCAAAGTCATAAATGAAAATACGCTTGTCGGGCTTTGGGAAAATTTGGAGCAGTTGTATCTTACAAAGAGCCCTCTAAGAAAACTTTTCTTGAAGCACATGAACTCCTTAACCTGAGGATGAAAGATGGTGAAAATATGTTGGAGCACTTCAACGAGTTCAACAAAATTTTGGACTGATTCACCATGGTTGGTCCGTTGGCATCATGATGGAGGAAGAAGACATGTATTTTATGCATCTTGCCTCGCTTTCTGCTTCATCTTAGCACGACCTAAAGAACCTCTTGTGAAGAAAGGATAAGATAGAGCTAATGATGTCGCAACGTCTTATTCAACAACGTCAGTGGTGCAGGAGATGCTACGCATAGCAACTAGTATCGACATGACGGTCGATGAACTGGAGACGAAAGAAGATGCAAAGCAGCTAGGGGAATCGTAGATCGGTGGCAGGGGGAGCAGTATGTCGCGGGACGACAGACATGTAGTCCAGTTGAGGAGTCATGGAGTCAACACCCTCTCATCAGACTGGAAGGAAGAGTATGTTGGGTCTAGTCTGGATTTTGTAACTGCAAATTTTGGAGTCCAAAATATGGTCAAAGATTTGATTTGATGTGATTTAAAAATCTACATTAAATATTTGATTAGATTAGATTTATAAAATTTGTATCAAATATTTAATTTGACCATATTTTGATGTTCATAATTGTTGCTTGCTATTTTAGGTAATGGTAGGTAATGGATTTTCTATTTAGGAATTCCTATGACCTAAACTAGGGTTTCTCAACTATATATATGGATTAAGGGTTGAGGCACAAAGAATAGAACACGAAAGTGGAGATTCAGGATGTTTGTCCACAGGATATCTAAGAAAAGGTTCATACTTTGCTCTTAAGGCTTGTCATCCAAGACAGAAGGAATAAGAGATATGATCGAGGAGTCGTCATCTTCGTTCAAGGAGATCACTACGGGTTGGGTGAGTGATTTCATTGTAATCTGTCTTTTTCTTTTTAAGTGTGGTGAGGGAACTGAACATATTAGGACAAATGGTTCAATATTGGTTTTGTCAATATTGTAATTTTATCTGAGTTATATACATTGGGATTTGTCCAGGTGACGTAGTGACCGCCATATACGTTGTCTTTAACTGTGCTTGGAGTTCGTTAGACGGGGGTAGCTTATCTCAGGTGGGTTGGTCTAAGTTTTCGCTGCTGTCAGTTTCAGACATAGTATCGGAGCGCTTGTAGGACGTGTATGATCCTAACGTCTGGTATCAAATATCTAACTCTGGTGTCTAATCCCCAACAGTAGATTGATATTTAGAGGACAACCTGGTATGTCCTTAAGACAGAAACTAATTAACAGCCATTCTACCTTTACTATTGCTAAGATAAATTTATCCCAGAGGTACAACAGATGCCAAAAAAAAAAAAAAAAGCGTAACCAAAAACAGAAGATGGAAGAGAGTAAAGTGATAAGGTGACCAAAAACAGAATATGGAAGAGTGAGTTGAGTGATATAATGGGTTTAAATGAATCTTTTTTTTCTCATTCCAAGGAAGGTATTACGTCCTTGAAAAAGTTAGTTATATTATATTGTTAAAGGAGGTAAAGAATCAAGCAATAAGAAGGAAAGAATGCAAAAACAGCATGCACTCTAACCACGATGTGAAGTTTCATCTGAGGAAAAAGAAAAAAGAACTACAAAAAAAAAATCAAATGAAAGAATCAGCAGTTTAAAATGGAGTGTTGTCCAACTTCAAAAAGACTCCCAAACGCACCACAATTTTGTAATTAACTCATCAAACCCAGTTTTCTTTTTCCAAATTCTGTTCCCAAATGCACCCTCACTAAGACTATACTAGAGTTTTCGTGTAGTGACGGACAGGGGCGGATCTTGATTGGAAGTTCAGGGAGTGGGAGCTTGGGGAAAAGAGTGTGTGTGATGGTGGGGTTGGGAGGGTGAGAGGGCTTCAGAAGAAAAAAAATCCACGACTAAATGTGTACGAGAGGTTTTGAACTCAACCTACAAAACATACTACTAACTATTTAACACTGACCTAACCTTTAACTATATATATAATCTATAAAAATACCGACAAGATATTTTTGTCCGAAAATCTAAGTGGGGGCTTGAGCTCCTACTTCATTGCATGTGGATCTGCCCCTGGTGACAGTGGACATTAATATGGTATTAAAACAACATATGTTTAAGCCGTCCAGCATGTATTTCGAAACAGAACTACAGAAGTACACCAATGCACGAAACCCACCTCTGAATAATCCTCTCCTTCTCCTTCTCCATATGTGCATTGGTGTGTTAGAATAGTATAACCCTCAAACCACAACAAAACTAAGTTAGTTATGGTACACGAACAGAAACTTTCACACACAATAAAAACACACCAAAATTCAAGTTAGTTCTAGTAGAGTAGTAGGAACTTTATCACGAAATAAAAAAAGTGCATTATGTCACTCCAATTAACAATGACAACACGTCCTCCCTCTCTTGAGAATAGATGTATTCTAACTACGAGCTAATAATTCTATTTGGCTATTCCAAGAGAGCATTATTTCTCCAACTCAACAAGCAGGTAGGTACATGCGGGCGCCTTGCTCATTAACATGTGGGCCATACATGGGTTGGTGAGTACCAACCCAAGAATCCGAGATTAGTAGTAGTAGAGAAATAAGTCTTTTTTTTTTCTTTTTTTTTATTCACCTACCAAAAATAGTAGAAATGTTCATTCTTCCACTCAACCGTTGTTACGTATCAAATTAGTGGCCAAAACTAGTGTGAATGTTAACCAAACTACTTATAAAGTTGTTTTAGGTTGGATAAAAATAACACGAAACAGTCCTTGAGTGGAAATATGTAGGGTAGACGTTCGGTTTATTCGGTTTCAAATGAACCAAAATAGTTAAAACCGAAAAAACCAAAATTCTAAAAATTCAAAGCCAAAACCGAAATTAACAAAAACCGAAACCGAAATTAACCAAAACCAAAACCGAACCGAATAACGATTCGGTTTATTTGGTTGGATTATTTATATTGTTTTAATAGCTAGGGCCCAAAGTTGAAATCATGACTAAATAATATTAAAAATTAAATTTTTATACACGCATTTGTTATATTTGCGTCCAAACTTAAACTAGTTGTTAAATTAACAAAGATGGACTTTAAAATACATACGTAAAATTGTTACTTTCAAAATATACACACTTAATTATAACATATGCATAAAATTGAAAATATTTACATAATTGTATAAGTCTTATTCGATTTTCAGTTTTGGAACGAACAAAAATACAAAACTAAAACCAAATAAAAATTTTTAGTATTTTTAAAATCGAACCATTTTTTTTACAAACCGAACCAAATCTCTTATTCGGTTCAATTTTCGGTCCAAAATCGAATAATGCTTATCCTAGAAATATGAACATGCTTCTACTTTTGTAAGTGAACAAAAATGGACTTGAAAATTACAAAAGGTACTATAGTTTAACTTTGACCAGAAGAAGAACAATGGCATACATTTAGGAGTTGTTTGGTTCACTGAAATGTAGCGACGTAGAAAATTTGGAAGTGAAGGTGTACGCATTGCGTATGCACATTTTGTGAGTTCCTTCGTTTGGATGGTTGTTGAAGTGAGTTGGAAAGTATAATTTTTTATAGTTCCTATGTTTGATTTGTAATGGAATAGTAATTGAGAAGTGGTATAGTTTTTCACTTTTTAATATGGTGAGGTTATCCTCCCCCAAAAAAAAAAATAGTATTATTCATTATTATTATTATTATTATTATTATTATTATTATTTGTATGAATTAAAATTTTAAATTTTAAATATTAAGTATTAAGTATTACTATTATTATTCATTATTACATGGAATAGTAATTAGAAAGTGGTAGTTGAGAAGTTGAATTGTTTTCCACTTTTAAATAGGGTGAGGTTTTTCCAACTAATATTCATTATATTTTTTTTATGGATTAAAAATTTAAGTATTATTATTATTATTATTATTATTAGTAGTAGTAGTAGTAATAGTAAATAATATAAATTAAGTATTGTCATCATTATTATATAAATAAATTGATAATTATTAGTATGATTATTTAATTATTTATTTAGTACTAATTACTTATTGCAGGGAGAACGATGAGGTCTATGGAGAGGAGCTGGAGGAGACGCGAAGGCTTCGGGGGAGGGTCCACGTGCGGACGGAGGGGACCGCCGGTGGTGGAGGCGGACAGGTTAACGGGTCTTCAGTGAAGTCCGGATCCAGAGGAGGAAGAAGAGGACATGATATGGAGTCTTCTACTTCGTCGTTGTTGTCGTCTTTTTCTAGGATTTTCTTTGAGGTTTCAAAGAGGAGGATGCACTGAGAATTTTGCTACTTCTCAGAGCAGATCCGAAAAAAAATTTAGGAAGTGGACAAGAACGAAGAGAAGGGAAGACAGGAACTCATCTCTTGCTATGTCATATAAAACACACTTTCCCTCCTTGCAACACCTGAAATGGATGTAAATAGTGCATTTGTACCAAAAAAAAAAAAAATGGCACTTCCAGCCCAGAGATCATATTCACAATTCCCAAAATTCAAGATCTATCATTTAAAGATAAGGTTTTGAAGGTCCTGAAACCCCACCCCCACTCTCCAAAAAAGTAAAAGACAGTTATGCGTACAAAGTTGATCCTTTCATCAACCAAACAATCATGTTAATCTTATTATATATGCAAGAGAATTGTAATTGTCAATGATATTTTTTCAATGTCCAAGAATTTATAAAACGTGTTACAAAAGCTATTCTAAATTTATTACAATTTTTAAAATTAAAATTTATATCTTCTCTTATAAATTAAGAATAATTTTGGTTATTCATCCTAAAAATTCTTAGACACGGTAAAAGTCTCCTTAGCAATTGCATTTTCATATGCAAACCAAAACTAATATTTCTGAAACTAGACTGTAAATTTAGATCAATACAAATATATTTTTCATGTATATTTTCTCCATCAAAGATCAATAAAAGCACGGACACGACACAGACACTCCAAAGAATAATACCCAAAATCAAGGTCGTCTCCGTGCCAGAAAAAGAAAAGGGGGAGTGTACGTACCTCTCTGTGGAACCTCTCGGCGCCGTGTCGTCCGGTTCTGTGGTGCATAATCATCGGATGGTGTCGGCCCATGAAACAGTCGAACGAGCCCTCCTCCTCGTCGTCGTTGTCGTCTTCTGCAACATCAGCAGCGGCGGCGGCGGCCATGGCCGCTCTCTGATTATTGTTGCGGCTATTAGTCTTCCTATTGTGATGATGATGATGATGATGGATAACAGGTGGTCTGGTCCTTTCCCTCGACGACCTCCTCCTCTGCTGCTGATCTTGCCAGTCCGCGGAGGATCTGACGGCGGACGCGGAAGGCGGCGCGGAGGCCACCGACGACGCCGATGAGGCGCAGCCGAGCCCCCGCAGCGCCGCCGAAGCGAAGCCGCTCTTCTTCTTCTTCTCCCTCTTGTTGGAAGAAGAAGAAGAAGAGATCAGTGGGGACTCGGAGTCATGGCTGCTCCTGAAGAAAGAAGACATCAAGAGGAGGAGAGAGAGAGAGAGAGAGAGAGAGAGAGAGAGAGAGAAGCGTCGGTTGTTCTTTTGTTATGTTCTGTAGTGAATGGTGTGAGAGGAGGAGGAGGAGAAGAAGAAGTAGTAGTCTATCACCGTCTTGTTTTTATGTTTCTTTTTTCCCTCGGTTTTCTTTGTATAGACTCGGTGTGCACTAGTACACCGTAGACCAAGTCAAATATCATAAAAGGGAGGGTAAAATTGAAAAGAATGGATAAAATGTTGGTGCCTTAGCTGCTTTGGGTCGTGACGAACATATGTGGAGTCCTCTTTTTTTCACTACCAAAATTAGAGTCGCCACTCTTTATTCAAAGGTTGTTAAGTTTATATATAATGTCTAAGTTGGTATAAGATTCAGGATCCAATTTTTTTAATTGTACATGTCAAGACTAATCTTCTAAATTTGCCCTACTATAAACCTATCATCTACATAAAACACACATGGCCATTTCTTTTGTTCTAGCTGTATAGAAAATCTAGGCTTTTGATAAGGGTACTGCACATTTTACTCGGGGCTAGCCCAGGATTGGGGCTAGCCCACTAAAGAGGAACTTTTACTTATACTAACCCAACATTTTACTCATACTAGCCCACTACTTCCAAACCATCCCAAACCCTCCCTACCCGACCGGAGCCCTCCCCCCTCCCGCCGTCCTCCTCCGCCTCCTCCCCCGTCCTCCACCGCAACCTCCCGTCGCCGCGCCTCCCGTCGTCGTCGCCGTCAAAACCAAAAAAGAAAATGAAAAAATAGAAGAACTGTCAAAATGTTGATTTTTAGGACTGTCAAAATTTTGACAGTCCTACCAATTGGAAGGACTGTCAAAATTTTGACAGTCCTAAAAATGTATGTTGAATTTTTAGGACTGTCAAAATTTTGACAGTCCTACAAATTGGTAGGACTGTCAAAATTTTGACAGTCCTAAATTTTTTTTTCTGTTAATTGTTGGGGGGGCCAATTTCAAAATATCCTTAAATTTTCTATCCTTAAAATTTGTTAAAGTAATATGTTATTTAAAATAGTAAATTTATTATTGGTACATTAAATATTTGATAAAAAAAAATTTTTTTTACCAAAAGTAAAATTTGGAGGTCGAAACATCATTTTTTTACGATTCTAAAAATTTGGGAAGTCCGTCAAACGGTGAAACAGTTTATCCCGAAGTACTTTTCCATACGGTCATTTTGGCTCAAACTGGAGCTTGTTTCGATCTCCCAGTCAAAAGTTATGATACTTTAAAGTTTTATATTTTATATTTTTGCCTGTAATATGTACGTCTTACTTCGGATGAAAATTCTCTCTACACGAATTGTGTTACTCTCGTCGAAAACATACAAATAGACCTATTGTGTGACGAAAAACGATTTGAAAACAAATAGTTATGGCCGTTTGAAGTCTAGTCGACGGCAGACGTAATATTCGTACGGTAGATTTTTTTTTTTGGTTCAATGATAACATATTTTATTTTGGATATTAAACTAAATAAAAAAAATCAAAATACAAAACTAACTAAATAGAAATAAACTAAAAAAAAAATCCTGACAATTAAAATGAGGACTGTCAAAATTTTGACAGTCCTCATTGTTTGTGGGACTGTCAAAATCCTGACAGTCCTAGTTTTATATAAAATTTTCAGTGGGTTAAAATTAGGACTGTCAAAATTTTGAGAGTCCACATAGCTTGTGGGACTGTCAAAATTATGACAGTCCTAACAATTTGTAGGACTGTCAAAATTTTGACAGTCCCACAAGCTATGTGGACTGTCAAAATTTTGACAGTCCTGATTATAACAATTTGGGCTAGTCCTAAATGAGGACTGTCAAAATTTTGACAGTCCTCATTTCTTGTGGGACTGTCAATATCCTGACAGTCCTAGTTTTATATAAAATTTTCAGTGGGTTAAAATTAGGACTGTCAAAATTTTGACAGTCTACATAACTTGTGGGACTGTCAAAATTATGACAGTCCTAACAATTTGTAGGACTGTCAAAATTTTGACAGTCCTTCCAAGTGGTAGGACTGTCAAAAATTTGACAGTCCTCATTATAACAATTTGGGCTAGCCCCAAGTAACTTTGGAAAACTTGTAATTTTAGGAAATGAGACTGTCAAAATTTTGACAGTCCTTCCAAGTGGTAGGACTGTCAAAATTTTGACAGTCCTGAGTATTACAGTGGGCTAGCCCCGAGTAACTTTCATGATGGCAAACTTGTAATTTTTTCTAATTTTGAAATGGACTAGCCCCGAGTAAAATGTGCAGTGCCCTTATAATTTGCCAAAATCTATTGCATGTTTGATTTAAGTTACAAAAATATATTTATGAAAATTAAGAATATCTGTTAAAATAATTTATCGTAAAACATGTGAATCATATCTCTTAAGAATAGTTGATTTTTTTTTTTGCCGGAACATAATTTGTTTTTTTTTTTCTATACTTTTTTTTAGATGCTCGATGTTAGAATTGTGTACGCTGCATTACATGTCTTTTCGGGCCCATTGTTTTCAACTTCCACCATTTATAAATGGAAGAAATAATATGTCCACGTGGTTAAAAAAAATCTTTTTCTTATTTCTTATCTTTTTTTTTTAAAAAAAATTTCAAATTTTGGTTTTTTAAATAATTTTGTGTGTGTGTGTATTTTAGTTTTTATCTTTTTATATTTTTTAAAGAATGTTTTATGTTTGTTTGTTTTCACTTTTTAAGGATTTTTTTGGTTGCTTTTTATCTGTTTTATGTAATTTCATTTTTATTTTACTAGAATATTTATATAGTCCCAAACATGAAAATATAATTATTTTGGATATTTAATTGCTTAAAATTTGATTCCTAAAAATATAGAATTTTCAATTATATAATATTTTGCGTACCACACGTCTCATAAGAATACAAGTTTGTACTTTGCTCATACTTGTATTCTCCAATGCGCTAACCATGTGACATTTCTATAACAGTACATCTTTATCAAGAACGTTACTTGTGGTATTTGTTTTCCAAGATTTCAAATTAGGAATTGCGTAGAAACCTTTTCCAATTTTATTTGTTTGGGAGCCCTAACTAAACCATTAACAACATATGAACGGATTATATGATGTGCTTGATGTATGGAATAAAAGCGCGACGTACCTAAACTTGTAACTAATAATATGTGAAGTAATGACAATTGTAACCATAAAATTGTTTAGATTTTATTTTCAAATTATTTATATTTTATAGAATTTTTAAAAAAAAATTATATATTTTTTACATAAAGAAAAGTCGGTACCAATAAGAATCGATAAGTCTATAAGTGGACCATAAGTAAACTGTAGCCTACCAACCATCCTTAGAATTTTGTTATAGTCTAAAATAGGTCTAATATCTTTATAGAAATTTAGATAACTATTGAGAATTTTTAGATAATTAAAAATAATTAAAAATCTATAAAATCTAGGTCTAGAATAAGCCCAAATTTTATTGTTAGATACTTAATGACCTAATATAAATTTCTAATATTTTTGGATTTTTATGAATTTATTTGTAATTTAGGAATAAAATCAAGTAAAAACTAATTAAAAACTAATTTTTTGAATTAATTAAACACCGAAATTATTTATTTTTACTAAAACTTGCCAACCAGCATGTGCCATGTGGCGCTTCATGAGCCGTTTATCTAACCACTTTATCTTGGCCACTCATTTTATATATAGAAATATGGTTCTCTTTTCTTTTTACCGACGAAATTTTCAGCAAATTTACTACAATTATGCACCAACTTTAGAATTAATTAAACATCGAAACTATTTATTTTTACTAAAACCAGCCAACCAACATGTGCCATGTGGCGTTTCATGAGCCGTTTATCTAACCACTTTATCTTGGCTATTCATTTTATATATAAAAATATGAATTTTTTTTTTTTATGGACGAACTTTTCAACGAATTTACAACAATTATGTACGAACTTTAGAAGACCGTTTCTCCTAGCTATAGACGCCAAATCACGTAAAGAAATTTCAAAAGGTGCATTTGTAAGTAAGATTTCCAGAATGATAAGCTAATAGTCTAAATCATGATCTTAGAATTTTGTATAATTGTTTTAGTGAGTCCATATTTTAGACTACTTATAGTATTTTTTTGATTTCTGAAGCAAATGACTGGAAAACTATAAAGTATTTTTTTTATGAATTCATATAAATTCCTCCTCAAGCTATAAAAAATTCAGAATTAATAAATATATATTTATTAAAAATTGGAAAACATAGATTTTTGAACTGAAATTCTAGACTACTATTTTGTCTAGTTTCTAAATATTATAAATTTTGTGATGTTAGGATGTAAATTCTAATGTTGGTGATTTTTTCGATCTCCTAGTTTAGAGTTGTTTATACTATTTAGATCGTAACTCGAAGCAAAATTAAAATTTAGATAGACTGAAATTTCAGTCAATTTTTTTGGTAGAATTGCTATTTAATATTTACTTTTTTAGTAAAATATTATAGAACACAATTTTTCTACCTTTTACTTGTCGATGTACACTAAAACAAATATAATTTTTCTAGAAGGGTTTCTTTGGTTAGCCAATCGACTAACATTCACCATTCGTTTGGAGGTCCAAACAAGTACATATTATATATTTATTTATTTTGAGATGTCTAACATAATGTTCGAAATTTTGTACAAGTTAGATTGTATATTTTTTTAGACTCATTATCTTTCAATTTTTACTATTTATAAATAAAAATAATAATAAATTTTTGTGACCCGATCTACTCATCTTCCAACTATCATTGTCATCCTATTTTGCTAATTGGTAAATGAATACAAAACGCCTTAGTTGAAGTGGTTAGTGGTTTACTTAGATAACTTAAACATTGAAACTATTCTAATGTTCCATTGTAGTGGCTGTTGGGATGTCTTGTTGAACCAGAATAAAAAAAAAATTAATTAAATTCTAAGTGTGAAATTTATGCAATTAAAATAAAGCTATTTGATATTATCTCCTTCTTAGATTAGGTATATTGATGTTACTCCCATGTTAGATTAAAAGTTGAGAATAACTTCCTGAAAGTATCGTTAAAAATCTGAAAGTGTCGTTAATGAGTTTTGAAAGTGTCGTTAAAGAATTTTTAACAATACTTTAAAAAATGTATACTCAATTTTTAATCTAACAGTGGTAATATCAATATACATAATCTAAGAGGGGGATAATATCAAATAGTCCATTAAAAAAAAATCCAACATGTCTAAAGTATGAAAATAGTCATACTTTCAGTCTGCTTGCAGAGGCACCACAATGACTGAAGATAGGGTGATGGTGTATAGAGAAATTTTATTTGATAATTAAACTTTAGTTCTGCGCACACCAACAATTTAAAAATGACGGTGAGTTATTTATACAAGAACTTATCTCTACTCTTATACTGGGACTTCAAAACGGTTCAAAAGTGAGCCATCTAAGTTATTTGTAAATCCACGACTATTTATTTTAAAAAAGTTAATATTACGTAAAAAAAAATTGTTGAAAAAAATTTAAAATAATGTCATGGAGAATCGAACTTGGCCAACCAAAGAGAATGCTTTCCAACTTAACCACATGAGCTAAAAGAAATGTTTAGCTATAGTTATATAATATTATATAGTTAAATAATAAGTTAAAATTTATTAATTTATTTTAATTTTTAATACGTGAGGATATACGAACATCTTAGACGGCCAGCCTTTTAAGACTTATATATTCATAACAAATATAATTTAAATATTTAAACCATTTTACAATAATGTTATGAAGAAACAAATTTGCTTACAACTCACGTGCATTTACTAGTATTTTTTAAGTTATGGACAACTGCTATAGATATTTAGAGCCTCCCCCTCCCCCTCACACCCCCACACACACACACACATTTCGTTGGTTGATTCAATCGGATTGAAGATTTCTTATTCCCTTGTGTTGAGTCGGAGGAAGGTGAAGGTGTCCCCAATCATAGCCGGCCTAGAGTATAGGGTTGTCCTAGCCAGAGCTAAATTTGGTTTCCCTTTGCCCTTGATTCCAAAATAAAATATCAAAAAAATTAATGTCAAGTGGGGTATGGCAACGGCGTTGAAGTCTCCGGTTTTGACGACGTCGTGGAGCTCGGATTCCGGGTTCCTCTTCTTGAGCTACTCGAGGCATTTCCAGTGGAAACTCAAAATATGGATCTTGTAAATTGCTAGTTCAACTAACATAAAGGAATTGGTGGACTGCATGGGCTTTATTGTCAGAGAGGTGGAGACTTAGGAGTCTGGGAGGGTTGCCCCAGCCGAATGGCTTATCCGGCTTACCATGGTAATACTTATTTCATTATCCGGCTTACCATTATCCGGCTTACCATTGTTCACTCGGCCATCTCCGCTGAACGCGAATCACCGCATCAACGCTCCTGCAGGACGATCGTTCCCATCAGGACGTTATGCCGCATGAGTACAAGCTGCGCCCGCGCAAGGCCAGGTCCGAACAAGCGATGAAATAACTAAGCCACAAAGTCATACAGATAGTCTCCAATACAGCGGATATTTGAACGACATGAGTAAACGACCGTTCGATAAATAGTTCGCAGAGTCGATATAGCGGAAGCATAGAATGAACACAAATATGGATACAAAAATAAGCACTTTATTGATAATGAAATAAGTATTACAAGCGGCACTAGGCCGAGATTACAAGTCGCTCAAGCTCTCTCTCTCTCTAAACAATAAAATCATGTCCAGCGAGTTACAACATTGGATGATACATAGGCGATGTTCTAATATTATGTCATGTATATGTGCTTCATCTCCGGACGCTACGCTCCCAGACTCCAGAGTTAGCTCCGTGCCTTAGCGCGCACGAATGGGTTCTGCACCGAACGAGGTTCTCTCGCACCCTACAAGAAACCTGGTGGATTATCAGTACATTGAATACACTGGGGGGAGACTTCTCTCCAGCTCAACAAATCCAAACACGTTATAATAGTTTCGTGCATAATCTATTATGTTGTCTTTCTAGTCTTGCCTTAGGAACAATTTCATAGCAATGATATAAAGCATAACTCGTGTGCAAATGCAGAGTGTCGCATAATAATGAGTAACACGGCGCGACTTACCAACTTACCATTCGTCCTTCCCTGTCCAAAGATACAACCAAGTTAACCAAGCACAAATATATATATATATATATATATATATATATATATATATATATATATATATATATATAATGAAACCAAAGATCACATAAGCAAACACCTAGGGTTACGAGCGTGTTTCTTGATTCAGGTGAACGAGGTACTCAGGTTACGTAGATACCTTAAACTCAGATTACTTCAGATGAGTTATACTCAGATTCAAGTGTTTACATATGTGTTACTCCGATTTAAATGTATTACTCAGGTTACTTAGATTACAAGTTCATTTTGTTGGCACATTGATTTTGATTAATTCATACTTAACTAATATGTCTGTTGTTTTAGTCCTCTCTTAAATTACATAAAAAAAAATGGACTCCTTGGACTCAGAACAAGCCACATGAACATTTCTCAAATATTCGAATCAGACGTGCAACAAAATATGTCAATAACTTGCAAAATGAGAGCTAAAGTTCAAGACCAGCCTGCTCAAGTCTCTCCATCATATAGTCTGAAAAATATCTTAGGAAACATGTGAAACACACATGATGGTTGAAAAATTCTGAAAGCTAGGTTAGAAATCTGTTATAACAATCTTTAGTACAAAATCGGCATACCGACGGTACACTGGTTAGTACTGTCGGTATACCTGTTTATATATATATGAGCTCTCTGTCTTTGGAGCGGTATACCGACGACACACTGGTTCGTACTGTCGGTAAACCGATGTTTTATATATTTTTGCTCTCTGTCGTTGGAGCGGCATAATGACGGCACACTGGTTCATACCGTCGATATACCGATGTTTTATATATTTTTGCTCTTTGTCGTTGGAGCGGTATATCGACGGCACACTGGTTTGTACCGTCGGTATACCGATATTATATATTTTTGTGCTCTATGTCTTTGGACCGGCATACCGACGGTACACTATATCGTACTGACGGTGTACCGGTTATAAAATCTTTTGAATTCTTCAAAATCCCAACGGTCAGATTTGATGCATTTATTGTACTTAATGGATAGATTTATAGCCGTTACTGTAGAGTGAACGGTATACCGATGGTATACCGTTGGCTGACAGTTCTGTGCATTAAATGCCTTTTGCCTTTTAGTTTTGTATTTAAGGACATTGAATCACTTCATTCAAAATAATCTTTTTGAGCTTTATTTTTTCTCAACCACCAAAAGTCTTTGCTCTTTAACTCTACCAAGCTTTTAATTTGCCATCTACCAAAAAGTGTTAGAGTTATCTAAGAGTTGTAACTTTGATCTTCACTTGTTCTAGAAGATCAAAACACCTTTCTTGTGTGAAAGAAGTTCGCGAGCCTTCGGATCAAAACTCATGTGTAAGAAGTTGTCGAGTCTTCGGATCAAAGCTCGTGATGTACTATTTGGTTAAATAGTGGATTCAAGCCGGACAAGAGTTTTCGGGACTGGAGTGCCTTCGAGGAAGGATACCAGGATACATTGCGTGTTTGATTTCTCGCTTCCTTCTTTTTATTACGCATTATTATTGTAATTATGCTTATAGTTTTATTACCCTATTCACCCCCCACCTTTAGGGTTCCTTCAATTGGTATTAGAGCCTATACTATAGTATCAGGACTAACCTCCTTAGAGTGATCAAATGACAACAAACCCAAACTCTAGCTTAAACAGCACTGAGGGAAACTCCACAAATAGACCTCCTTTATTCAATAGAACAAACTACTCCTATTGGAAAATTCGTATGAGTATCTATCTAAGATCCATAGACTATGACCTTTGGGAGTGTGTCATGAAAGGTCTTCCAATACCTTAAGTAGTTGCTGAAGACATTGTTTCAGAAAGACTCGTAACAAGACTTACTGAAAGTGACAAGAAGGTGTCTTGTAGAGATGCTAAGGCTATGAACTATCTTTACTGTGCTCTTGATATCAATTAGTTCAATAGAGTCTCTAACTGCAAAACTGCACACGAAATATGGAAACTTCTTGAAGTCACATACGAAGGCACTTCTCAAGTTAATGAGTCAAAAATTAGTAGACTCACACAAGAGTAAGAATCTTTTAAAATGAAAACCAATGAATCTATTACTAGTATATTTTCTAGATTTTCTAAGATTGTTAACCCTCTCGCTTTTCTTGGCAAGGAATATCCTACTCGTAAAAAGATTCAAAAAATACTTTGGGGACTCACCAAGAACTGAAACCCCAAAGTCACAATAATCATCGAAGGGAATGATCTTACAATCATGAACATGAAAACGCTTATGGGGAAGCTAATGACGCATGAGCTATACATGAAGGATCAAGATGATGCATCTACACAAGAAAAGACAAAAGAGAAAGCTCTCGCTCTAAAAGTCAATCATTGCAGGCACTCCTCAAAGATAGACACTGATGACGATGACGACACTGATGATGAAGAAATTGCTCTCACTTCTAGATACTTTAAAAAGTTTCTAAGATTCAACAAAGCAGCTCGTCAAAGAAGAGAAAATAATGAAGATCCAACATGCTACCATTGCAGAAAACCTGGACATATCAAGAATGAGTGTCCTCTAATGAAGAAAGACTCCAGAAGACATGAGAAAGCCAACAAAGGTAGCACATCTTCAAGAAGGTATGCTAACACAATCATTTTGTGTGAAAGTGAGGCTAGCGAATCAGATCATGACAAAGACTCTGGGCACACTGCAAATCTATGTCTTATGGCACTAGATTCAAATGAGGTACAAAATGACTTCTCTATAAGCAATCTTACTTATAATGAATTAGAAGAGGATATTTATGAACTTCATGATGATTACAAGGTTTTAAAAATTAAATTTAAGAAAACCATGAAAGAGAATGAATATTTTAAAAAGAAAATAGAGAGACTCACAAAGGTGATAAGTGATATCAAAGGGAAGACCCTTTTTTTGTGAAATAGATCAAATCAAGTCTCTTAAATTAGAACTACATGAAGCTCGAGAAGATCTATATGAGAAGGGTTTTGAGTGTCAAATTCTCCAAGAAAGATATGATCTTACAAAAAATAGAACTAGCATTGCCTCCCAAAGAGAAATTGTAATCACCACTAAGTATAATGATCTTCTCACTAAATACAAGAGAGAGAGAAATAATACTTTTAGCTCATATCATCACTCACATGGTACACATGATTAAAAAACACACATATGAAACACAATATGCATGGTCATTATCTTATACCACATAGATTTCATGATCACAACCTACAATCACAAAGGAGGACCCATATGAAGAAGTCACATAACATTGTACCACATCATACTTTTTACTATAGATATCATGCCAAAGATTTTGCTCAAAAAATATACTCTTCTTCATCATTTACTACATGTCACTATTGCGGTATGATTGGACACACATCTTATAAATGTCAAGTTAGGACTCATGTCAATATAGAAAGAGTTAAATGGGTTCCTAAGACTAATATTCAAGGACCCACGAGATCTTGGGTACCAAAGTCTCCATCTTCAACTTGTGTTATAGGTGGAACCTCCATCACATGCTAGAAGCGAGTGAATTCTCGATAGCGGTTGCTCACGGCACATGACTGGGGATGCCACTTTATTTGTAGCGCTATCGATAAAAAAAGAAGGATATGTCTATTTCGAAAATAACTTAAAATGGAACATCATTGGTAATGGTAACATCGGTACCTCTCCCTATCCTTGTATTAACAATGTTGCTCTTGTTGCTAATCTAAAGCATAACCTTCTCAGCATTAGCAATCTCACTGATAGTGGCTATGTAGTACAGTTCACTAAACACAAATGCCTTATTTCTGACGATACAAAAGGCACCTTAGTATATGAAGGCACTAGAGAAAACAACATTTATGTATTTTATTATGTTAAAGGTACTAACAATGACATGTGCTTAGTTTCTAAGAATGATGATAGCTTGCTTTGGCATAGAAAACTTGGACATGCCAACATAGACAATATTTCTCGTCTTCCCACCAAGAAACTTGTAAGAGGACTTCCTGACACTCCCTTCAAGAAAGATATGATTTGTGAAGAATGCGAAAAGAGTAAGTTGATAAAATCTTCCTTCAAATCAATAAACTATGTACGTACTACTAAACCTCTTCAACTCATTCACATGGATCTTTTTGGTTCTAGTAGAGTCGCTAGTCTTGGTGAAAAAAATTATGCCTTTGTTTTAGTTGATGATTTTTCGAGATTTACTTGGGTATTTTTTCTTGCAAACAAAAGTGATACTTTCCATGAATTTGTTTTTGCAAACGTGTTCAAAATTAGAAAGACATTATGATCAACAAAATTCGTAGTGATCATGGAGGAGAATTTGACAATGCCGATTTTAAAAGTTTTTGCACTAAAAATAATTTTGGTCATGATTTTGCTTGTCCTCGTACTCAACAAAATGGTGTTGTGGAAAGAAAGAATAGAACACTTGGTGATATGGCAAAAGTCATGTTAAACCAATATAAGCTTCCTCAATATTTTTGGGCGAAAGCCGTTAATACGACATGTTATGTTATAAATATGGTGTTGATTAGACTTATTTCTAACAAAACTCCCTATGAGCTTTGGTTTAACAAAATTTTCTCTATTGATTTTTTCAAGGTTTTTGGTTGCACTTGTTTTATCTTGAACACCAAGGATAACCTAGGCAAATTCGAAAAAAAAGCCAATGCAGGTATATTTCTTGGTTATTCATTGCATAGTAAAGGTTTTCGTATTTTTAACAAAAAGAGCCTTGTGGTTGAAGAATATATCAATGTCTCTTTTAATGAGCTTAGCATTGCCACATCTTGCTCTAATGATGATGATGACATCCCGTGCAATTTGGAAAGTACCTCAATAGGAGAAAATGATACTCCATCACCTAGTTGTGAAGTGATACCACATCCAATATCCCTCCTATAGAGACTTCTCCAAACAGCTTATCTAAGGAATGAATATTTGTCTCTCACCATCCCAAAGAGCTTATTCTTGGTGACCCTTCCACCCGCATTTATACTCGATCTTCTATAAGAGATCATTGTGCAAATGTTGCTTTTATTTTTCAAATTGAGCCTAAAAATATTAATGATACTTTTCTTGATGAATTTTGATTGCTTGCTATGTAAGAAGAACTAAATCAATTTGAACGAAACCAAGTTTGAGACTTAGTTCCTAGACCCAATAACTATCGTATTATTGGGACTAAGTGGGTGTTTCGAAACAAGCTTAATGAGGATGATTTTGTGACTCGAAACAAAGCACGGTTGGTTGCCCAAGGTTATAATCAAGAAGAAGGTATCGACTATGAGGAGACCTATGCACATGTTGCTCGTTTAGAGTCTATTAATTTTAAATTATTTCAAATGGATATTAAAAGTGCTTTTCTAATTGGTGTTATCAAGGAGGAAGTTTATGTTAAACAACCTCCCGATTTTGAGGATTTTTAATTTTTGGATCATGTTTTCAAACTTCGTAAGGCTCTCTACGGCCTCAAACAAGTTCCACGTACTTGGTATGAGCGTCTTAGTTCTTTTCTTCTTTCGCATAATTTTTTCAAAGGTAAAGTTGACACTACTCTCTTTATTAAATCTTACAATGGTACGTTATTATTAGTTCAAATTTACGTTGATGATATCATTTTTGGCTCTACTAATAAAGTGCTTTGTGAAGAATTTGCAAAAGTCATGCACCTTGAATTTGAAATGAGTATGATGGGAGAACTCTCCTTCTTTCTTGGCCTTCAAATCAAGCAAAATCCTCAAAGAACTTCATCAATCAAGCCAAATACACAAAGGATCTTATCAAACGTTTTGACATGGACTCTTCCAAAATTATGAGAACTTCAATGGCCACTACAACAAAACTTGATCAAGATGATGACGGTAAATCGGTTGGCTTTCGTAAGTATCGAGGTATGATAGGTAGCTTACTTTACGTAATTGCTAGTCGTCCCGACATTATGTTCAGTGTTTGTATGTGTGCACGTTTCCAAGCAAATTCCAAGGAATCACACTTATGTGTCGTTAAACGTATTTTTTGATATCTCAAAGGCACACTAAATATGGGTCTTTGGTATCCCAAAACCACATCCTTTGAGCTATTGAGCTATTCAGATGCAGATTTTGCAAGATGCAAGATTGACAGAAAAAGCACTAGCGACACATGTCATTTTCTTGGAAAATTTATGGTCTCTTGGTTTATCAAAAAGTAAAATTCTGTTGTCCTTTCCACAACCGAAGCCGAATACATTGCGCCCGGGTGTTGTTGTGCACAAATTCTTTGGATGACACAAACTCTTAAAGATTATAGTATATCTTATCATACTATTTCTATAAAATGTGACAACACTATCACTATTAATCTTACTAAGAATCATATTTGTCATTCACGTACCAAACACATAGAGATTAGACATCACTTCTTACGTGATCACCAACAAAAAAGGGACATCCAACTAGAGTTTGTTGACACTATACACCAACTTGTTGACATCTTCACCAAATCTCTTGCTGAGGATCGTTTCTCGTTCATTTGCCGTGAAATAGACCTTATGGATTTATCTCCATTCTCCTAAACCAAAAATCTTTAGCATATCCAATTTGTTTCTTAGAACTCCAGCGCGATCCTTATGCGTCGCCTCAATAAATCTTAGTCTCGTATATTCCTCTATCGATAGTCATCCACACAAACTATATTTTGAGTCATAAATTATCAATATGAATAACCGTCTGAACTATATCTTGAAACCCAGGCACGACTCCCTAGATTCGCCTTTGTAAGTCTAATTCCGAACTCCTGAAGGACCAAGTCTGAATTTTTTTTGTCTCAAGCGAGTTATCTCGCTGAGCAAATCGGAACATGTAGTCTCACTTGTGCCGTTTGAATCGGCTATCCGCATTGATGCGGAGTGGGTCGTTACAACCCCAGGGCCGGCCATGTCTCCAATGTTGTGGGGGGTCCTCTATCACCACCAAATCTTCCTCCCTCCAACTCCCGTTTGCCTCCACCTCCTCCTCATACTTCTCATGTTGTCTTGTCAACAGAAATTTCTATTCTTCCA
The DNA here is from genome assembly GCA_036927795.1 of Iris macrosiphon. Classification (NCBI taxonomy): domain Eukaryota; kingdom Viridiplantae; phylum Streptophyta; class Magnoliopsida; order Asparagales; family Iridaceae; genus Iris; species Iris macrosiphon. Next base: position 3,657,468 of record JAYESA010000015.1, read on the forward strand.
ATGCTGCTGCTCCTAACAACAACCTAGATAAATTTGAGACTGTTCTGAGTAAAAATTATAAACATTTAAACTATTCTGAAATAGTAGATTGTCCTAAGCAATATTTGAAGTATCAATAGAAATGACGTTTAGGAGTTGTTTATACAAGGACTAGTATTGTTTCCGTCATGGACAACTGCCATAGATATTTAGAGCCCCACACCCTTCGTTGGTTGATTCAATCAGATTGAAGATTTCTTACTCCCTTCTTCCCTTGTGGTGAGTCTGAGGAAGGTGAAGGTGTCCCCAATGTTGTGGGGGGTCCTCTATCACCACCAAATCTTCCTCCCACCAAAACTCCCATTCGCCTCCACCTCCACCTCATCCTCATGTTGTCTTGTCAACAGAAATTCCTATTCTTCCAATGCTGCTGCTGCTACTGCTACTGCTACTGCTACTGCTAACAACAATTACAACCATCTGATCCAGAAACTGTCAAGAAGAGGCAATCTAAAGCAAGCCCTCCAGCTCCTCCCCCACGAAAATAACCCAACCCAAAAAACCTTCGAAGCCCTAATCCTTTCCACCACTACTACCACCACCACCACCAACTCCATCTCCTCCTCCCTACTCTCTACCATACGCAAACACATCTCCGACGCCGGCTTCGACCAGGACCCCTTCCTCTCCACTAAACTCATCGAAGCCTACTCTCACTTCAACTCCCTCGACCACGCCCGCAACGTGTTCGACAAAACCCTCCACAAGACCATCTTCCTATGGAACGCCCTCCTCCGCGCCCTCGCCCTCGCCAACCACGCCGAGGAAGCCCTCTCCCTCTGCCACCAAATGGCTAACCCACCCACGCTCCTCTTCTTCGACAGCTTCACCTACTCCTACGCCCTTAAGGCCTGCTGCGCCTCCTCCATCCCCTCCCTCGCCTTCCACAGGGTCAGACGAATACACGCCCACGCCCTCCGCCACGCCCTCCACTCCCGCGTCCACGTCGCCACCACTCTCGTCGACTGCTACGGGAAGCTCGGGCGCCTCTCCTACTCCCGGAGGGTCTTCGACAACATGCTCGACAGGAACGTCGTCTCCTGGAGCGCCATCATCGCTTCCTACGCCAGGAACGAGAGGCCGCTCGCCGCCCTGGGACTCTTTCGGGAGATGATGACAGTCGATAACCCCCCCAATGTCGTTCCCAACTCCGTCACCATGGTCAGCGTGCTCCAGGCCTGTGCCGGATTGGCCGCCCTGGGTCAGGGGAAGCTGGTGCACGCCTACGTTCTCCGGAGAGGACTGGATTCCGTCGTCTCCGTGTTCAACGCTCTCATCGCAATGTACATCAAGTGTGGGAATCTGGAGGCTGGTCTCCGTGTGTTTTACGGGATGGAAGAAGGTCGGAAGGACGTCGTCTCGTGGAATTCTATCATCTCCGGTTATGGGATCCATGGTTTCGGCAAGAAAGCGCTTCAAGTGTTCGAGGAAATGATAGGTAGTGGGATTGCACCGAGCTCTATAACCTTCGTGAGTGTCTTGGGGGCTTGCAGCCATGCTGGACTCGTGCAACAAGGAAAGGAATTGTTCAAGTCGATGGCCCGGGATTACGGTATTGTACCTGCAGCGGAACACCATGCGTGTATGGTGGATCTACTTGGTCGTGCGGGCCATTTAGATGAAGCAGCAAAGATCGTACAAGAGATGCGAATCGAACCGGGTCCTACTGTTTGGGGTTCTCTCCTTGGAGCGTGCAGAATTCATGGGAATGTGGAACTTGCGGAGAGGGCTTGTGCCCGACTCTTTAAACTCGAGCCTGTGAATGCAGGGAACTACATTCTTCTGGCAGATATATATGCGGAAGCTAGGATGTGGGAAGAAGTTGGTAGAGTAAAGAAGCTCGTAGAATCCAAGGGTTTGCACAAAATTCCTGGATGCAGCTGGATTGAGGTGAAGAAGAAGATATATTCCTTTGTGTCTGCCGATGAAATGAATCCACATATTGAGCAGCTCCATGCTCTGCTGGCTCGATTGGTGACGGAGATGAAGGAGACTGGTTATGTTCCTCAGACCAAAGTGGTGCTTTATGATCTTGATCAGGAGGAGAAGGAAAGGATTGTACTAGGCCACAGTGAGAAGTTGGCTATGGCCTTTGGGCTCATCAATAGTGGCGAAGGAGAAGTCATTCGCATCACCAAGAACCTGAGGTTGTGTGAGGATTGCCATACTGTGACAAAGTTCATTTCAAAGTTCACAAATAGAGAGATTCTTGTAAGAGATGTGAATCGCTTCCACCATTTTAGAGATGGAGAATGCTCATGTATGGATTATTGGTAAGTTAGGGGCCTTGAGAGATGAGCAACAAGTTACAACTTGCATCGAATTGGAAATCACTCAGGAATATGACCGACCAGTAAGTGACCATCATACTCTTGTGTAGTATGTATATTTATTTCTTTTGAATACGCATAAATTCACATTTGGCTGCTAGGTACGTATTTAAATTGCATCGATTCATGAGTCGTGACCTACAAAGAAATAGAGATCTATGGAGACTTTTGAGGTTTGAGATGAGTTGTTGAGGGAGGGCAGAGACGAAATGTGATCATGTTTTAGTTATTGCTAGGCATTTGGTTATTCATCCCTTACTGTGTCGCCGATACATAGCTACAAATATTGATACATAAGTTATCATAGAAGATTGAATATACAAAAGTTGTTTCCCACAACGTTGATAAAATATATAGAGACAAATATAGTTAGCTCCCTCTGAATATATTTATATTTAATTGTGTACTTGTAGTAGTAAGCATTCCTGTTGGTGCCGCCTCAGTTTTAGAGACTCCCCCCCTCTTCTTTCCTTCCTTCCTTTAATACAGATTTTGGGCAATGGAAGGTTCAAAAGCATTAAACACAGAGCAATGATACATCCGGAGAAAGAGCGAATCGAACACATTCCACAACCCAAGTAGTAACAAGCATGCATCAGCAATGTCGACTACATGAAAGCTAACTATAGTTAATTCTGGAGAGAAGTGCATGCCTCTTAGAGACTATAAAGTTGGAGAAGTAAAGGGTCCGAGCCTTCTCAGTGACTGACTGTAGTTTGCTCCATTGGATGGAAGGAAGACCATATTATTAGAATAAAAACATTTCTTCAAGCAGAGTTACCAAGACGAGGAGGAAGAACCTAGATCGTCTCTATGATCCATATAACATATCAATGCGTCCAGCTTACACTTTGCAACATCAATGTTTGTCATCTTATGTGGAACCTATTGTGCTGTAATGATGTATCATTAGGTAGCTTGCGATTTGGAAATTGTTGCAAATGCCAAGAAGTATGATTTGGGAATTTGTTCTATTTCTGATGAGAGAGGCAGGAACTGTGAAAGTGTTGGTCTTGGTTCACGCAATTGATCCTAATCACTAGTCAGTCGTTGCAACAAGTGTAGAACACTTCTTGTTGCTATGGATACCATGCTGGTTAAGTTTCTTGCCATGAGTAAAACTTTAATACAACCACTGTATGACAGGTGATCTGGTCCTCCTCTCTTTTTGTAAAGTGTACAAACATTTGAAGATGCTGCCAGTTTGAAGATTTCAGCATTCTCTGAAATCAACCGGTATCATCAGAATTGTGTATTTTACAGGTGAGCACCCCAAATATCTTAAGGTTCAACAAAGATAGGCTTCACTCCATTAGTACGTACTTTGGTGCTATTTAGAATGTTTTATATGAATGATCAATCCCTTGTAGCTCACAACATTTCTATCGTGATTTCTTAACCAATCAGTCATGGAACTGTCTCTTGCATTCCTTCCAGTTCAAAATTTGGTTAGTTACTTTCACGTGCGCGTCGTTGCAAGTAACAAAAAAAAAAAAAATTCCTATAATATTATTTTAAAAAATTAGATAAAAATTTAAATTATATTAGAATATTTTAAATATAATTTGAATATATTTTAATTATAATTTATTATAAATATGTTTTTAGAATTTTAGATATGTGTTTAGGTAGATAATATTATTTAGTTACTTTAAATATAATTTAAATATTGAATATATTTTAGAATTTGTAATATGTTTAGGTAATTAAAACTATTTTATGTTTTTAAATATATTTTTAAACCCACGCGTGAGGAGAACTACGGTAGTTTTTTTTTTTTTTTTTATAAAAATTAATAAGCGATGATATACATACGACTTAGACGACTTATTTTTTAGTCTTTTTTAAGTCTCATTATAATAGTAGAGATTTTGGACATTCCTAGTATATAACTAGAAATTTTCGTGTGTCCGACACTTTTTTAATAAATTGTTCGTGTCTCCAGCATTTCTTGATAATTTATTATTAAATTGTTTATTATTTATATAATTAATAATAGTATTTTTTTAAAAAATTATTAACTTACCTTTTCAAGTAACATGTACACATCGGAAATATCATTCTCTTTTAATGATGACACTTGCAGTTTGTGGGAAATACTCTTATCTGTTAATCTTGTTTGTTTGTTCTTTATTTATTTATTAATTTTTTTTTAATGCTTTTCTTGAGCTAACAAACAATGGTCTTTGGTTGGCTGTTGAGCAGTCTTATTCTGCCGGGCTGGGCCCCTGGGGGTGGGGGTGATTAGAACAGTGCAGGCGGCTAGGCATGTCGTTCAGTTGCAACAATTAGACATTGGAATAATTTTGATTCTCTACCAAAGCAAAAACTTCAGAAAGTGACATACCAACCATGTTTTAGAAACCGGACCGATGATTGAACTGGAAATCTTTGGTACAGATCTGAGCGGAGTTCAGCCGAATTCAACCGGAGTTCAAATAGATCATTTCCGATAACCAAATAATTTGAGATATGTAATATATCCATATTTACTTTTTGGTTTGATTCTGAGTATGTTTGGTCTGGTTTGATTTTACAGGTAATAAGGTCTCAAAACCAAACCAAGAACCAAATGGTCAAATTTTACATGATAAACTTTTTTGAGATTTTTTTATAAAAAAAAATTAGAATCAGCCGGTTCAATTGTGTACCGGTTCGAACAGTTCACCGATTAAACTCCGGTTCTAAAAAAAATTACCGATTCTTGAAAAAAAATCTGGTTTAAGTCAGATCTGACCGATTTTTTAACAAAATCTCGTCAAATCCAGCCCAACCGTAGGTCCAGTCCGGTTCTGACAACACTGCATACCAATAGCCCCTCTTTAGCTTCTCTCATTTAAATTGAACTAGTAGAGAGTGTTTAAAAAAAAAACTAAAATTTTAATTTTAGAAGGAAGAGAATATTTCAACTCAAAATGATTACATACATAAAAAAAATTTGTGTGGCTACCGATTCGAACAGTTCACCGATTAAATTTCAGTTATAAAAATAACTATCGGTTCTTGAAAAAAAAATTTGGTTTAAGTCATATCAGACCAATTTTTTAGCAAAATCTGATCAAATCCGGCCCAATTGTCGGTCCAGTCTGGCTCTGACAACACTGCATGCCAATAGTCTGGCTCTGACAACACTGCATGCCAATAGCCCCTATTTAGCTTCTCTCATTTAAATTGAATTAGTAGCGAGTGTTTAAAAAAAATTTTAAAATTTTAATTTTAGAAGGAAGAAAATATTTCAACTCAAAATGATTACATACATAAAAAAAGAATTGTGTGGCTGCTGGGATTCGAGCCCAGGTCTCCACGGCCACAACGTGGAATTCTAACCACTAAACTACAGCCACATTTGTGATGCTATTATTGAAATATTCATTAACTGTTGAATCACTTGATTAAATATATGTAAACATATTTTTAATCTATTAATGTCTTCCTTTAATAAGCTATAACCATTGCAAAAATTTGATCACAGTTATGGAAAAGTCGTTTCAAAAGCTAAAAGAGCTTTGTTGTAAGAAAACTTTGATCCATTTTTTATTTTATTTTATTTTATGGTCTATTGTTTAAAGCCCTTTCTTTTGAGGGTTACTTATCCAGTAACTGCATTTCACTATTTGTCCTCCACAAAAGAAATTTGTGTGTGTGTGTGTGTAATAAATTAATTGCGCGCAAATTATGAGATTTGGGTATTTGGAAATAAGATACTAATCACATCGAGAATGAAATTTCTACAAGAAATGCAAAGTCGGTAAATCATTTCCGTTTGGTTGGCTCCACACTTTATTGAAATAATCTGGGACGGGGAAACTCCAATTAATTGACTTGGTAGGGGCCTAATCTATAGAGGATCTTTAAATTTTCATTTTTCGCCCCCACCTTTGACTTATTGATGCTTTGTAGATTTCAATCCATGTTCATTGAGGTGGATGGTGAAGGAGATTTAGGGGTTAGGGTTTATACCAATGTTATCAGGATCGTGGGTCGCTTTAGTACGGGTACGCGGTACGGTACCTCAACCAGTACACGGTGCAGTGGGGTAGGCTTATTCTGTACGATATTTGGGGTCGTTGTTTGTTTTTATCTGGGTCGTCTTTTGTACCATATACAATTATATAGAAGTATACACCAAAGAGTTCATTTTTGTTCACCCACAAATACTAAAGTGTTTGTTCACCTTCCAATAGAAAATGCACACGTGGCATTTCAAAGTCAAAACCATCTTGGTTGGTGAACAAAACCACTTGCAAAATGGTTTTGTTTGGATGAAGATGCCAATGTGTGCATTTTCTATTGGAGGGTGAACAAACACTCTAGTATTTGTGGGTGAACAAAAATGGACTCCTAAATCAAACATCATAAATTCATAAGGGTCGCTAAATTTGACGAACGGGTCGCGAACGTACTCCGTTCGGGGTCGTTTGTCCCAATTCGTGGGACGTAGGGGGAGTTGGCGAATTAGGCAACTATGATTTATATTATAGTTTGTAGTATCGGCGGATACCGATCCGATACAGCCGATACCGATACGGTTTGGCATATCCTCAACCTACTGATACACGATAATGACCGATACCGACATAAGAGGTCTATTTTTCGATCAATTCGGCAAAAAATAAAATAAAATTGAACGAACAAAACCAATCACCAAGGGTATAAAAGCATAGTAAGATTATAAAAGCATGTAAAAAAAAGAAAAAAAAAACTTATCTATCCCATGTAAATCAATGGGTGACTACTATTTCATTCAATTTCAAAACTGCTAATAAATAAAACTAGAAATACTTAAAAGTATGCCTAAATATATACAATATATTTTCTAAAATATTAATAATTATTTGTTTTTCGATACCAAAAAATTTGATACTCCGATTCGAAACCGTCGATATTGTTGATACCATCGATCCCGATATTCACATAAATGGTCCGATACCAATTCCGATATAGATGCTGCGAACCTTGGAACTTTATGCAAGAGAAATAAGAAAGGAATGAAGAAATTTATTCTAAGAAAGGGAAAACAACATAACTGAAATAAACCTCTCATACTATTCAATGAACAAAAAAAAATAGAGAGTAGATGAGTATTCATAGCCAATCAAACCTTGATATTCAATACTACTAGTCATAATATAACAGGTTAACAAAATAAAATTATGAAATTTAAACTATAGATCTAATTGGTACTTGATATGTAGATTTATAAGTGAATCGTCGATGAATGAGTAGCTAGCTAGGTTGCATAGACACGTATTAGCCTACTAGGATTCAAACCCGACACGACACGGATTCTAAATATGGTCTTATGAAATTTAAGATACATGTATGGTATGAATCCAATTATATATACATAAAAACATATTTTTGTACATATATTAACATTAGATGTCAGTAATATCTGGATTTATGCATGCTTTAGGTAGTAACTAGGTTCTAGAAAGTTTTAGAAAGAATTTGATACCAAATTTTTTTTACTTTCTCTTATCTCAAATATGTTTGGCATCATCACGACCATGCAAAATTAGTTCAACCTCGTTTGGGTCTTTCTGGACCCAGATATGGAGAATCTTATCCGACATGTATCTTATTTTTCTTCTAGCATTACCGATCACATTTCATGTTGTTCATCCTTTCCACCCTTCCGTTAAAGGATAGGATTTTTTATACTTTGGATCTCGAATAAGTTATAAAATTTGAATATGGATCTCCATGACCGACCTAATTAGTGTTTGGATCTTGGAAGCTAAGGGTCGACTCGACTGACTGGGTTGTGTTGTTGTAAGAATCCTTTTATCTACCTCATGATGGATGTCCTTACCTACTATAATTTCATTTCTTCTCTGTACTACCGTTCCGAAAACGTCGATACTGTCAATACCGTCGATTCTGATACTCAGAGGAATGATATGGTCCGATACCTATTCCGATATTGATACTGTAAATCTTGGTTCAAACCACCACTGATGAATTTGCTTATCCTCAATGGCATCTCTAGTTAATTTCTTACATTGAAATTCATTACCTATTCTTTCTTTTTATCTATTGCCACTCATCCATCTTGAAGTCCCAATCGGCTACCAATCCATCCCAAAAATTTCAAGTCGTTTATAATTATTATTATTATTTTTTTGAAATATTTTTTTATTTCCCAATATTTTGGCTTGTAAAGAGTAAGTAGCATGGGTTTTGGTTTTCCAATTGCCTTGAAGAATATTCCTTTTGATTTCGATTGAGAATCAGAAATCACTGTAGATGCATTTAGGACTCTGGAGTTCAGCTCAATTGAGAATGGATACAAAATACAGGAGCGGACGCAGAAATTCATGAGAGGAGGATGAAACTCAAATGTAAAAAAAATTTAAAATTTTGTGAAATAAAATTGGCTACATCAAAATTTTATTGTTCCTCCACTATGACTTTTCTTTCTGTATCGAATTATCAAAAAATGGATCAGATCGAAAAAATATATCAGGATAAAGATTGTTATAGATTGAAAATACTCGAATTTTGCGCTTAAAGAATAACCGATTAGTGTAGTTCAAGAAAAAGGAATGAAAAAAAAGATGGTTGTATTTTAAGTTTTTTCACAATTTTATAATCGAGAGATAAATTTATTGAAAGATATATTATAAAATATTTTATAAATCTAAATAGATTTTAGCGACTTATATTTGAAAATATGTTAGAGAAATTGAATATTTTGCCACACATGAGATAGTTTTTTTAGCCAAATATTAGTTGAAAATATTTTTTATTAAGCAATTAGATGGTTTTTCAACTTTAGCAAAAATTTAGAAGGAAAAAAATATAAAAATTATGAAGGAAAAAAAACAAAATGTGATTTAAATATGTATATATAGAAATTAAAAATTAAAAATTTTAGAGGGGACAAAATATAAATTTAATTTTAAAAATTAGAAATTCTATGGGGGCAACTGTCCCCACTTGTCTCTATGTAGGTCCGCCCATGACAAAATAGTTCAAGTTTTATGAAACATAATACTGTATTAGGGAATTTCTTGTCCACCTTGTTCGTTGTTTATTTGATATAATTGTATTTGTCTCAAGTACGCTGCTGCATGATCCGTGGTTCGTGACCGCAGTCCGTGATCGTGGACCACGTGTCAGTATCCAACTGACATAAATTTCGACGATGGGTTCCAAATAAATATGGAGGATCAGTTGGGTGCTGACACATAGCCCACGGTCACGGACAACGGACAAAATATCATTTTTCTTGTCTAAACTCATACAGTGGATCATAGGTTGTAATGGACTAATAGGGAAATTGGTAGGGAAAAGAGTTGTACTGGGCTTGACTATTGTTTTTGGTTTGTGGGAGATGGATGAAAGGAAAATCAAATAAATTTACTTTGCTCGTTTTGGTTAGTGAAAAATATTTTGAACATAATTTTTTATCAACTGTAGTGTTTGATAGCTTATATTTTTTATGAATATTTTCTTTTCAAAATCTATCATTTTTTATATTTTCTTCTAAAATTTGGGAAAATGAAACTTTATAGGAAAATATTATTTCTCATGAAAATAACTATTTTTTGCAAAAATAATGACAATCAAATGTCCAAATTAAAAATTTTATAATTAAAAAAAAATTCTAGTAAATTTTTTTTGTAAAATTAATTTATTTTTTATATTTTTTTTTTTTGGATGGGAAGAAGACGAGGTTGAATGGAGGGTGGTCCTAATATAATTTTTCTCCGGTGGTGTTGGGAGAGGAAGGAAAATGCACTAGATGAAAAAAGAAAAAGAGAGGAAATTGTTAGCATATGAGCATTTGTTTTGTTTTTGTTTTTTCTAAAAAACAAAAGAAACTAAACAAGTTAAAACTGCTGTCATTTTATTTTGGCTTTTGATAAGGGCACTGCACATTTTACTCGGGGCTAGTCCAGAATTGGGACTAGCCCACTAAAAAAGAACTTTTACTTATACTAATCCAACATTTTACTCATACTAGCCCACTACTTCCAAACCCTCCCAAACCCTCCCTATCTGACCGGAGCCCTCCCCCCTCCCGCCGTCCTCCTCCGTCCTCCTCCGCCTCCTCTCCCGTCCTCCACCGCAACCTTCCGTCGCTGCGCCTCCCGTCATCGTCGCCGTCAAAACCAAAAAAGAAAATGAAAAAATAGAAGAACTGTCAAAATGTTGATTTTTAGGACTGTCAAAATTTTGACAGTCCTACCAATTGGAAGGACTGTCAAAATTTTGACAGTCCTAAAAATTTATGTTGAATTTTTAGGACTGTCAAAATTTTGACAGTCCTACAAATTGGTAGGAATGTCAAAATTTTGACAGTCCTTCCCATTGGTAGGACTGTCAAAATTTTGACAGTCCTAAATTTTTTTTTTTTCTGTTAATTGTTGGGGGACCAATTTCAAAATATCCTTAAAATTTGTTAAAGTATTCTGTTATTTAAAATAGTAAATTTATTATTGGTAAATTAAATATTTTATAATTTTTTTTTTTTTACCAAAAGTAAAATTTGGAGGTCGAAACATCGTTTTTTTGCGATTCTAAAAATTTGGGAAGTCTGTCAAACGGTAAAACCGTTTATCCCGAAGTACTTTTCCATACGGTCATTTTGGCTCAAACTGGAGCTTGTTTCGATCTCCCAGTCAAAAGTTATGATACTTTAAAGTTTTATATTTTATATTTTTGCCTGTAATATGTACGTCTTATTTCGAATGAAAATTCTCTCTACACGAATTGTGTTACTCTAGTCGAAAACATACAAATAGACCTATTGTGTGACGAAAAACGATTTGAAAACAAATAGTTATGGCCGTTTGAAGTCTGGTCGACGGCAGACGTAATATTCGTACGGTAGATTTTTTTTTTTTTTTGGTTCAATGATAACATATTTTATTTAGGATATTAAACTAAATAAAAAAAATTAAAATCCAAAACTAACTAAATAGAAATAAATTTAAAAAAAATCTGACAATTAAAATGAGGACTGTCAAAATTTTGACAGTCCTCATTGTTTGTGGGACTGTCAAAATCCTGACAGTCCTAGTTTTATATAAAATTTTCAGTGGGTTAAAATTAGGACTGTCAAAATTTTGACAGTCCACATAGCTTGTGGGACTGTCAAAATTATGACAGTCCTAATAATTTGTAGGACTGTCAAAATTTTGACAGTCCCATAAGCTATGTGGACTGTCAAAATTTTGACAGTCCTGATTATAACAATTTGGGCTAGCCTCAAATGAGGACTGTCAAAATTTTGACAGTTCTCATTTCTTGTGGGACTGTCAATATCCTGACAGTCCTAGTTTTATATAAAATTTTCAGTGGGTTAAAATTAGGACTGTCAAAATTTTGACAGTCTACATAGCTTGTGGGACTGTCAAAATTATGACAGTCCTAACAATTTGTAGGACTGTCAAAATTTTGACAGTCCTTCCAAGTGGTAGGACTGTCAAAATTTTGACAGTCCTGATTATAACAATTTGGACTAGCCCCAAGTAACTTTGGAAAACTTGTAATTTTAGGAAATGGGACTGTAAAAATTTTGACAGTCCTTCCAAGTGGTAGGACTGTCAAAATTTTGACAGTCCTGAGTATTACAGTGGGCTAGTCCCGAGTAACTTTCATGATGGCAAACTGTAATGTTTTCTAATTTTAAAATAGGCTAGTCCCGAGTAAAATGTGCAGTGCCCTTATAATTTGCCTTTATTTTCAGTTTCGTCCATTTAATTCTCGCCAGCCAAAAAAACACAGAAAGGGCAACAACTAACAATTAAGCTTTGTGCGTGAATGATATTTATCACAACTAAAAAGAAGCGTGTATTTTACTAACATTAAAAGTATATTTATTTTATTCTTTAATCTTTTAAAAAAAATTAAAAGATTAAATATATGTAATCCAATAATTTTTTATAGTCGAGTTTTAAAAAAGTAAGAACTCACCGAGTTCTAAGTTTCAATACCAAGTACCAAGTTAATTTGCTGGATAACAACACAATAGATATGGCCATTAAAATAGAGCTTCATTGTTCTTATTATTTACATATTGTTACATTACAAAGTCACACTCATACGGATACAAATTTTGTTATTACAAAGTTACTAGAAAAGGGTGTTAGTTCTCCAAGCCATTAGGGATGAGCAAATACCGACCGCTACCGAAAAATCGACCGAATATCGATTAAATCGAATCAAAATTTTGAATCGATACCGAATTTTCGAACCGATTAAAATATGGTATATTGGTAGTGGTAGCGGTTTAAGTGTAATACCATATCGAAAATACCGAACCGATTATATATATATATATATATATATATATATATATATATATATAAAGTAGTACATAAAAAAGAAAGTAGTACATAAATTTGTATATATTTTTCTTCCTTGTTCATGATTATTTTTTATTCAAATATTTTTAAATATTTGAACTATTTTAAAACAATATCATAAAAATATTAATTTTACATTCAATGCATGTGAGTTTACTAGTATATATAATACGGCTTGGAAATGGCTAAAAAAATGAGTCGTTCAAACTGTATGTATATCCTCTACTAAATAATAAAATATTCAAAAATATTTCTACTCGGGTATATACCGTAGTTAAAATAAAAATTATAAATTCTTCTAACTACATTGCCATGTAATAAATTCTAAAATATATTCAATATTCAAATTATATTTAAACTAAGTATATAGTATTATCTAACTAAATACATATCCAGAATTCTAAAAACATATCTATAACAAACCCCAATTAAAATATATTCAAATTATATTTTAAATATTTTAATTAAATAAAATATTTATCTATATTTTGAACACTATTATAGTTTTTCTTTTCTTTTTTTTTGTATGTACAACACATGTGAACGTGAATAGTATTGTTTAATGGACCAGACTTAAAGTTAGAATCGTGATTAAATTATATTAAAAAAATTGTAAATTTTTTATACGCATTTGTTGTATTTCTAATTTGCGTCCAAGTCAGACTAGTTGTTAAATGGGCTAATTATAGTTTAGACCCTGAATTTTTTACCAGTTTAGAGTTTTAAGTTCTAACATGTCCAATTGGAAAATTTAAATCCTAGTTTTTTTTTTTTTTTTTTTTTTCATTTTACCCTTCCTATTCTTTATTGGAAGATTTTATTGTCAAGCATGAAAATGAGGGTATAATAAGAACAATGCAATAAATGATAAAACTCCAGGATCTAAACTTTCTAATTTGACAAGTCATGATTTAAACTCTAAGATGGCATAAAATTCAGGATCTAAATTCTAATTAACCCTTGTTAAATTATCAAAGTTGGACTTTAAAATACATACATATAATTGTTCTTTTTAAAATATACACATTTGTAATCATAAAAATATGTATAAAATTGAGAATATTTACGTAATTGTATAAATCTTATTCGATTTGGATTTTAGAGCAAAATTTAAAATGGAATAATTTATTTTACTATTTTTAAAACCTATTTTTTCCTAATAATGCTCACCCTAATGGCTGGAGGTTTCGTTGAGACTCTTTTTCTTTATTTCAGATCAAGCTGTCAACTTAATCTCTCTCAGTTGAAATTATACGCTTTACTCTTGACTTTGACGAAAAGCAACAAAAATGTTTTTTTTTATATATTTAAAAATAACAATGACGAGAATGAAAATGAAATGTTGTCTAAGCGTGAAGGAAGAAACGTTATTGAAGTGTCAAGGAACAGCACAGGCAATGTCAGGGGTTTTCCTCAGGATATTTGTCATGATATTATTTATTTATTTTATGGTGTCATGATATATATCAATATTATGTAATCTCTCAATAATATTGTTAACTTAAAGATCCAAAGTTAAAATTTATATAGTTTGATATTACAGATTTACTATAAATAGAATAACTAATATTAGTTGCTCATTCATATTTTTACAAATAGTAAACAATTATTACTTGAATATTCTGATATGTTAATACGAATTCAACTTCTATGCAGCCAAAATTTCGTATAAATGAATTGCACAAGATTTGTATCATAATTTTTCATACAAGAGATGTAACGACCAGTTCCGCATCAATGCGGATAGTCGATTCAAACGGTACAAGTGAGACGACCCGACTCGTTTTGCTCTGCGAGAAGACTCGCTTGAGACAAATGATTCAGACTTGGCCTTTCAGGAATTCAGACTTAGACTTTCAAAGACGCGTTCGGAGTATCGCTCGACCGAGGCTAAACATCGCTAAGGTGGATGGTTACGATGAACCTGTCTTTGTTGTTGGAGTGGGTTGGGTTCCAAAACTATGTAAAAAATACCCCGGAGTAGGATTGAGTATTTTTACATATAATAGGAATACCTCAATTAATTTGGATTGGATATTCTTATATATAATAAGAATATGTCAATGGATTTGGATTTGGATTGAATATTCCTATCTATAATAGGAATGCTAGTTGTGGGTTTGAGGCTATATATATGTGTCTCATGTTCCTAAAATATATCTCTCTCTAAAAAAAGAAAAAAAATATAGCAACAAGGAGAGAAAAGGAGGCAAGAGTGTCATTGCAACATCGGAGAGGATAAAGAAGGATTGGAGGCCGTTTCGAAGAAGGAGATCAGTTTCGGGTATTTCTCATTGTCTTTCTTCTTCGTGGTTATAATTTATTTTCTGTTCCAAAAGAGTAGTGGTGATCCGTTTGGATCGGTGAGAAGTTTGTAAGGAGTCAGTATATTTCTTATTCCATTAGTGGAGGCTTTTCAGAGTTGGACTCCGGTCATCCCGTGGTTTTTTTTCGCAAGGGTTTTCCACGTCAAAAATCTCTGTGTCTGAGATTTGTGTTTGGCATTTTTGGTTTGTGCGTTTTGTTCGGTTCTCTCGTAGGTACTCTCTGGTTTGGGGAACGGTTTTCGCACTTTCGTTCCCATCAAAGTGGTATCAGAGTCCGGTTCTGGAATTTCAGAAGGGTGTCAGGAGTTGACAGGCAAACTAGGGAAGAGAGATGGATGCGAAGCCGGTGCGCATGGTAAACCTGAAGGTACCAACTATCATTACTGGAGGAACATGATGAAGGATCTGCTATTTGTCAAGAAGCTGCATCTGCAGGTATTTACTTCCTAGAGGCCCAGTGACAAATCCGAAGAAGACTAGAATTCGAGCATATACATGTGTGTGGGTACATCAGGCAGTTCGTTGACGAGAACGTGTACAACTACGTTGCTAGTATTGAGCACGCGAGGACACTGTGGGATAAGCTAGAATCTTTGTATGCGAAGAAGACCAGAGTAAATAAATTATTCTTGATTCGGATGATGATGGGTCTGCGGTACAAAGATGGGACGTCTATTACATATCACTTAAGTGAGTTCCAGGGCGTGGTTGACCAGCTATCCTCGATGGGAGTCAAGTTCGACGACGAGGTTCATGGACTATGGCTGCTGTGTATATTGCCAGACTCGTGGGAGACCATACGAGTGTCTATGATCGCTTTTGCTCCGGAAGGCATAGTCAGTCTAGAGTTTGCTAAGAGCGGGGTACTGAATGAAGAGATGCGGAGACGTTCGCAGGGCACTTCATCCATATCCCACTCAGAGGCACTTGTTTCAGAGAGCTCAGAAGGGGTAAAAGCAGTGGTCCATGCGGTGGCAGAGACAAAAATAGGGCAAGGTCCAAGGGTCAGTACGAGGATCCGGAGTGTTACCATTATGGCAAAAAGGGCCACATCAAGCGGAACTGTTTAGCTTGGAAGAGAGAGAAGAAGGGCGACAAGAGGAAGCAAAGTGAGAATACTACATCGGCGGCCTCGACACATAGAGGCGACGTGATCATTGTAGGTGATGAGATAGTTATAAACCTCGCCTGCGATGATAACTCTTGGCTAGTGGACTCAGGTGCTTCAGCGCACGTATCTCACAACATGGCACTATTTGCTACATACACAACAAGCGACTGTGGAGTGTTGAAGATGGGTAATGGAGATGTGTCGAAGGCGGTTGCCATTGGAGATGTGCATTTGAGGACAAAGACATGTGCATTTCTTGTTCTCAAAGATGTCCGTCATGTCCCTGATATCCGTTTCAACCTGGTGTCGGTTGGAAGGTCGGATGACGAGGGTTTCTTTAGTCTCTTCGGAAATAATCAGTGGAAGCTTTCCAGAGGTTCGATGGTAATTGCCAGAGGAAGCAAGAGGTCCGGAATCTACTATATGGAAGGGAGCGGATATGGGGCACAAGAGGTTAATGCAGCTACTGATGCGTCTACTGAGTTATGGCACAGGCGGCTCAGCCATATCAGCGAGAAGGGGATGAGCTACTTGGTGAACAGGAAGGTGATTCCAGGGTTAAAGTCTACAAAGTTGGAGAAGTACACGCACTGTTTGACTGGGAAGCAAAATAAGGTGTCTTTCCAAAGTCACTCAAGTTCAAGGAAGCCGACGTTGCTCGAGTTGATTCACTCGGATATCTGCGGTCATATGAAGGTAAAATTCATTGGTGGTGCTTCTTATTTTGTAACATTTATTGATGACTGTTCCAGGAAGGTTTGGGTCTATACCTTAAAGACCAAGGATCAGGTGTTGTCCACTTTCAAAGAGTTTCAGGCCTCTGTTGAAAGAGAGACGAGCAAGAAACTGCTTTGTGTTCGGTCGGACAATGGCGACGAGTATATCGGTCCCTTTGATGCTTATTACAGAGAGCAAGGGATACGACACCAGAAGACTCCACCAAAGACACCACAGCTCAACGGTGTAGCGGAGCGGATGAACATGACGCTAATGGAGATGGTGCAGTGTTTGCTGTCAGAAGCAAACTTGCCAGGCAGCTATTGGGGTGAGGCACTTTACATAGCTGCTTATGTTATTAATTTATCTCCTAGTGCTCCTTTGTAGGATGATGTGTCTAACAAAGTATGGTACGTCAAAGAGTCGTCATACAATCACCTGCGAGTGTTTGGTTGTAAGACCTTCGTGCATGTAACGAAGGATGATAGATCCAAACTTGAGCCAAAGATGAGGCGGTGCGTCTTTGTCGGCTACGGTCGGGATGAGTTTGGCTATAGACTCTACAATCCAGTAGGAAGAAAGCTCTATAGAAGTAGGGACGTGGTATTCGTCGAGGATCAGACCATGACAAACACTCAGGATTCCGAGATGCCTTCTGAGGCTGAGGAATTGCCTGAGTTAGAGTCATTTCGCTTCGAGCAGTTTTCAGAGGACATCACAGAGGATCCATTTATAGGGGAGCCAGTACATGGAGTTGCTCCCAACCTTGATCATCAGCCTGCCGATGGTGGTCAGGGTGACCCTCAAGAGGATGAGCATGTCGAAGAGGCA
The DNA here is from genome assembly GCA_036927795.1 of Iris macrosiphon. Lineage (NCBI taxonomy): Eukaryota > Viridiplantae > Streptophyta > Magnoliopsida > Asparagales > Iridaceae > Iris > Iris macrosiphon. The sequence goes on from JAYESA010000015.1 coordinate 3,675,142, forward strand.
GTTCCTGGAGGGGAGGAGGTTGTAGATATACAGCCAACACCAGTGGTTCCGTTGAGAAGGTTGCTGAAATAGACATCACCATCAGATTCAGAAGACATCAAATAGCTAGAAATGCCTGTCCTTGAGTCCAATTTAGACACAGGGGAAAAAATGATCGTTTCTGGTCAAAACGGGGTCCACATGTGGCCCACTTTGTACCAAAAATGTGTCAGAGATAAAGTTCTCCAAATTCGTCAAACTTAGTGTCAACAAGTCCAGAACGATGATACGAACCCAACGAAACTTCCAGAATTGGATTCCGGTGAGCCGATCACAAAATTGCCCGTTAAGTGGAGCCTTTGTCAACGTTCTCAGAATTGAACCAACTTGGGTCACAGGACCAGCGTATTGCTATGAGTTCGATGGCGCAAGTTTCGTTTCGATCCGACGTGTGTACACAAAGTTACTACGTATTCGAAAATATGTCGATACGGGGCGTTGTCGGCGGATACGCGTCGATTCCGGTGTGCACGCACATCCAAATCAACTTCCGCAAAATTCTACACGTCCGTATCAACGGCGCGCACCCTTCAATGAATACCGCACTCGACCAAGTCGTCTCGTTTGGCGGGACGCACTCAGTTCCGGGGGAAAACGGGGTATTATTTTTCCTGTTTTTGGATCGCAGTTCGCGATCGCCACAGGACGCGACACACCGAGCGGGTTGTACGGGCATCGAGAGGGTCATGCAGGGTTCGCTTCACAACAGACGGAACGAGAAACATGACAGCAAGGAGAGAGAAAAGTTTACCTGAACAGGGCTTCGCAGAACTGGATTTTCTTGTGTCCGCGAGGTGACACGATACCACTCGACACAGTGTCAGGGTTAGGGTTTCGGCGTGCTGCTCGGGGCTGAGGGAGGCGGAGGCGGCTCGACTCGGCTGTGGTGCTACGGCGAGGTCGAGACGGAGCTGCTGCGTCGGCTAGGGCAGAGACAGAGATGCTTGGGGCTCGGGTCGACGAGTCGGCTCCGGTGGCGGAGGAGAGCAGGAGGAGGAGACGTCGTGGAGGCAGTGGAGTTCGTCGGGGGAAGACAGGTGGAGGCGGGGGCTGGAACTGGTGGCGCTGGACTCGGGGAGATGGAGGGAAGGCTGAGGACGTCGGGGACGATGGTGGAGGGGAGACAGGTGTTGGTGTTGGTGGTGGAGACGGCGGGGAGAGGCGGGTTTATATAGGGCGAGGAGCTGGGCGATTACGAGCGGAGGAGGCGGGGCTTTAACGGCCGGAGAGAGGGCGAAAACGACCGAGGGAAAGGCGACGACGGTTACGGACGGCGGTCAAATTCGTAACGGCCGGCGAGGGTCGGGGGGGGGGGACGGTTACTGTAGCAGTAACTGTTGAAACGGGTCGGGTTATGGGTTGCTGGGTCGGGTTCAATCTGAATCTGACCCGATCCGCTAGGAGGTGGGGTCGGGTTTCGGGTTCGGGTTTCGGATCCGAGTTTCGGGTTCGATCCGACCCGCTAGGGATTGGGTCCGGTCTGGGTTGGTTTATGATGGGTTGGTTTGGTTTATTTTGAAATAAACCGGGTTTAATTTGGTTTATTTAAAACTTAGTTTTTAGGTCTTTAAAAATATTTTCGGGGTCCAATAAAATCCAGAAAAATTACCCTATGTCTAATTTTTCATTTTATACCCAAAAATATTATTTTTTTAATATATTAATATTTAATAAACATATTTAAAAATACTTAATACCAGAAAATAATTGATTTAATTAGTTAAAAAATCACCAAAAATTCTAAAAAATTATTTTTTAAAATCTAAAAATTTCTGGGGGTTTACAGAAGGTCCCTAAGGGTTTATTAAACTATATTAACCATAAAATAGATAAAAAAAACTAAAATTTACCTATTGGGAGATAAATTTTCAATGTAATGCACCAAGGGGACACAAGAAGATGGACGGACACCTCCTTTAAGCAATGTTCCACTCCCAAGCTTTCCTTACTGTCACGCCCCAGTCCCAAAATGCCGAGGGACTGAGCACGTGGCAATGGCCAGCAGCACGCACCGATGGACAACCCAATTTAATGGATCCATCAGGGCATGCTTAAGCTGTAGTCTAACAGGAATTAGGGCAATTGTTACAAGTCACGGGTTATTCTATTCTCATCCACAACAGATAATCACAGATTAAAAGACAGAGTAATGCAAATAGAATAAATAAGCTGATCTCAATAAGTATCTCGGGAAACAATCCGAGAATATGTCTGGTACAACAATGCAAATAGACAGGAAATAAACAACTGAAAATAGAAATAACTGACTACATACAGCCACTGCTCAAGAGAAGTCCTCTGGTACGGTCTCGTCCTCGGGTCCTGGTACAGCTCCTGGAAGGGCTCCTGTACGGTGTATCTCTGGATGGATTTCCTCGACTATACCTGGGGACATCATCCATTCCAGGTCCTCAGGGGACATAGCAAGGTACAGATAATACAAGCCAAAATAAATGCAGCAGTGCAGAAATAAATAAGCAATAGGGTAAACTATGTAACCAGCTAAGTGATATGCAGTATGAGAGTAGCACAAGAACTCAGACTGAAACTACTACAAGCTCTGTGTCGGGGAGCCGGTAGCAGTGATATCATGTAGTTGTCTAGCTCAATGGGAGACTACGACGCCGGCATAATATAAAATCAACCTGTAGCCTGTGTAACTCTCCCCACCCAATGTAATCACGCATATCATGACCATAACGTCTCATGTCCATGTCAAGCGGGATCATAGCTAATGCAACAAGTCATAAAGTCTCTAGGAACATATGTCAATGTCAAGTCCTGTATCCTATACAGAATCTGTAAACACCCAAAAATTTTCAGATATTTTAAAATCAATTTTTAGGGAATTAATATGCAATTTTCAGTAATTTACATAGGCCCTGTAGTGAGTTTATAATTTTTAATTGCCAATAAATAATATTAAAATGAAATAAAAATATGATTTTATGATGTAAAATAGAAAACCGGACTTAGGGTAATTTTCTGGGATTTTATTGGGCCTCAGACCTATTTTTAAAAGCCTAAAAACTATTTTATAATTAAATTAATTAATTACTGTTTTATAATAATTTTTTTTTTTTTTCTGTTTTAGTTTGGGCCCGGCCCGGCCCAGTGGGCCGAGCCCGTTAGCACCCAACCCAGGCCCGGTCGCCTTAGCGGGTCGGGCGGGTCGGCCAGACCCGGATCCGCGCCCGACCCGACCCAGATCCCCGGTCACCCCCAACCCCACGTCTCCCTCTCCCCGATCTCTCCGCCGCCGCCGCGTTTTCCGGCCGGCCACCTCGCCTCCCCCTCCGCAACCCTCGGCCCACGTCGCCCCGGAGCCTCGGCCTCACCCTCGCCCCAGCCCCTATAAATACCCCGACCTCCTCCTCCTCCCTCATCTTCCCCTACCCGAACCCTCACCGGAACCCTAAAACCCCCTCACCGGAGCCCGCCGACCAGCGCTCCTCTAGCGCCGCCCCGACCCCGCTGCAGCGCCGACCCCGGCTGTCCTTCCTCTTCCTCCTCCTCCTCCAGCAAGCAACCCTCCCCAGGCCGAGCCGACCCTCCCCAGGCGGAGCCGACCCTCCCCAGGCGGAGCCGACCCCGACCGGCTGAGCATCCCCGACCCCGGCTGTTCAGCCCCTCCGGCCGGCCACGGTGCGGCCATCCTCTCCAGCCGGTTCGACAACCCAGAACCCTAGCCGGACACGGCCCTTCGTGTCGGACACAGTGTCAAATTGACACGAGTACACGAGAAAACCCATTTGCAAGGCCCTGTTCAGGTACTCGTAATTTCCTCCTCGTAGCTCGGAATTCGATTCCGTAAATTTCTACGCAAAGCCTGTATGACCCTCTCGGTGTCCGGACAAACCCCTCGGGGCATCGCGTCCTGTGGTGATCGCACACTGCGATCCAAAAACAGGAAAAAACTAGACCCTGTTTCACCCCGGAACTGAGTGCGCCCCGCCAAACGGGACGACTTGGTCGCGTGCGGTCTTCACAGATACGTGCGCCTCATTGATACAGACGTGTGGGATTTCGCGAAAACTGATTCGGGTGTGCGTGCACACCGGAATCAACGCATATCCGCGGACATCGCCCGTATCCGCCTTTTCTGCAATTTACCCTAACTTCGTGCACACAAGTCGGATCGAGACGAAACTTACGCCATCGGACTCGTAGCGATACGCTGGTCCTGTGGGTCAAGTTTGGTCCGATTCTGAGAACGTTGATGAAATCGCGTGTCGTGGGCCCCACAGGCCCCGCTCGACGGGCGATTTTGTGATCGGCTCATCGGAATTCAAATCTGAAAGTTCCGTTAAGTTCGTATCAGCATTCCTGACCTGTTGACACTAAGTTTGGTGAATTTGGAGATCATTGACCCTGACACATTTTTCGGTGCAAAGCGGGCCCACCAGTGGACCCCGTTTTGGCCCAAAATTACCGTTTTTGTCCTTGTCTCCAAATTGGACCCAAGGACAGGCGATCCTAGCTGTTTGACACCTTCTGAGCGTGATGGTACTATTTATTTTAGCTTTCGGAGACATCTCTGGAAATTTCTGAAACCAGGACCTAAGTGGAATTCAAATATCAGGCAAGTGCACCTTGCCAAACTTGCAGTCATTATTTTCATATTTTTTGTAAAAATACTCTACTGGATTTCTTGTGCAAATTCATATAAACTGATTTAAACTGCTTAACCTAGGGAACGTATGACGTACCTAGTGTTCGATCATAGTCGGGTGCCGACACCGTACGCGGTGTTGGGTTCGTCATTTAGAGATGGATTTACGATCCCCTTACTTTGTACTTGACCTATCAAGTACCCTACAACCCAGGACACTTGACACTATCATGGACAGAATCCTCCTGAGATATTCGTGGTAATTCTGTATAGGATACAGGACTTGATAGAGACATTTATTTATAGACAGTATGACTTGTTGCATTAGTTATAATCCCGCTGACATGGACATGAGACGTTATGGTCATGGCTTGCGTGATTACATTGGGTGGGGAGAGACACACAGGCTACAGGCTGTTCTATATATATATCTACTATTATTGTGAGGTTGTAGACTCTCCAGCAGAGCTAGACCCTTTACGTGTTATTACTGCTACCGGCTCCCCGACACAGAGCTTGTAGCGGTCTCAGCCTGAGTACTAGTGTTGCTCTCATTTGCATATCACATAGATGGTTACATAGTTTACCCTGCTGTTTCATTTAATTTAATTGTACTGCTTTTATTTGGCTTGTTTTATTTTGTGCCTTGCTATGTCCACTAAGGACCTGGAATGGATTATGTCCCCAGGTTTAGCTGAGGAGCAGTATCCCGAGGTATACGGGACCGGAGCTGAAGCTATTGCTGGAGCTGAACCGAACACTGAAGACGAGGTGACTGCCGAGGACTTCTCCTGAGTGCCTGTCCCAGTACTCATTTATTTATTTCATGTTTATATCTCTTGTTCTTGGCCTATAGAGCCAGCTTATTCAGACTATAGTCGGATTGTCCCTCCGACTGACTTGCTGTGATATTGTTGCTACTTATTTCCATTTGATTATGCAGTTTATTTTTTTATCTTTATGGATGAGATTAGTGTGACTTGTTGTAGTAGACCTTATTTACAGCTTAAGTATGCCCTGATGATTCTATTAAATTGGGTTATCCATCGGTGCGTGCTGCTGGCCATTGCCACGCATCTCCAGTCTCTCGGCATTTTGGGACTGGGGCGTGACATGGTTTTTGTGGTGGCCCATGCAGGTCAGTACTAAATTGTTCGGTTTCAACTTAGGGACCGGACAGGCCTGCAATAAGATAGGTTATATGATCTCATCCATTGATTGAATCGTTTTTGAACTCTACGTCGAATTCAATTTAATTGCTTGAATTGCATCCTGTTTTGATTCCTCTGTGCGTTCTCATTATTTCCTTTTGGTGCAGAGTTATGGATCCCAGAAGTGGTGACGAGACCCCCTTGGGTACACCGACTGAAGCAGGGTTTACCTGCGTAGCTGGAACGACGCCAGATACCAGAGGACAATCCTCTCAGAGCAATCAAACTGGCCAGCCAAGTTCCAGGTTCAGGCGTGATGACATCCCGCCTCCTCCCCAGTTCCCTCCTGCGATGCCTGTCTTTCCCCCAGGACAGGCAATGGACGGCCAGCAAATGTTCCAGATGTTCTACGCCATGATGCAGGCACAACAACAGATTCAACAGGAGACCCAACGCCGAGAGGCCGAGAACCTAAGGAACAGCCTAGTCGTAGCATTGGAGCATGCAAATCCACCAAATAGGCGGCCAGCGACGGGATCTATTACAGATTTCTGCCAACTCAAGCCCCGTACCTTCTCGGGCAAGGAAGGACCAACTGAAGTGCATGAATGGCTTACGAACACACAGCATCAGTTGGAGGCCGCCGAACTACCAAGGGACAAATGGATGACTGCCGTCAGGATGCAACTGACGGACAACGCGCATCATTGGTGGTTGTCCGAAGAAAGAAGGCTCGGACATGATCAGGTTACCTGGAAGGAGTTCTCCAGACTCTTCCAGGAAATGTACATCCCTGCTGTGGCTCGGTCAGAACTCCGAGACAGATTCAACCGCCTGATCCAGGGCAACATGACGGTGGAGGAATATAACGCCGAATTCATTCGCCTGAGCCGCTTCGCCTCTTCGCTAATTCCTACCGAAGAGGAGAAGGCAGAAAAGTTCTTTGATGGGCTCAGGTTCGAGCTTCAGAAGTTAATCGGATCGGTCGCGCCCACCTCTTACACCGACGTCCTAGCTGCAGCACGTCGGCTGGAGCGCGTTACTCGGAGAGAATCAAGCCTGAAACGTCCCTTCTCCTCAGCACCGTCCAAGTCATCACCAGGGGAATCTGCTAAACGGCCCCAGAAGAGCCCGCCTCCAAGAGCAGCAACTAAGAACCTGCCTACTTGCCATTACTGCAGCAAGGTAGGCCATATTGAAAAGGAATGTCGACGCAAGCTGGGACTCTGCCTGGTTTGCGGATCTGGACAACACTTCTCAAAGGACTGTTCGGAACGTCGAGAGGGAGTTCCGAATCGACCAGCTCCACCTGCAGCTCTTCCAGCTGGGGGAGCAACTCAGACAGGGCCTGAAGGAGCCAGGCCACCTCTACCACCTCAGGCAGTATTGTTCCAACAAGCTCGTCAGCAAAGGGGTCCCGCTCAGGGACGAGGTCAGGCATATGCACTAGCAGTCACTGAGGAAGCTACTGCAGGCGAAGTGATAGCAGGTACCATATTAGTAGCTTCAATTCCTGCTGTAGCATTATTTGATTCTGGAGCTTCGTATTCATTTATTGCTGCTAGCTTCGTAGCCACACATAGAATAGCTATCGCACCTCTCTCGAAGATGAAGAGAATTCTAACGGGAGGTGGAATTATCCCGGTTAGTGATACTTGTAGATCATGTTCGGTAGTAGTCTGTGGCCGAGAGATGCGAGCCCAATTCCTAATCTTTTCTATGCCTGATTACGATATTGTACTTGGTATGGACTGGTTAAGTCAGTACCATACGACACTGGATTGCCGGCTTGGAAAAGTGATATTTAGACCCCCTAGCCTTCCTGAGTTTGAATTTCTACGAGGAGCTGTAGAACAAGGGGTCCAGCCAACTCTTAGGGTATTGACTGTAGAAGAAGATTCAAGTTACCCAAGAGTCATAACGGAATTTGTGGATGTATTTCCCGACGATCTTCCAGGTTTACCACCTGATCGGGAGATAGAATTCACAATAGACCTAACTCCAGGAGCCGAACCTATCACTTCATCGGTATATCGGCTAGCACCTAAGGAGTTAGTGGAGCTGAAAACACAAGTTGACGACCTTCTGGAGAAAGGATTTATCCGGCCCAGTGTTTCACCTTGGGGAGCACCTATACTTTTTGTACCCAAGAAGGATGGATCTGTACGACTGTGCATTGATTACAGAGCCCTTAATGCTATAACTATTAAGAACCGGTACCCATTACCATGCATTGATGATTTGTTTGACCAATTGAGTGGTGCTAAGGTATTCTCAAAGATTGACCTTAGATCCGGTTATCACCAGATTAGGGTGAAGAAGGAAGATATCCCAAAGACGGCCTTCAGAACTAAGTATAGACATTATGAGTTTCTAGTTATGCAATTTGGTTTAACCAACGCACCCGCCGTATTTATGAGTTTGATGAACGGGGTCTTCCATCAGTATTTGGATAAGTTCGTGGTGGTATTCATTGATGATATCCTAGTCTACTCCAAGAACCACGAAGAGCACGAGGAACACCTTAGAATTGTGCTAGAAACTTTGAGAAGGGAGAAGCTATATGCCAAACTCAGCAAATGTGAGTTCTGTATGGACAAGGTGCCATTCTTAGGGCATATTATCTCGGGTGAAGGACTATCTGTGGACCCAGAAAAGGTCACTGCTATAGAAACCTGGCCTACCCCTACCTCTGTTGCGGAAGTGAGAAGTTTTCTTGGACTTGCTGGGTATTACCGGCGGTTCGTAGAAAATTTTTCAAGGATCGCAGAGCCGATGACTAAGCTGACACGGAAGGATCAGGAGTTCATATGGACGGAAGAATGCCAGAATGCCTTCGAAGAACTGAAGAGGCGTCTAACAACAGCACCAGTCTTGACTCTTCCCTCAGGGTCAGGAGGTTTTATTGTATACAGTGATGCATCCGGTAGTGGACTAGGTTGTGTCTTGATGCAACATGGCAAGGTTATCGCTTATGCATCGAGGCAGCTGAAGGTCCACGAGAAGAACTACCCAACGCACGACCTGGAGCTAGCTGCAGTGATTTTTGCATTGAAGATCTGGAGACATTATCTGTATGGAGAAAAGGTCGAGATATTCACTGATCATAAGAGCTTGAAGTATGTTTATACACAGAAGGAGCTCAACATGAGGCAAATGCGTTGGCTTGAGTTGATGGTGGACTTTGACATCGATCTGCAGTACCACCCGAAAAAAGCAAATGTTGTAGCCGACGCCCTCAGCAGAAAACCCTCGGCTTATTTCTTAACGGAGCAGCCTCAGCTATTACAAGACTTGCAAGATCTGCAGATAGAGGTTGTTCTACCTGGACAAAATGGTTTGCTGGCTAACCTCGAAGTGAAGTCATCGCTAGTGGAGAGAATCAAGGAAGCTTTGCCTAATGATGCCAGATTTCGAAGGCTGAAAGAGAGAACCGAAGCAGGCATGCAAACGGGACTTCGCATCCACGAGGACGGAACATTAAGGTGCGAAAATCGCCTATATGTTCCAAATGGAGAATTAAGGCAGGAGTTGATGACAGAAGCGCATAGCTCCATATACTCTGTTCATCCAGGAGGGACCAAGATGTACCGGGACCTAAGACAATATTACTGGTGGCATGGAATGAAAAGGGAGATTGCCCGATTTATGGCAAAATGCTTAGTCTGCCAGCAGGTGAAGGCCGAGCACCAAAGGACTGCAGGTATGTTACAGCCGCTTCCCATCCCTGAATGGAAGTGGGCGCATATTACCATGGACTTCGTCACTGGATTTCCAAGAAGCCCTAGTGGTAAGGATGCAGTATGGGTCATCGTGGATCGGCTCACTAAGTCGGCTCACTTCTTGCCGTTCAGAGTCGGACAATCCACGGAAGTACTAGCCGACATGTATATGCGTCAGATCGTAAAATTATATGGAGTGCCGGTTAGTATTGTATCAGATCGAGACTCAAGATTTACATCTCACTTCTGGCGAAGCATGCAAGAGAGTCTCGGCACCAGGCTCAAGTTCAGTATTGCCTATCATCCTCAGACAGATGGCCAATCCGAGCGCACAATTCAGATCCTGGAGGATATGCTACGATCATGTATACTGGACTTCGGAGGATCTTGGGAAGATCATCTGCACTTAGTGGAGTTCTCCTACAATAACAGCTATCAGGCAAGTATTTAGATGGCACCTTTCGAGGCGTTGTACGAAAGGAAGTGCAGATCGCCTGTATGCTGGAGCGACGTTGGCGAACGTCAATTACTAGGTCCAGAGCTGGTAACGGAGACAGTGGAGAAAGTAAAACAGATTCAGAACCATCTCCGTGCAGCCCAGGATAGACAGAAGCATTGGGCCGATGCACACAGACGACCCCTGGAGTTCAAGGAAGGAGAGCATGTATTTTTGAGGATCTCGCCCACTAGAGGTACTATCAGATTCGACAGCAGAGGCAAGTTGAGCCCAAGGTACATTAGGGCATTTGATATCTTGGAACTCATTGGTGAGGTGGCTTACCGTCTTGCATTACCTCCATCCTTAGAGGGAGTGCATGATGTATTCCACGTCTCACAACTGAGGAGATATGTGACGGACCCAAGTCATATAGTTGATCATTCCGAGATTTCGGTGGGACCTAGCCTGAGATACGAGGAACAGCCAGTGGGTATACTCGACACCAGCGAGAAGACACTACGAGGGCAGACAATCAGGCTGGTTCGATTAGCTTGGAAGCAGCACTCTCCTGGCGAATCGACTTGGGAGCGAGAAGATGTTATGCGGCAGCGTTATCCACACCTATTTGCAGAATCAGGTAGAACCTAAGCATTCTTTAATTCTGTAAATCTTGCCTTTATAGTTTACCCTTCGATTGCGAGGACGCAATCATCTTAAGGGGGGTAGATTGTAAACACCCAAAATTTTTCAGATATTTTAAAATCAATTTTTAGGGAATTAATATGCAATTTTCAGTAATTTACATAGGCCCTGTAGTGAGTTTGTAATTTTTAATTGCCAATAAATAACATTAAAATGAAATGAAAATATGATTTTATGATGTAAAATAGAAAACCGGACTTAGGATAATTTTCTGGGATTTTATTGGGCCTCAGACATATTTTTAAAAGCCTAAAAACTATTTTATAATTAAATTAATTAATTACTGTTTTATAATAATTTTTTTTTTCTGTTTTAGTTTGGGCCCGGCCCGGCCTAGTGGGCCGAGCCCGTTAGCACCCAACCCAGGCCCGGTCGCCTTAGCGGGTCGGGCGGGTCGGCCAGACCCGGATCCGCGTCCGACCCGACCCGGATCCCCGGTCACCCCCAACCCCACGTCTCCCTCTCCCCGATCTCTCCGCCGCCGCCGCGTTTTCCGGCCGGCCACCTCGCCTCCCCCTCCGCAACCCTCGGCCCACGTCGCCCCGGAGCCTCGGCCTCACCCTCGCCCAGCCCCTATAAATACCCCGACCTCCTCCTCCTCCCTCATCTTCCCCTACCCGAACCCTCACCGGAACCCTAAAACCCCCTCACCGGAGCCCGCCGACCAGCGCTCCTCCAGCGCCGCCCCGACCCCGCTGCAGCGCCGACCCCGGCTGCCCTTCCTCTTCCTCCTCCTCCTCCAGCAAGCAACCCTCCCCAGGCCGAGCCGACCCTCCCCAGGCGGAGCCGACCCCGACCGGCTGAGCATCCCCGACCCCGGCTGTTCAGCCCCTCCGGCTGGCCACGGTGCGGCCATCCTCTCCAGCCGGTTCGACAACCCAGAACCCTAGCCGGACACGGCCCTTCGTGTCGGACACAGTGTCAAATTGACACGAGGACACGAGGAAACCCGTTTGCAAGGCCCTGTTCAGGTACTCGTAATTTCCTCCTCGTAGCTCGGAATTCGATTCCATAAATTTCTACGCGAAGCCTGTATGACCCTCTCGGTGCCCGGATAAACCGCTCGGGACATTGCGTCCTGTGGTGATCGTACACTGCGATCCAAAAACAGAAAAAAATAGACCATGTTTCACCCCGGAACTGAGTGCGCCCCGCCAAACGGGACGACTTGGTCGCGTGCGGTCTTCACAGATACGTGCGCCTCATTGATACGGACATATGGGATTTCACGGAAACTGATTCGGGTGTGCGTGCACACCGAAATCAACGCGTATCCGCGGATATCGCCCCGTATCTGCCTTTTTTGTAATTCATCCTAACTTTGTGCACACATGTCGGATCGAGACGAAACTTGTGCCATCGGATTCGTAGCGATACGCTGGTCCTGTGGGTCAAGTTTGGTCCGATTCTGAGAACGTTGACAAAATTGCGTGTCGTGGGCCCCACAGGCCCCGCTCGATGGGCGATTTTGTGATCGGCTCATCGGAATTCAAATCTGAAAGTTCCGTTGGGTTCGTATCAGCGTTCCTGACCTGTTGACACTAAGTTTGGTGAATTTGGAGACCATTGACCCTGACACGTTTTTCGGTGCAAAGCGGGCCCACCGGTGGACCCCGTTTTGGCCCGAAATTACCGTTTTTGCCCTTGTCTCCAAATTGGACCCAAGGACAGGAGATTCTAGCTGTTTGACACCTTCTGAGCGTGATGGTACTGTTTATTTTAGCTTTCAGAGACATCTCTGGAAATTTCCGAAACCAGGACCTAAGTGGAATTCAAATATCAGGCAAGTGCACCTTGCCAAACTTGCAGTCATTATTTTTATATTTTCTGTAAAAATACTCTGCTGGATTTCTTGTGCAAATTTATATAAACTGATTTAAACTGCTTAACCTAGGAAACGTATGACGTACCTAGTGTCCGATCATAGTCGGGTGCCGACACCGTACGCGGTGTTGGGTTCGTCATTTAGAGATGGATTTACGATCCCCTTACTTTGTACTTGACCTATCAAGTACCCTACAATCCAGGACACTTGACACTATCATGGACAGAATCCTCCTGAGATATTCGTGGTGATTCTGTATAGGATACAGGACTTGATAGAGACATTTATTTATAGACAGTATGACTTGTTGCATTAGTTATAATCCCGCTGACATGGACATGAGACGTTATGGTCATGGCTTGCGTGATTACATTGGGTGGGGAGAGACACACAGGCTACAGGCTGTTCTATATATATATCTACTATTATTGTGAGGTTGTAGACTCTCCAGCAGAGCTAGACCCTTTACGTGTTATTACTGCTACCGGCTCCCCGACACAGAGCTTGTAGCGGTCTCAGCCTGAGTACTAGTGTTGCTCTCATTTATATATCACATAGATGGTTACGTAGTTTACCCTGCTGTTTCATTTAATTTAATTGCACAGCTTTTATTTGGCTTGTTTTATTTTGTGCCTTGCTATGTCCACTGAGGACCTGGAATGGATTATGTCCCCAGGTTTAGCTGAGGAGCAGTATCCCGAGGTATACGGGACCGGAGCTGAAGCTATTGCTGGAGCTGAACCGAACACTGAAGACGAGGTGACTGCCGAGGACTTCTCCTGAGTGCCTGTCCCAGTACTCATTTATTTATTTCATGTTTATATCTCTTGTTCCTGGCCTATAGAGCCAGCTTATTCAGACTATAGTCGGATTGTTCCTCCGACTGACTTGCTGTGATGTTGTTGCTACTTATTTCCATTTGATTATGCAGTTTATTTCTTTATCTTTATGGATGAGATTAGTATGACTTGTTGTAGTAGACCTTATTTACAGCTTAAGTACGCCCTGATGATTCCATTAAATTGGGTTATCCATCGGTGCGTGCTGTTGGCCATTGCCACGCATCTCCAGTCCCTCGGCATTTTATGAAAACCAGGTTATTATTAACAAGTTGCAAATTACTAGGTTGGGACTGGGGTCACGAACCAATAGGCACGAGCTACACAAGACTAGAAACGGATAACTACAAATCACTTACTCGCATTGGCTACTCCACGAGTCTGCGCGTTCTCCACGGTCATCGTCAGGGCTTGTTCGCGTCCTTGCAGTCGATTCTTCTGCTGCTGAGCCTGCTGGAAGAGTAGTTCCTGGGGTATCAAGGGTGGCCTTGGCTGATACCCTATTGGAGTTGGTGGTAGGACTTCTTGAACTTTCGTTTGCGGTGCTCCCAATGCTGGATGTGCTGGCCTCGGTTCTGGTAACGCTTGCTGGTTACCCTTTGGTGCTCTGTCTCGACGCTCAGGGCATTCCCTCAGTAAATGCTGACTGGATCCGCAAGCCAAACATAATCTCATTTTCCGTCTGTACCTGTTCTCTATATGACCTCGCCTGTGATAATATAGACAAACCGGTATTGCCTGTGGAGATGCTTCTGGTGGCTGGTGTACGTGAGGTCTTTTTGCAACTTCTTCCTGTGGTGCTGAAGTGGAAGTCCGTTTCAGACTGGTCTCTTTCCTGATGACGTGCTCAATGCGTCGTGCTGCAGCAAGGACGTCAGAGTACGAGGTAGGTGCAACGGATCCAATTAATTTCTGTAGCTCAATGTTTAGTCCGTCGAAGAATTTCTCAGCCTTTTCTTCTTCTGTCGGGATCAACGTTGGAGCGAAGCGACTTAGACGAATGAACTCAGCGTTGTACTCTTCCACCGTCTTAGTATCCTGAGTGAGGTGATTGAATTTGTCCCGAAGTTCTGATCGAGCGATAGCTGGAATGTACATCTCCTGAAAGAGTCTAGAGAACTCTTCCCAAGTGACTCGGTCTGGTCCGAGTTGTGCTTCCTCAGATAGCCACCAGTGATGTGCATTGTCCGTCAACTGTATTCTGACGGCAGTCATCCAACGTTCCTTTGGAAGCTCAGCTGCTTCTAATTGATGTTGAGTGTTGGTGAGCCACTCATGAACTTCGGTAGGCTCTTCCTTGCCTGAGAATGTACGGGGCTTCAGCTGTCGAAAGTCGGTGATAGAGCCCGTTGTTGGCCGTCGAGTTGGTAGGTTGGCCTGCTCCAGTGCAGTTATTAGGCTGCGACTCAAAGCCTCTTGTTGAGCTTGCATTATTGCATAGACCATTGAGAACATCTGCTGTCCGTCCATGGCCTGCCCTGGTAGAATTACGGGCATTGGTGGAGTAAATGGCGTCGTTGGTGGAATAGCATCGTGCTGGACTCTCGAGGAATGTTGTTGAGCTGATTGTCCTCCATCCATTAGTGTTACTTCATCTTCGTTGGTTACCACATCATCTCGTGGTGATGTTACGGGAGTCTCGTCGTTTGCTCGTGAATCCATAACCCTGCAACCAAAATAAACAATAAGAGGCGTACAGGAATCAAGGCAGGATGCAAGTCAAGGAATTAATTCGAAGCCGATATGGATATCAAGAATGTTTCAAGCAAGTGGACGAGATCCTAAAAACTTATCCTATCTTATTTGTAGGCCTGTTCGGTCCCTGAGTTGAAACCGAACAAATTAGTCGTAGACCTGCATGGGCCACCACAAAAGCCATGTCACGCCCTAGTCCCAAAATGCCGAGGGACTGAGCATGTGGCAATGGCCAGCAGCACGCACCGATGGACAATCCAATTTAATGGATCCATCAGGGCATGCTTAAGCTGTAGTCTAACAGGAATTAGGGCAATTGTTACAAGTCACGGGTTATTCTATTCTCATCCACAACAGATAATTACCGATTAAAAGACAGAGTAATGCAAATAAAATAAATAAGCTGATCTCAATAAATATCTCGAAAAATAATCCGAGAATATGTCTGGTACAACAATGCTAATAGACAGAAAATAAACAACTGGAAATAGAAATAACTGACTACATACAGCCACTGCTCAAGAGAAGTCCTCTGGTACGGTCTCGTCATCGGGTCCTGGTACAGCTCATGGAAGGGCTCCTGTACGGTGTATCTCTGGATGGATTTCCTCGACTATACCTGGTGTTTGTGGTATTAAACGAAAGGAATGAAATTGTATTTCAATGACGGGGTTTATGCGAAACCCGCGCCCTTCTGTTTACAAACAAACTTGTACAATGTAATCCTATGCGAGGATGTGAGAGTACAATTTATTTAATCTGGGTATAAATTGCTATAGGTGTCTGATCTGCGGTCGATCACTTTAGCCCTTGGACCACACGATGTTGAAGAAGTGCCGTGGAAGACAGGTAGCAGCTTCGAAGGTTGCAGAAGAGGTTGGACGCACGAGGCCAAGGTCGTCGATCCCTGCTCTTTGCCTGCTCTCCGGGCTCTCTCTCTCCCTCTCTCTCTCTCTCTCTCTCTCTCTCTCTCTCTCTTTCTCTCTCTCTCTCTCCTTGGACGGTAATTCTCTCCTGGATGATAATTCTTTTTTTGCCCCTTTTTCCCCATTGATAGGGGTCTCTATTTATAGAGTTTTGGTGACAGTGACCACTCCGTCGGTGTAAAAACCGAGGAGTGGGAAGTACAACACCCTTTTACACAACGGTTAAAGTAACCAATGCCTGCGTATGGATGATCTTTTGAATGAGCGTATGACGCGGGTCCAACTAAGGGAACACAACGCGTACTATTGCTACGAAGATCACGGCGTAAGAGCCACGCAGGTAGGTATCCCGTGTGTAGAAACGGTTGGCGTAGAAGCCAAATGACTGTCACCCTGGCATAGAGGCTAGATAGGCATAGAAGCCGAAATAGGCGTAGAAGCCGGATAGGCGTAGAAGCCGGATAGGCGTTGAAGCCGGGTAGGCGTAGGATTCGGAGAGGCGTTGAAGCCGGAGAGGCATTAAAGCCGGAGAGGCGTTGAAAGCCGGATAGGCGTTGAAGCCGGAGAGGCGTTGAAGCCGGAGAGGCATTGAAAGCCGGATAGGCGTTGAAGCCGGAGAGGCGTTGAAGCCGGAGGGGCGTTGAGAGCCGAAGAGGCGCTGAAGCCGGAGAGGCATTTGAGAGCCGAAGAGGCGTTGATAGCCTAAGAGGCGTTGAGAGTCGAAGGGGCACAGGTCTTGAATGGGCGTAGAAGCCGCTGCGTACCGTGCCCGAGTGCTGACGTGGACGTCTTAGCCGGAATCACGTCTTTCGAAGATGTAATCAAATCTTCTACAGAGATTTGCCATCATCTTGTACATTAAATGCGAAGACGTATTTCGAAGGTCTGCAGCCCTTCTGTGCATCCGTTTGCAGAGACGTGCTTTGACTGAACCTGTCACCGCTCCGTGCAATTAGACGTAGAGACGTGCCTCGAGCCCCGTACGATGTGCAGCTTTTGACGTGGCAGGCGGTTTGTCTACTGCGGAGCGAAAACCGGCTTATGCCTGCCTGTGTAAAAAAATGCAGCGTATCCCTCTGTACGCAAAAGAGCGGTTTATGCTGAGGGGACGTCAGTAAACGATGGTTCGGTGGTATCTTAACCCAATCCTCTGCATTAAATGCAGAGATCCGCCATCATACTGTGGTGTGCATCCCGAGGGGTCTGTGCCTGTTTCCAGCCGTCGTCTGGGTCGTCGTGCAGCACTTTTTTGTCAGGAGTCAGAGGCCAGGTTCACTGCGTGACTTGACAGGTTCATTTCGGGGAAGACGAAGCGTTCCTCGTACGCTATTTTAACGCTGCTTTGTGAGCGGCTAAGTTTTTACGCCCTGGAGGCGATGGGGGGGGGGAGGTCCCGTCTACGCCGAAGCGGTTTTGGACGCGCTGCACCCTTGAGCTCTTACGCCTGATGGCACTGAAGGCCTTTGCTTGCGCTGCTCTGTATCAATACGCCGCGTAGCTTTTGCCAGCGTATTTTTCATGCTTCTACAAGACCCCCTTCAAAGCTTTTAAATTCCTTGGAATTTGAAACGCTTTGAATGAAGCATGAATGGCCCCTCGTGACTCAAAATGTTTCTGAATGGAGCGTTGAAACGGTCGGTGCAGCCTTTATGGCGGATTTATTGGGGACCGCTGTGATCTCTTTTGCCTATAAAAAGGCGGGGGGGTTAACCTGTTTCCCCATATTCCCATCACCATGCTAAAATAATCGCCGGAGTTCGTCGGGTCGATCTGAGGAAGAAGGAGATCATGTTCTTCCAGCATGTTGGGAGCCGAAAAAGACGGCGTCTTCGAGCAAGTGTCCATTGCAGCGATGGATCATGGAAGGATATCTTAGCCTCCCTTGCTCGGGATAATCAGCAACTTTGTATGGCGTTGCACCAGGGGAGAGGAAGGGCCGTATTAGACCACACAGCTCGTAGACTGTTTATTTCTTCCTGAGACCCCTGTGGACGAGACCGGACAAACCATAATCTGTCGTCCTGATTGGGTTGGGTTTGAAGAAACCCCAACTAGATCGGCCATGGCGAATGGAGGATCTTCTTGTTCATGACTGTGGTGGTCATGAACAGCCATGGAGGAAGAGGAAGACCGGCATCGACGCGAGAATCTGTCAGGACAGCTTCTGGGCGATCTTCCGACGATGATGAGGAAACCTCTAATAGAGGCGTTTTCCCTCATATGTAACCATGAAAAGTGAAGAAAAACCCCTGTAGACAGGATTTCCCTCATATGTAATCATGATTTTAATCTTCAATAAAGTCGTCTTTTCTTCATATGATCACTTGCCATACGTTGCTGTAAAGTCTGAATGTGTGCAGCTTCGACACGTCTGATACTTTACGCGATCCTGTATAGAGAGTACTAGGTTCTGTCCTGTTCTTCATGTGCAGCGGATAGTATGTAGAGCGCTGCTTTAGCATTTTGAACACTTAGAACTGTCCTGTTGCTAGGACTAAGGAACCGCGTAGAGTTCTGAACTGCCGCTTCTGATGAGCAGAGCTTGTTCAGTCTTCGTCTTCAAGAATGATCTCTCGGAACTCCCTTGAAACAGGGTCGAGGATTCTGGCTGAGCTTTGTCATTTTTGACAGACGAGATGTTCAGACTGGAGTCCGGATGAACCTCCAATTTTGGGACCCGAAAAGAGTAATTTCTTAATGGTTGTACTCTGTCCGTTTCGGGTACTTGGGGTCAAGAACGAGTATCTTCTGTGTGAACTCTTTGCACTTGACCGGGTCGGGGACTGTTCTGGATAAACGGAAAGTCGCGGAGTGTGAAATCCTCAGTCTGTAGCGTCTGGGCGTAAAACACCGTCGAGCGTGGGGTCGTAGACTTGTGGTTCCTGAGCGTGAAGTCGTAGGTTTGTCGCCTCTCGAGCGTAAAAGCTACCGAGCACAAAGGCATCCAGGCGAGAAAAACCATAGACTTATAGCTGCTTGAACGTAAAGCCGTAGAATCGTTGCTGTTGAGTGTAGAAAGCTCCTTTAGCGTAGGACTTGTGGATCTGTAGCTCCTGAAAAGAGAATTTCTTCGAGCGTGAAGTTCTGCGGATCTGTTGCTTCTGAGCGTAAACTGAGCGCCACCGAGCGTGAGATCATCGATTTGGTATCTGCTGAGCGTAAAGCCGTAGGTTTGTCGCCTCTCGAGCGTAAAAGCTACCGAGCACAAAGGCATCCGGGCGAGAAAAACCATAGACTTGTAGCTTGCGAGCATAAAATCGTAGATCTGTTGCTGTCGAGCGTAGAAAGCTCCTTTAGCGTAGAACTGCTGAACTGTCTTGCGCGAAGAATTTTTTCGAATTCGCTGACTGTCCGTCTTTCGAGGGTAGTGGGTTGACATAGCACCCAATCATATCCGACTATTAATGCGAGACTTGGTTAGGGTCTCGAGGAGTCCGTCCGAGGATTCGAGGAGTCAATCCGGACTTTATATATATCCCAAGTTTTGGAGAGAAAAACTTTTCATCCGTCTTCGAGAGTTCTTGACTGTTCAAGCTTTCTCCTTCATTCCTTCTCTTAGCACTTCGAGCTTTCAGAAATGGCGACGAAACAAACCTCCTCCGCTAAGGGAAAGAGCAAAGGTTCTTCTTCTTCTCCTACTGCCCCAGCGAGGGAGTCTTCGGTCGGGCAAGGTGGACTTCCTTCCGAAAGTATCCCGCCGACGGGTAGCGCACCCGGTCTGAGAGGTAGATCCTTTGGGGTGACAAGAATAACGAAAATCCTTCGCACACGTTGAACGTGACCGCGCTAGGTCGCCTTCTATGCTGATAGCCTCTTCTGAGGAAGATGATGCACGGAGGCATTTTCATCTTTTACGCCCACATTTCTCGTGTGCCAGCGTAAAGGCGCCATATTTTCGTAGTTCCGAGCGTAGAAGCTCTGGCTACCAAAAACTGGCGTATGTCGTAAAATAAGCATTTTACGTTTGTGGAGGGGACTCCCGGCGTATAATAACCGAATTCGTACAATCCTGGCGTAGAGCACATTTTGTCGTTTTTTTTTTGTATGTTTGTGCAAGATTTTTGTAATGACATACTTTCTTTGCACCTTTGTAGTTAACCTGGGTGAGTCTCCGCTGACCGAGGTGATGGGTTCCTCCGTCGGGATGCTGCACTCGAACTACCTGGAGGACTTGTCCCACGTGGCATTTTCCCTCTCCGGATCCCAGTATCCTGAGGGAAGGGGATTTTTGTTGGCGGCTCAGGGCGAGCGGGCACTGCTGAGTATGATCAATGGGGAGCCCTTGACGTATGTAGACGGAGAGCAGTACATAAAGCCGGCTTTCCTTTTAGGGGACATGATCGACAAGCGGTCCCAGACGAAGCCTAAGAGGGAACCTTGGGTCTTTGCTGTCGAGAGCTTGGTTCTGTACCTGCCGATGATGCCGAGGGATTATCCCATCTCGGCTTTCTTCTATGCCACTCATCCCAGAGAGATGTCGTGGACGTTGACTCCCGATCTTCATGGCAAGCCGGGGAAGATCTTTCATCAGAAAGTAGCTGACCAGGGATCGTTTGTCAGTCGTCCTTCTGGTCCTGTGACATTGTTCCGGGGATTGTACCCGGGTGGCGTCCCGAGCGAAGACAGCTCTGTGATCCAGCCAGTCCAACTGTCGACTTTCTGTAACAGCTTCATGGGACGAGGTGGGGTGTACCCCAAGGAGAATCCTCGGTGTAATGGGTGGGTCACCCCAGCAAACCTCCGATGGACCAGCCTAGTTAACTGGGCCTTGAAGCGCTTTCGGCAAGAGTTAGAGGGCATTGGGTTGTATGCCGCTGTGAGCGCGACGAGCGTCGGGTTGCCTCCCAACCCTAATTTGTTCTTGGCACTGATGGAGCGATACGTTTCGCTCACTGGGACCTTTGCCACTCCACTGGGGGAGTTGGGATTGGCCCTTCATGAGATGGCGGTTGTCTCGAGGCTGCCGATGGGGGATACCCCGTATGAAGAGTATGTTTCCACCAACCGGGAGTTGGGGGATTCGGACCCTCGGGTGGCGGATGTGTATCAGGAGCTGATGTGCCAATATCTCGCCTGCACCGCTTTTTACAACGAGCCCTCTGGTTTGGCCCACACTACCAAGTGGATGTCCTACCTCTTCTTCCACCGAGCTAGAGCTGCCAGGTTGGAGAAAGTTTTGGGGGGCAAGAACGAGCCCGTGAACTGTTTGGGCGTGCTTAGTACCCAGGTCATGGATGGCCTTATGGAGGAGGCCAAAGCTTCAGACCAGATCCTCGTTGAGAGGGTAGGAAAGTACCCCGAAGGTACTACGGCCCGTAGTTACCTGAGGCGCTGTCGCAGGTCTCTATCCAAGGAAGCCCAGCTGGCTGGTTTCCTCTCGTTATGGCTGCGTCGAGTAGTAGTGCCGGGTACTGCATCCGCGGACCGCATTCACCGGAACATCTTGTGGCCGGCAGTGCGCCTGGTGTTCGGGGCAAGACTGGGCTTGCTTTCTGCCATGGTGTGCCGTATACAGGCGGGCTTGAGAGCTCTGACCGATGGGTTGCTTGCTGATGAAGCCCGGCGTGAGAGTTTTCCCAGGGTGGAATTACCATACCTGTCACGACCCGCACCCGGAAATTCGGGCACGAGTGCGTGGGTACGTCCAGCCTACGCCGCAGAGTCGGCGGTAGTACGCTGTCTAGGTCATATCCACAGTTAACTAATCTAGCTCATTCACAAAATAATGAAATAGGCAAGACAATAACAGGAAAGAATACTGAGATTTCAAATGAAATAAATGTGACAACAGATCAAATGTTTAATACAGAATCCAGAATAAAATCGGGGACAAACCCGATTACTAAGATAAAGAGCAAAAACTAAGATAACTACTGCTAACTACTCAGCAGGAGTAGCTTCCTGTGCGGGAACTGGCTCTGCAACTGTATCACCTGCTGTCTCAAAGGGGCCATAATAGGTGGGGGCAAGGTTCTCATCATCGCCTAAATCAACAGATCCAGTCAGGAAAGGAGCAAAGTACACAGTGCACAACAAGATTAAACTAAATATTTTATGACAATTAAATATTGATATCATGTTGAGAAACAGCATAACAGAACATTATTATCTCAGAGTCAAACTGTAAACAGGAATATGAGAAATAGAACTAGATGAAACAAGAAATGAAACTACAATAGCCAGCAAGAAATATAACATGACCAGAACTATCTGTGTGAACTTGTATTTGTTTTTAGAATACATAGTTGGCATGTAGGGGTTTATAAGGCTAATCCGGCCGTCATAAACGGCTATTAGACAATACAATCGAGATCCGGCTGATGGACAGTCGTGTACCAACAGCTATTAGACAATACAGGGGAAAGGGTAAACTACATGCCTTCTAGGTATTCTCCCACCCGACATGAAAAACAAGACAGGAACTACCAATATTCAAGACATGAAATTCAACATTTCTAACACTAGGTGTAAACATCAAGGGTACATGTATGGCAGGGAATTAATTATCACAATATATAAAGATTAACTTGAAGTGCAGGTACTTGCCTGTTGTTTGGATCCGATTAATATTGGCTCTCGGGGGAAAATTCCAGAGATGAGTCCAAAAGCTGAAATAGACATTACCATCATGCTCAGAAGATGTCAAATAGCTAGAAACGCCTGTCCTTGGGTCCAATTTGGAAACAAGGGCAAAAACGACAATTTCGGGTCAAAACGTGGTCCGCCGGTGGGCCCGCTTTGCACCGAAAAACGTGTCCGGATCAAAGGTCTCCAAATTCACCAAACTTAGTGTCAACAGGTCAGGAATGCTGATACGAACCCAAAAGAACTTCCAGATTTGGATTCCGATGAGCTGAACACAAAATCGCCCGTCGAGCGGGGCCTGTGGGGCCCACGACACGCGATTTCGTCAACGTTCTCAGAATCGAACCAAACTTGACCCACAGGACCAGCGTATCACTACGAGTCCGATGGCGCAAGTTTCATCTCGATCTGACGAGTGTGCACGAAGTTAGGGTGAATTGCAGAAAAGGCGGATACGGGGCGATGTCCGCGGATACGCGTTGATTCCGGTATGCACGCACACCCGAATCAGCTTCCACGAAGACTCACATGTCCGTATCGACGATGCGTACGTATCTGTGAAGACCGCACGCGACCAAGTCATCCCGTTTGGCGGGGCACACTCAGTTCCGGGGTGAAACAGGGTCTGGTTTTTCCTGTTTTTGGATCGCGGTGTGCGATCACCACAGGACGCGATGTCCCGAACAGTTTATCCGGACACCGAGAGGGTCATACAGGCTTCCCAACGCAATTTGCGGAATTGGAATCGGAGCTACGAGGCGAAAGTTACGCGTACCTGAAGGGGACCCGAAAATCAGGGTCGAGACGTGTCCGTGTCGTGTCCGACACGGAAATGGAAATTAGGGTTAGGGTTAGGGTTTTCGCTGGAATCCGGCGGCTGAGGGTGAGTCGCGGTGGGGAGGGGCCGGCCACGGGCGGAGGCGCGCTGGGAGGCGGAGCTGAGGCGGCGGAGATGGCTGCCGCCGTCGCCGGAGCTGCTTCGGCTACTGCTGCGGCTGTCGACGAGGAGGGCGGAGGAGACGAGGGGGAAGGAGGAGGACGGCCGCGGCGGAGGGATGCTGCTGCGGGCAGGGCGGTGGCGCCGGAGCTGGTGGCAGGGCGCTGGGGAGGCGAGCAGCGGCGGAGGGGCGACGGAGTTAGGGTGGAAGTGAGGGAGGCGGAGAAGGCTGAAGGAGAGGGAATTTATAGGGGGAGGAGGCGGTTGCTGGGGCCGAGTTCGGCGGAGAAGAGGGGAGGCATGGCGCGGAGTGGGCGGCGCTGCGCGCGGAGGGCGGCGGTGGAGTCGGGCAGCGTGGGCTGGGGGAGAGATCGTGCGGGTCGGGTCGGGTGGCTAACGGGTCTGAACAGACCCGCCCGACCCGCAAGGAAGGCGGGCGGCTGGGCTGGGCTGGTCTTCGGCCCACTGGGCCAGGCCGGCCCAGAAAAACAAAATAAAAAAATAAATAATAAATAATAATAATAATAATAAAACAGTAATTTAAATAATTAATTAAAATTAGTTTTTAGACATTTAAAAATAGTTCTGAGGCCAAGAAAAATCCAGAAAAATTATCCTAAGTCCAATTTTTCATTTTACACCCAAAAATGTTATTTTTGTGATATTTTAATATTATTTATTGCCAATTAAAAATTATTTATTAATTGAAAAACTTAATTTTAATTACAGTAAATTCCCAGAAAATTCCAGAAAATTGGAAAAAATCCAAGATTTAATGTTTTTGAAAAATCAGGGGCTTACAATCTACCCAACTTATAAAAATTTTGTCCTCGAAATTTAAATTATGGCAGGGTTCTCTATGTCTAAACTCATTTGATTACAGTCTAACGGGTTTCTCTCAGGTGAATATTGCGGTCGCTACCCAACTTATAGTTTTACCCATATCCTCTAAGGCTGTACAATTAGTGAGGCTAGGTCTCAACTTAATAAATCATGGTATTGAATCTTTAAGTCTGCAATACAAATACACCACCTATGGTATTCCCTTAGTCATAGAGGTTATCATCAATTCGACCGGTCTGAGGGTTATGTCTAGCACTACAAATCAACTTATACCAACCACAGGTTTTTGTCTTTCCGAAATGAGGGAAGACGAGGATCAATAATAAAGAGTTTAAGGGCGAGGTGGTAGAACAGAGGTATAGGGATCAAGGCGTTTAAGGAATTCTAATGGGAATTTGTCAGGCGGTTGTGGATTGAGATTCTATTCTGGTAATCATTTGTTCGCATGCTCGTATTAGTACAGTTATGTAACTGATACGATATGCTCGGGCGTATTTAGGGACGAATATGCTAGTCAACTCAATCCACATAAAGTAGTCGTGCGAAGTGCGAATCAAAATGCACTAAGGTTGATCAGACCGTAGTACACTGATTCTGAGTAGACACTTGTATTAGTGGGGTTGATCAGGCCTCAATAATACAGGTGTCATGAACAAGCCCGATAAAGAGTAAGCTTGCAAAACTAGGCTATAAAATAGCAGCATCAGTCGAGTTCAGCAAAATTAAGTGCGCTAGATGATGATGAAAAGAGGTACAAAATTTATTGAAGTTCTCAAGACACAAAATAAGCATAATAGCAAAAGCTTCTAAAAACTCTACAGTTATCAAATTTAAAAAGCATACTAGGCTATTTAGCAAGTTCAAAAATTACTAGGTTGGGGCTGAGGTCACGAACCAATAGGCACAAAAATAATACTAGAAAAAGGTATCTACGAATCACTTACGCGCATTAGCTGCTTCCAAAGTTTGTGCGTTCTCCACGGTCATCACGTAAGCTTGTCCGCGTCCTGGAGCAGTGGGGCAGTCCCTCACTTGATGTGCTGCTGAGCCACAAAGTAGACAAACACCTAGCCTCTTTCTGCAAACTTGCCAAGTATGGCCTGGTCTATGACAATAGTTACAAGCAGCAGCTTGTTGGTTCTGTCCCTGGGCCTGGTGTTGGGGTTCATCTCTAAACCAGGTTCGAGCAATATCGAACAGTTGCAGGCTTGCGGACTCCACTTTGAGATCATCGGGAATCCGAGCAGTCTTCAGGAGTCTCTCGACATTCTCTATCCACTCATCGGCATAGAGAATGCCCTCAGTTCCATAAAATTCCAGGGGTCTTAGATTCTTGAAGTCTTTGGCACTCCCTGGCCTCTTGAGTGGCGACTCCTGGAACTTAATAGCTTCTGAGAGGCTGGTCCGCAGAAGTGCAGTCTGTTCTTTCTGGGATTCCACCAATCCCTGGAACACTCCAAGTAGCTGTGCCCCATCTAGGGTAACTGTCGGAACAGATGGAGGCGGCGGGAGTGCTGTAAACCCCCAAATTTTCAAATTATTCAATCTTGGATTTTTCCCAATTTTCTGGAATTTTCTGAGAATTTTCTGTAATTAAAATCAAGGTTTTCAATTTATAAATGATTTTTAATTGGCAATAAATAATATTAAAATGTCATGAAAATAATATTTTTGGGTGTAAAATGAAAAATTGGACTTAGGATAATTTTTCTGGATTTTTCTGGGCCTCAGACCTATTTTTAAAAGCCTAAAAACTATTTTCTAAATTTATTAATATTTATTATGATTATGATTATTATTATTGTTTTATTTATTTATTTTATTAGGTTTGGGCCCGGCCCAGGGGGCCGAGCCCAGTTGCAACCCGGCCCAGCCCTATGCTTAGCGGGTCGGGCGGGTCGGCCTGACCGGATCCGCGCCCGACCCGGACCCGCACCCCTACCCAGTCCTCCCCCTCGATCCGAAATGACCGCCGCCCGCCGCGTTCTCCGGCGACGTGGCCGGAGAACCACCCACGTCGTCATCCCCTCCGGATCACCCGCCCACGCCCCGGCCTCACCCCGCCTCGCAACCCCCTATATAAACCCCATCTCCGCCCTTGTTCTTCCCCCCAAACCGAAACCCTAAACCTAGCTCGACCCCCTTCCGGCGATCTCCGGCAGCCCCGATCCCCGCCGTCCACCTCCCAGAACCACCTCCTCCACCCGCCGCTCTCCCTCTCCTCCTCCTCCCCAGGCGGCCAGACCCCCGTGTCCAACTTCCCCCGTTGATTCGAGAGCCGCCGTCGATCCCCGCCGCTCCGGTGCGCCGCCGGAGACTTCGCCTGAGCCGCCAGAGCCCGGGCCGACCTCGCCAGCCTCCGGCGCACCCTCCAGCAACACCGGACACACCGCAGACACGACCCAGACGCGGATACGAGCCCGGACACGCCGCTGACACGTCCAGGACACGAATCGCGTGTCGGACTCGGTTCAGAAACCCTGGTTTCTCGGTCCCCTTCAGGTATTCATAACTTGCAACCCTGATCTCCGTTTTCGATTCCGTCAATTCCTACGCGAAGCCTGTACGACCCTCTCGGTGTCCGGACAAACTGTTCGGGACATCGCGTCCTGTGGTGATCGCACACCGCGATCCAAAAACAGGAAAAACCAGACCCTATTTCACCCCGGAACCGAGTACGTCCCGCCAAACGGGACGACTTGGTCGCGCGCGGTTTTCACAGATACGTGCGCAGCGTTGATACGGATGTGTGAGATTTCGCGAAAGCTGATTCGGGTGTGCGTGCACACCGGAATCAACGCGTATCCGCGGACATCGCTCCGTATCCGCCTTTTCGGCAATTCGCCCTAACTTCGTGCACACTCGTCAGATCGAGACGAAACTTGCGCCATCGGACTCGTAGCGATACGCTGGTCCTGTGGGTCAAGTTTGGTTCGATTCTGAGAACGTTGACGAAATCGCGTGTCGTGGGCCCCACAGGCCCCGCTCGACGGGCGATTTTTTGTTCGGCTCACCGGAATCCAAATCTGGAAGTTCCGTTGGGTTCGTATCAGCGTTCCTGACCTGTTGATACTAAGTTTGGTGAATTTGGAGACCGTTGACCTGGACACGTTTTTCGGTGCAGAGCGGGCCCACCGGCAGACCCCGTTTTGACCCGAAATTACCGTTTTTGCCCTTGTCTCCAAATTGGACCCAAGGACAGGCGTTTCTAGCTATTTGACATCTTCTAAGAATGATGGTAATGTCTGTTTCAGCTTTTGGACTCACCTCTGGACATTTCTCCCAAGAACCTAATTTAATCAGATCCAAACAACAGGCAAGTACCTGCACTTCAAGTTAATCTTTATATTGTGATAATTAAATTCCCTGCTCTACTAGTACTCTTGCTGATTACACGTAGTGTTAGAATACTATATCTCATGTCTTGAATATTTGGAATTCATGTCTTGTTTCTCATGTCGGGTGGGAGAATACTGAAAGGCATGTAGTTTACCCTTCCCCTTGCCGTGAATAATAGCTGTTGGTACACGACTGTCCTTCAGCCGGATCTCGATTATTCGTGACTAATAGCCGTTCATGACGGCCGGATTAGCCTTATAAACCCCTGCATGCCAACTAAGTATTCTAAAAACAAACACAAGTTTCATACAGATATTTTCTAGTCATGTTATATTCTTGCTGACTGTATAGTTTCTTTTCCTGCTCGTTTACTTCTGTTTTCTCATACTCCTGTTTATAGTGTTGACTCTGAGATATTAACATTCCTTTATGCAATTTCCTTAACATGATACTCAATGTTTAATTGTCATAAATATTTAGTTTAACATTGTTGTGCACTGTGTACTTTGCTCCTTTCCTGACTGGATCTGTTGATTTAGGCGATGATGAGGATCTTGCCCCTACTTATTATGGTCCTTATGAGGGTACAGATGATACCTATGAGGAGCCAGAACCCACTCAGGAGACCCCTGCTGCTGAGTAGCTAGTAGTAGCTATCTTTCATTTCTATTTCTTATCTTATTTATCGGGTTTGTCCCCGATTTGAATAATGAATTTCTGTACTTAAACATATGAATTGTTGTCACATTCATTCCAGTTGCATAATTTAAGATTCTATTCTCATTATATCTTGCCTATGTTGTTGTGAATGAGCTAGTTAGTAACTGTGGATAAACCTAGACAGCGTACTACCGCCGACTCTGCGGCGTAGGCTGGACGTACCCACGTACTCGTGCCCGAACTTCCGGGTGCGGGTCGTTACACGTTTTTATGGTGGCCCATGCAGGTCCTATCCTAAAATAGGGTAATACCCTAGGACAGGGTATGGAATAAAATTGAGGATTCTAGGAAAAGCTCATTCACAGTATAGCGTCCTTATTTCAATTCTTGATATCATTGCTGCTCAATTTTTTCTATCGCCTTTGATTTCCAAGTATTTCTATTCTGATCTTCCTATCCCTTAATCTTTCAGAATGGTCCAGACCAGGAACACAGTAGGAGGCACATCAGAACCAGCTGAGCAGAATGTGCCCGAGACTCTTGCACTCCCACCGCCTCCATCTGTTCCGGCAGTTATGCTGGATGGGGCACAACTACTTGGAGTGTTCCAGGGATTGGTGGAATTCCAGAAAGAACAGACTGCACTTCTGCGGACCAGCCTCTCAGAAGCTATTAAGCCCCAGGAGTCGCCACTCAAGAGGCCAGGAAGTGCCAAAGACTTCAAGAACCTTAGGCCTCTGGAATTCTATGGAACTGAGGGCATTCTCTATGCCGATGAATGGATAGAGAATGTCGAGAGACTCCTGAAGACTGCCCGGGTCCCTGATGACCTCAAGGTGGAGTCCGCAAGCCTGCAACTGTTCGACATTGCTCGAACCTGGTTCAGAGATGAACCCCAACTATCTGCTCCTGACGTCACCTGGGAGGACTTCAAGAGGCTATTCAAGGAGAAATTTTATCCCGAAGTGGCTCGGGAAGCTCTCGAAAGCCAATTCGAGAGATTGGAACAAGGTAACATGACTGTTGATGAATATACTACTGAATTTAGCAGGTTAAGCCACTTTGCGGAGTACATGGTTCGTACCCCGGAGGACAGAGCCCGAAGATTCAAGAAGGGGCTATCTCCGGATATCCGCCTTGCTGTCACCACCAGCCGAGCTCGCACCTATGAAGAAATCCTGAGCGTGGCACAAGGAGTCGAGAGAGACATGGGGCACAAACTGAAGCGAGAAAGAGATACCGGAAATGCGGGACCCAACAAACGCCCTTTTCAACAACAACAACAGCAGAGGGCCTCGCAGCAAAATTAGCGTCCTCCCCCTCGAGCTCCAGCACCCCAGGCTCAAGGACAGAACCAACGAGCTCCCCCTTGCAACTATTGCCAAAAACCAGGCCACACTTGGCAAGACTGTAGAAAGAGGCTAGGTGCTTGCCTCTATTGTGGTTCCCCAGCACATCAATTGAGGGACTGTCCTGTTGCTCAAGGACGTCCAGCTGCACCAAAGGCTCCAGCCCAGACCAGGGCCCCAGCAGCACAACAGAGGGGACCTCCGCTTCCAACTCAACAACAACGCTTTGCTCAGCACCAACAGCAACAACAGAGGGGTGCACCGCAGCAAGGCCGTGCTTATGCAATGACTCTGGAAGAAGCGGAAGCCACAGCTGACGTGATCACAGGTTCTGTGCTTATAAATTCAATACCAGCTATTACTTTATTTGACTCTGGAGCTTCTCATTCATTCATGTCAGTAGATTTCCTTATGAAGCATAACTTAATCACTAAACCCCTTAGGAATTGTTATAAGATCATTACCGATGGAGGAATCATCCCGGTTAGTGATGCCTGTAACAATTGTCCTATTACATTATGTGGAAGAGACCTGTATGCTAGACTACTTGTAATGCCAGTGCCCAGTTTTGACATTATACTGGGTATGGATTGGTTAAGTCAACATCATGCCACAATAGACTGTCACAGAGGCAGTGTAATCTTCAGACCCCCTGGCAAGCCAGAATTTGAATTTGCTAGAGGTTCTAGAGAAATGGGTAATAACATAATTTGTGGAGCCCTAGTAACAGAAGAATTGCCACCTATCATCTCTGAATACCTTGATGTCTTCCCTGAGGATCTCCCAGGCTTACCCCCAGACCGAGAAGTTGAATTCTCCATTGACTTAGTGCCAGGAGCAGCACCAGTATCTCAGAACCCCTACAGAATCAACAAGAATGAGATAATAGAACTTAATGAACAAATCAAGGAGCTAGAAGACAAAGGGTTCATTAGGTCTAGTGTCTCACCCTGGGGAGCCCCAATACTTTTTGTGCCCAAGAAGGACGGAACATCCAGAATGTGTATTGACTATAGGGCCTTAAATGCCTTAACAATTAAGAATAAGTATCCCCTGCCCAGGATAGATGACTTATTTGATCAGTTGAGTGGAGCTCGGGTCTTTTCAAAGATTGATTTGAGGTCTGGTTACCACCAAGTAAGGGTAAGGAAAGAAGACATCCCTAAAACTGCTTTCAATACCCGGAACGGACATTACGAATTCTTAGTGATGCCGTTCGGGTTGACGAATGCTCCAGCAGTTTTTATGAACTTGATGAACAGAGTTTTCCAGCCATACCTAGACAAATTTGTAGTGGTCTTCATTGATGATATTTTGATCTACTCCAAGACCCCCGAAGAACATGAAGAACATTTGAGGTTAGCATTGGAGACTTTGAGGAAGGAAAAACTTTATGGAAAATTATCCAAATGTGCTTTCTTCCTAGACAAGGTAGAATTCTTGGGACATGTTGTGACTGGAGATGGAATAGCAGTAGATCCTAAGAAAATAGCGGCAGTAGAATCCTGGCCCACTCCAGACTCTGTAGCAGAGATTAGAAGCTTCCTGGGACTAGCCGGCTACTATCGGAAGTTTGTGAAGGACTTTGCTAGGATTGCTGAACCCATGACAAAATTAACAAGAAAAGATGAAGAGTTCACCTGGACTGATGAATGTCAGCATGCTTTTGAGGAATTGAAGAAAAGACTGACTTCTGCCCCTATTCTGACCTTACCTTCTGGAACCGGAAGTTTCGCTATTTATAGTGATGCTTCTGGAAAAGGTCTAGGTTGTGTATTGGAGCAGAATAAGAAAGTAATAGCATATGCCTCTAGACAGCTTCGACCACATGAAAAGAATTATCCAACCCATGATTTAGAATTGGCAGCTGTCATTTTTGCTCTTAAACTTTGGAAGCATTACCTTTATGGGGAAAGGGTGGAAGTATTTACAGACCATAAGAGTCTAAAATATATCTTCACTCAGAAAGAGCTAAACATGAGGCAAAGAAGGTGGCTGGAACTAATGAAAGACTTTGATATCACTCTTCAATATCACCCTGGGAAGGCAAATGTAGTTGCTGATGCTCTAAGCAGGTATCCTATGGCGATGTACTTGACTATGGACAGACACCTGCTGGAGGACTTGGAAAGTTTAGGTATTGAGGTAATTATCCCAGGAAAAGAAGGCCAAATGATGAACTTGCAGATTCAGTCTACTCTAATGGACAAGATCAAGGAGACTCAGTTTCAGGACGAAGGCCTGCGAAGCCTTCGAGGTCAAGTGCAAGCTGGACTAGTAGAAGAATTCAGAATTCATGAAGATGGATCGCTGAGACATGGCGATAGATTATGTGTACCTCAAGGAGACATAAGAGAAGAAATCATGCAAGAGGCGCACAGATCGCAATACTCCATACATCCAGGAGCCAACAAGATGTACAAGGACCTGAGGACGCATGTTTGGTGGCATGGCATGAAAAGAGAAGTAGCCAGGTTCGTATCTCGTTGTTTAGTGTGCCAGCAAGTCAAGGCAGAAAGACAAAGACCTGGAGGATTGCTTCAACCACTACCCATTCCGGAGTGGAAGTGGGAACATATCACAATGGATTTTGTTTCCGGACTTCCAAGGACACCTAGTGGAAAGGATGCAATCTGGGTGATAGTAGATAGACTGACTAAGACTGCACATTTTCTACCTTTTAAAGTAGGGCTATCTACAGAGAAGCTGGCAGATTTATATATCAGACATATTGTTAGGCTGCATGGAGCTCCAGTAAGTATTGTCTCCGACAGAGATTCAAGATTCACCTCTCACTTCTGGAAGAGCTTACAAGCCAGCTTGGGGACTCAACTCAAATTCAGCACAGCTTATCATCCCCAAACCGATGGACAATCGGAACGTACCATCCAGACACTTGAAGATATGCTCCGTACATGTGTTCTGGATTTTGGAGGATCCTGGGAAGACTATTTACATCTGGTGGAGTTCTCTTATAACAACAGCTACCAAGCCAGTATCGAGATGACTCCATTTGAAGCCCTGTATGGCCGAAGATGTCGTACCCCGCTATCATGGGACGACGTTGGAGAAAGAGCCCTACTGGGACCAGAGATGGTGATCGATTCAGCTGAGAAGGTAAAGCAAATAAGGGACAGACTTCGAGTGGCTCAAGACAGGCAACGACATTGGGCAAATAGCCACCGAAGGCCCTTAGAATTTGAGGTAATTAAATTTATAAAATTCAAGTCAATTTAAATATTTTGCTTATGGAACTAAGACTTGATTGTGACTTTATTAAAGGTTGGAGAGCTGGTGTTCTTAAAGATTTCCCCGACACGTGGCACCATTAGGTTCGGAAGGAGTGGAAAACTCAGTCCAAGATTCATCGGACCTTTTGGCATACAGGAGAAAATCGGAGAAGTGGCATACCGACTGGCATTGCCACCCTCTCTGGATGGAGTACATAACGTCTTCCACGTGTCGCAGCTGAGGAAGTATGTGTCAGACCCCAGTCACATTTTGGATCACTCAGAGCTCGAAGTAGGCCCAAGTTTGACTTACCAAGAGCAACCCGTGGAGATCCTGGATCGCTCGGAGAAAGTCCTACGGAACCAGGTTATCTCACTGGTTCGCGTAGCTTGGAAGCACCATTCTCCCGGCGAATCCACCTGGGAGCGAGAAGACGAGATTAGAGAGCGATACCCCTACCTTTTTGAACCCTGAGGTATATTGTATTTTATTTTTCGGCCTTTCCTTTCGTGCCTTGTTATTCTTAAATTTCGAGGACGAAATTTTTGTAAGTTGGGTAGGTTGTAAACCCCCAAATTTTCAAATTATTCAATCTTGGATTTTTCCCAATTTTCTGGAATTTTCTGAGAATTTTCTGTAATTAAAATCAAGGTTTTTAATTTATAAATGATTTTTAATTGGCAATAAATAATATTAAAATGTCATGAAAATAATATTTTTGGGTGTAAAATGAAAAATTGGACTTAGGGTAATTTTTTTGGATTTTTCTGGGCCTCAGACCTATTTTTAAAAGCCTAAAAACTATTTTCTAAATTTATTAATATTTATTATGATTATTATTATTATTATTGTTTTATTTATTTATTTTATTAGGTTTGGGCCCGGCCCAGTGGGCCGAGCCCAGTTGCAACCCGGCCCAGCCCTATGCTTAGCGGGTCGGGCGGGTCGGCCTGACCGGATCCGCGCCCGACCCGGACCCGCACCCCTACCCAGTCCTCCCCCTCGATCCGAAATGACCGCCGCCCGCCGCGTTCTCCGGCGACGTGGCCGGAGAACCACCCACGTCGTCATCCCCTCCGGATCACCCGCCCACGCCCCGGCCTCACCCCGCCTCGCAACCCCCTATATAAACCCCATCTCCGCCCTTGTTCTTTCCCCCAAACCGAAACCCTAAACCTAGCTCGACCCCCTTCCGGCGATCTCCGGCAGCCCCGATCCCCGTCGTCCACCTCCCAGAACCACCTCCTCCACCCGCCGCTCTCCCTCTCCTCCTCCTCCCCAGGCGGCCAGACCCCCGTGTCCAACTTCCCCCGTTGATTCGAGAGCCGCCGTCGATCCCCGCCGCTCCGGTGCGCCGCCGGAGACTTCGCCTGAGCCGCCAGAGCCCGGGCCGACCTCGCCAGCCTCCGGCGCACCCTCCAGCAGCACCGGACACGCCGCGGACACGACCCAGACGCGGATACGAGCCCGGACACACCGCTGACACGTCCAGGACACGAATCGCGTGTCGGACTCGGTTCAGAAACCCTGGTTTCTCGGTCCCCTTCAGGTATTCATAACTTGCAACCCTGATCTCCGTTTTCGATTCCGTCAATTCCTACGCGAAGCCTGTACGACCCTCTCGGTGTCCGGACAAACTGTTCGGGACATCGCGTCCTGTGGTGATCGCACACCGCGATCCAAAAACAGGAAAAACCAGACCCTATTTCACCCCGGAACCGAGTACGTCCCGCCAAACGGGACGACTTGGTCGCGCGCGGTTTTCACAGATACGTGCGCAGCGTTGATACGGACGTGTGAGATTTCGCGGAAGCTGATTCGGGTGTGCGTGCACACCGGAATCAACGCGTATCCGCGGACATCGCTCCGTATCCGCCTTTTCGGCAATTCGCCCTAACTTCGTGCACACTCGTCAGATCGAGACGAAACTTGCGCCATCGGACTCATAGCGATACGCTGGTCCTGTGGGTCAAGTTTGGTTCGATTCTGAGAACGTTGACGAAATCGCGTGTCGTGGGCCCCACAGGCCCCGCTCGACGGGCGATTTTGTGTTCGGCTCACCGGAATCCAAATCTGGAAGTTCCGTTGGGTTCGTATCAGCGTTCCTGACCTGTTGACACTAAGTTTGGTGAATTTGGAGACCGTTGACCTGGACACGTTTTTCGGTGCAGAGCGGGCCCACCGGCAGACCCCGTTTTGACCCGAAATTACCGTTTTTGCCCTTGTCTCCAAATTGGACCCAAGGACAGGCGTTTCTAGCTATTTGACATCTTCTGAGAATGATGGTAATGTCTGTTTTAGCTTTTGGACTCACCTCTGGACATTTCTCCCAAGAACCTAATTTAATCAGATCCAAACAACAGGCAAGTACCTGCACTTCAAGTTAATCTTTATATTGTGATAATTAAATTCCCTGCTCTACTAGTACTCTTGCTGATTACACATAGTGTTAGAATACTATATCTCATGTCTTGAATATTTGGAATTCATGTCTTGTTTCTCATGTCGGGTGGGAGAATACTGAAAGGCATGTAGTTTACCCTTCCCCTTGCCGTGAATAATAGCTGTTGGTACACGACTGTCCTTCAGCCGGATCTCGATTATTCGTGACTAATAGCCGTTCATGACGGCCGGATTAGCCTTATAAACCCCTGCATGCCAACTAAGTATTCTAAAAACAAACACAAGTTTCATACAGATATTTTCTAGTCATGTTATATTCTTGCTGACTGTATAGTTTCTTTTCCTGCTCGTTTACTTCTGTTTTCTCATACTCCTGTTTATAGTGTTGACTCTGAGATATTAACATTCCTTTATGCAATTTCCTTAACATGATACTCAATGTTTAATTGTCATAAATATTTAGTTTAACATTGTTGTGCACTGTGTACTTTGCTCCTTTCCTGACTGGATCTGTTGATTTAGGCGATGATGAGGATCTTGCCCCTACTTATTATGGTCCTTATGAGGGTACAGATGATACCTATGAGGAGCCAGAACCCACTCAGGAGACCCCTGCTGCTGAGTAGCTAGTAGTAGCTATCTTTCATTTCTATTTCTTATCTTATTTATCGGGTTTGTCCCCGATTTGAATATTGAATTTCTGTACTTAAACATATGAATTGTTGTCACATTCATTCCAGTTGCATAATTTAAGATTCTATTCTCATTATATCTTGCCTATGTTGTTGTGAATGAGCTAGTTAGTAACTGTGGATAAACCTAGACAGCGTACTACCGCCGACTCTGCGGCGTAGGCTGGACGTACCCACGTACTCGTGCCCGAACTTCCGGGTGCGGGTCGTTACACGTTTTTATGGTGGCCCATGCAGGTCCTATCCTAAAATAGGGTAATACCCTAGGACAGGGTATGGAATAAAATTAAGGATTCTAGGAAAAGCTCATTCACAGTATAGCGTCCTTATTTCAATTCTTGATATCATTGCTGCTCAATTTTTTCTATCGCCTTTGATTTCCAAGTATTTCTATTCTGATCTTCCTATCCCTTAATCTTTCAGAATGGTCCAGACCAGGAACACAGTAGGAGGCACATCAGAACCAGCTAAGCAGAATGTGCCCGAGACTCTTGCACTCCCACCGCCTCCATCTGTTCCGGCAGTTATGCTGGATGGGGCACAACTACTTGGAGTGTTCCAGGGATTGGTGGAATTCCAGAAAGAACAGACTGCACTTCTGCGGACCAACCTCTCAGAAGCTATTAAGCCCCAGGAGTCGCCACTCAAGAGGCCAGGAAGTGCCAAAGACTTCAAGAACCTTAGGCCTCTGGAATTCTATGGAACTGAGGGCATTCTCTATGCCGATGAATGGATAGAGAATGTCGAGAGACTCCTGAAGACTGCCCGGGTCCCTGATGACCTCAAGGTGGAGTCCGCAAGCCTGCAACTGTTCGACATTGCTCGAACCTGGTTCAGAGATGAACCCCAACTATCTGCTCCTGACGTCACCTGGGAGGACTTCAAGAGGCTATTCAAGGAGAAATTTTATCCCGAAGTGGCTCGGGAAGCTCTCGAAAGCCAATTCGAGAGATTGGAACAAGGTAACATGACTGTTGATGAATATACTACTGAATTTAGCAGGTTAAGCCACTTTGCGGAGTACATGGTTCGTACCCCGGAGGACAGAGCCCGAAGATTCAAGAAGGGGCTATCTCCGGATATCCGCCTTGCTGTCACCACCAGCCGAGCTCGCACCTATGAAGAAATCCTGAGCGTGGCACAAGGAGTCGAGAGAGACATGGGGCACAAACTGAAGCGAGAAAGAGATACCGGAAATGCGGGACCCAACAAACGCCCTTTTCAACAACAACAACAGCAGAGGGCCTCGCAGCAAAATTAGCGTCCTCCCCCTCGAGCTCCAGCACCCCAGGCTCAAGGACAGAACCAACGAGCTCCCCCTTGCAACTATTGCCAAAAACCAGGCCACACTTGGCAAGACTGTAGAAAGAGGCTAGGTGCTTGCCTCTATTGTGGTTCCCCAGCACATCAATTGAGGGACTGTCCTGTTGCTCAAGGACGTCCAGCTGCACCAAAGGCTCCAGCCCAGACCAGGGCCCCAGCAGCACAACAGAGGGGACCTCCGCTTCCAACTCAACAACAACGCTTTGCTCAGCACCAACAGCAACAACAGAGGGGTGCACCACAGCAAGGCCGTGCTTATGCAATGACTCTGGAAGAAGCGGAAGCCACAGCTGACGTGATCACAGGTTCTGTGCTTATAAATTCAATACCAGCTATTACTTTATTTGACTCTGGAGCTTCTCATTCATTCATGTCAGTAGATTTCCTTATGAAGCATAACTTAATCACTAAACCCCTTAGGAATTGTTATAAGATCATTACCGATGGAGGAATCATCCCGGTTAGTGATGCCTGTAACAATTGTCCTATTACATTATGTGGAAGAGACCTGTATGCTAGACTACTTGTAATGCCAGTGCCCAGTTTTGACATTATACTGGGTATGGATTGGTTAAGTCAACATCATGCCACAATAGACTGTCACAGAGGCAGTGTAATCTTCAGACCCCCTGGCAAGCCAGAATTTGAATTTGCTAGAGGTTCTAGAGAAATGGGTAATAACATAATTTGTGGAGCCCTAGTAACAGAAGAATTGCCACCTATCATCTCTGAATACCTTGATGTCTTCCCTGAGGATCTCCCAGGCTTACCCCCAGACCGAGAAGTTGAATTCTCCATTGACTTAGTGCCAGGAGCAGCACCAGTATCTCAGAACCCCTACAGAATCAACAAGAATGAGATAATAGAACTTAATGAACAAATCAAGGAGCTAGAAGACAAAGGGTTCATTAGGTCTAGTGTCTCACCCTGGGGAGCCCCAATACTTTTTGTGCCCAAGAAGGACGGAACATCCAGAATGTGTATTGACTATAGGGCCTTAAATGCCTTAACAATTAAGAATAAGTATCCCCTGCCCAGGATAGATGACTTATTTGATCAGTTGAGTGGAGCTCGGGTCTTTTCAAAGATTGATTTGAGGTCTGGTTACCACCAAGTAAGGGTAAGGAAAGAAGACATCCCTAAAACTGCTTTCAATACCCGGAACGGACATTACGAATTCTTAGTGATGCCGTTCGGGTTGACGAATGCTCCAGCAGTTTTTATGAACTTGATGAACAGAGTTTTCCAGCCATACCTAGACAAATTTGTAGTGGTCTTCATTGATGATATTTTGATCTACTCCAAGACCCCCGAAGAACATGAAGAACATTTGAGGTTAGCATTGGAGACTTTGAGGAAGGAAAAACTTTATGGAAAATTATCCAAATGTGCTTTCTTCCTAGACAAGGTAGAATTCTTGGGACATGTTGTGACTGGAGATGGAATAGCAGTAGATCCTAAGAAAATAGCGGCAGTAGAATCCTGGCCCACTCCAGACTCTGTAGCAGAGATTAGAAGCTTCCTGGGACTAGCCGGCTACTATCGAAAGTTTGTGAAGGACTTTGCTAGGATTGCTGAACCCATGACAAAATTAACAAGAAAAGATGAAGAGTTCACCTGGACTGATGAATGTCAGCATGCTTTTGAGGAATTGAAGAAAAGACTGACTTCTGCCCCTATTCTGACCTTACCTTCTGGAACCGGAAGTTTCGCTATTTATAGTGATGCTTCTGGAAAAGGTCTAGGTTGTGTATTGGAGCAGAATAAGAAAGTAATAGCATATGCCTCTAGACAGCTTCGACCACATGAAAAGAATTATCCAACCCATGATTTAGAATTGGCAGCTGTCATTTTTGCTCTTAAACTTTGGAAGCATTACCTTTATGGGGAAAGGGTGGAAGTATTTACAGACCATAAGAGTCTAAAATATATCTTCACTCAGAAAGAGCTAAACATGAGGCAAAGAAGGTGGCTGGAACTAATGAAAGACTTTGATATCACTCTTCAATATCACCCTGGGAAGGCAAATGTAGTTGCTGATGCTCTAAGCAGGTATCCTATGGCGATGTACTTGACTATGGACAGACACCTGCTGGAGGACTTGGAAAGTTTAGGTATTGAGGTAATTATCCCAGGAAAAGAAGGCCAAATGATGAACTTGCAGATTCAGTCTACTCTAATGGACAAGATCAAGGAGACTCAGTTTCAAGACGAAGGCCTGCGAAGCCTTCGAGGTCAAGTGCAAGCTGGACTAGTAGAAGAATTCAGAATTCATGAAGATGGATCGCTGAGACATGGCGATAGATTATGTGTACCTCAAGGAGACATAAGAGAAGAAATCATGCAAGAGGCGCACAGATCGCAATACTCCATACATCCAGGAGCCAACAAGATGTACAAGGACCTGAGGACGCATGTTTGGTGGCATGGCATAAAAAGAGAAGTAGCCAGGTTCGTATCTCGTTGTTTAGTGTGCCAGCAAGTCAAGGCAGAAAGACAAAGACCTGGAGGATTGCTTCAACCACTACCCATTCCGGAGTGGAAGTGGGAACATATCACAATGGATTTTGTTTCCGGACTTCCAAGGACACCTAGTGGAAAGGATGCAATCTGGGTGATAGTAGATAGACTGACCAAGACTGCACATTTTCTACCTTTCAAAGTAGGGCTATCTACAGAGAAGCTGGCAGATTTATATATCAGACATATTGTTAGGCTGCATGGAGTTCCAGTAAGTATTGTCTCCGACAGAGATTCAAGATTCACCTCTCACTTCTGGAAGAGCTTACAAGCCAGCTTGGGGACTCAACTCAAATTCAGCACAGCTTATCATCCCCAAACCGATGGACAATCGGAACGTACCATCCAGACACTTGAAGATATGCTCCGTACATGTGTTCTGGATTTTGGAGGATCCTGGGAAGACTATTTACATCTGGTGGAGTTCTCTTATAACAACAGCTACCAAGCCAGTATCGAGATGACTCCATTTGAAGCCCTGTATGGCCGAAGATGTCGTACCCCGCTATCATGGGACGACGTTGGAGAAAGAGCCCTACTGGGACCAGAGATGGTGATCGATTCAGCTGAGAAGGTAAAGCAAATAAGGGACAGACTTCGAGTGGCTCAAGACAGGCAACGACATTGGGCAAATAGCCACCGAAGGCCCTTAGAATTTGAGGTAATTAAATTTATAAAATTCAAGTCAATTTAAATATTTTGCTTATGGAACTAAGACTTGATTGTGACTTTATTAAAGGTTGGAGAGCTGGTGTTCTTAAAGATTTCCCCGACACGTGGCACCATTAGGTTCGGAAGGAGTGGAAAACTCAGTCCAAGATTCATCGGACCTTTTGGCATACAGGAGAAAATCGGAGAAGTGGCATACCGACTGGCATTGCCACCCTCTCTGGATGGAGTACATAACGTCTTCCACGTGTCGCAGCTGAGGAAGTATGTGTCAGACCCCAGTCACATTTTGGATCACTCAGAGCTCGAAGTAGGCCCAAGTTTGACTTACCAAGAGCAACCCGTGGAGATCCTGGATCGCTCGGAGAAAGTCCTACGGAACCAGGTTATCTCACTGGTTCGCGTAGCTTGGAAGCACCATTCTCCCGGCGAATCCACCTGGGAGCGAGAAGACGAGATTAGAGAGCGATACCCCTACCTTTTTGAACCCTGAGGTATATTGTATTTTATTTTTTGGCCTTTCCTTTCGTGCCTTGTTATTCTTAAATTTCGAGGACGAAATTTTTGTAAGTTGGGTAGGTTGTAAACCCCCAAATTTTCAAATTATTCAATCTTGGATTTTTCCCAATTTTCTGGAATTTTCTGAGAATTTTCTGTAATTAAAATCAAGGTTTTTAATTTATAAATGATTTTTAATTGGCAATAAATAATATTAAAATGTCATGAAAATAATATTTTTGGGTGTAAAATGAAAAATTGGACTTAGGATAATTTTTCTGGATTTTTCTGGGCCTCAGACCTATTTTTAAAAGCCTAAAAACTATTTTCTAAATTTATTAATATTTATTATGATTATTATTATTATTATTGTTTTATTTATTTATTTTATTAGGTTTGGGCCCGGCCCAGTGGGCCGAGCCCAGTTGCAACCCGGCCCAGCCCTATGCTTAGCGGGTCGGGCGGGTCGGCCTGACCGGATCCGCGCCCGACCCGGACCCGCACCCCTACCCAGTCCTCCCCCTCGATCCGAAATGACCGCCGCCCGCCGCGTTCTCCGGCGACGTGGCCGGAGAACCACCCACGTCGTCATCCCCTCCGGATCACCCGCCCACGCCCCGGCCTCATCCCGCCTCGCAACCCCCTATATAAACCCCATCTCCGCCCTTGTTCTTCCCCCCAAACCGAAACCCTAAACCTAGCTCGACCCCCTTCCGGCGATCTCCGGCAGCCCCGATCCCCGTCATCCACCTCCCAGAACCACCTCCTCCACCCGCCGCTCTCCCTCTCCTCCTCCTCCCCAGGCGGCCAGACCCCCGTGTCCAACTTCCCCCGTTGATTCGAGAGCCGCCGTCGATCCCCGCCGCTCCGGTGCGCCGCCGGAGACTTCGCCTGAGCCGCCAGAGCCCGGGCCGACCTCGCCAGCCTCCGGCGCACCCTCCAGCAGCACCGGACACGCCGCGGACACGACCCAGACGCGGATACGAGCCCGGACACGCCGCTGACACGTCCAGGACACGAATCGCGTGTCGGACTCGGTTCAGAAACCCTGGTTTCTCGGTCCCCTTCAGGTATTCATAACTTGCAACCCTGATCTCCGTTTTCGATTCCGTCAATTCCTACGCGAAGCCTGTACGACCCTCTCGGTGTCCGGACAAACTGTTCGGGACATCGCGTCCTGTGGTGATCGCACACCGCGATCCAAAAACAGGAAAAACTAGACCCTATTTCACCCCGGAACCGAGTACGTCCCGCCAAACGGGACGACTTGGTCGCGCGCGGTTTTCACAGATACGTGCGCAGCGTTGATACGGACGTGTGAGATTTCGCGGAAGCTGATTCGGGTGTGCGTGCACACCGGAATCAACGCGTATCCGCGGACATCGCTCCGTATCCGCCTTTTCGGCAATTCGCCCTAACTTCGTGCCCACTCGTCAGATCGAGACAAAACTTGCGCCATCGGACTCGTAGCGATACGCTAGTCCTGTGGGTCAAGTTTGGTTCGATTCTGAGAACGTTGACGAAATCGCGTGTCGTGGGCCCCACAGGCCTCGCTCGACGGGCGATTTTGTGTTCGGCTCACCGGAATCCAAATCTGGAAGTTCCGTTGGGTTCGTATCAGCGTTCCTGACCTGTTAACACTAAGTTTGGTGAATTTGGAGACCGTTGACCTGGACACGTTTTTTGGTGCAGAGCGGGCCCACCGGCAGACCCCGTTTTGACCCGAAATTACCGTTTTTGCCCTTGTCTCCAAATTGGACCCAAGGACAGGCGTTTCTAGCTATTTGACATCTTCTGAGAATGATGGTAATGTGTGTTTCAGCTTTTGGACTCACCTCTGGATATTTCTCCCAAGAACCTAATTTAATCAGATCCAAACAACAGGCAAGTACCTGCACTTCAAGTTAATCTTTATATTGTGATAATTAAATTCCCTGCTCTACTAGTACTCTTGCTGATTACACGTAGTGTTAGAATACTATATCTCATGTCTTGAATATTTGGAATTCATGTCTTGTTTCTCATGTCGGGTGGGAGAATACTGAAAGGCATGTAGTTTACCCTTCCCCTTGCCGTGAATAATAGCTGTTGGTACACGACTGTCCTTCAGCCGGATCTCGATTATTCGTGACTAATAGCCGTTCATGACGGCCGGATTAGCCTTATAAACCCCTGCATGCCAACTAAGTATTCTAAAAACAAACACAAGTTTCATACAGATATTTTCTAGTCATGTTATATTCTTGCTGACTGTATAGTTTCTTTTCCTGCTCGTTTACTTCTGTTTTCTCATACTCCTGTTTATAGTGTTGACTCTGAGATATTAACATTCCTTTATGCAATTTCCTTAACATGATACTCAATGTTTAATTGTCATAAATATTTAGTTTAACATTGTTGTGCACTGTGT
Source organism: Iris macrosiphon (assembly GCA_036927795.1). Taxonomy (NCBI): domain Eukaryota; kingdom Viridiplantae; phylum Streptophyta; class Magnoliopsida; order Asparagales; family Iridaceae; genus Iris; species Iris macrosiphon. The sequence goes on from JAYESA010000015.1 coordinate 3,718,551, forward strand.
ACTTTGCTCCTTTCCTGACTGGATCTGTTGATTTAGGCGATGATGAGGATCTTGCCCCTACTTATTATGGTCCTTATGAGGGTACAGATGATACCTATGAGGAGCCAGAACCCACTCAGGAGACCCCTGCTGCTGAGTAGCTAGTAGTAGCTATCTTTCATTTCTATTTCTTATCTTATTTATCGGGTTTGTCCCCGATTTGAATATTGAATTTCTGTACTTAAACATATGAATTGTTGTCACATTCATTCCAGTTGCATAATTTAAGATTCTATTCTCATTATATCTTGCCTATGTTGTTGTGAATGAGCTAGTTAGTAACTGTGGATAAACCTAGACAGCGTACTACCGCCGACTCTGCGGCGTAGGCTGGACGTACCCACGTACTCGTGCCCGAACTTCCCGGTGCGGGTCGTGACACGTGCAAGAGTCTCAGGCACATTCTGCTCAGCTGGTTCTGATGTGCCTCCTACTGTGTTCCTGGTCTGGACCATTCTGAAAGATTAAGGGATAGGAAGATCAGAATAGAATACTTGAAAATCAAAGGCGATGGGAAAATTGAGCAGCAAAGATATCAAGAATTGAAATAAGGACCCTATACTGTGAATGAGCTTTTCCTAGAATCCTCAATTTTATTCCATACCCTGTCCTAGGGTATTACCCTATTTTAGGATAGGACCTGCATGGGCCACAATAAAAACGTATCACGACCCGCACCCAGAAATTCGGGCACGAGTGCGTGGGTACGTCCAGCCTACGCCGCAGAGTCGGCGGTAGTACGCTGTCTAGGTCATATCCACGGTTAACTAATCTAGCTCATTCACAAAATAATGAAATAGACAAGACAATAACAGGAAAGAATACTGAGATTTCAAATGAAATAAATGTGACAACAGATCAAATGTTTAATACAGAATCCAGAATGAAATCGGGGACAAACCCGATTACTAAGATAAAGAGCAAAAACTAAGATAACTACTGCTAACTACTCAGCAGGAGTAGCTTCCTGTGCGGGAACTGGCTCTGCAACTGTATCATCTGCTGTCTCAAAGGGGCCATAATAGGTGGGGGCAAGGTTCTCATCATCGCCTAAATCAACAGATCCAGTCAGGAAAGGAGCAAAGTACACAGTGCACAACAAGATTAAACTAAATATTTTATGACAATTAAATATTGATATCATGTTGAGAAACAGCATAACAGAACATTATTATCTCAGAGTCAAACTGTAAATAGGAATATGAGAAACAGAACTAGATGAAACAAGAAATGAAACTACAATAGCCAGCAAGAAATATAACATGACCAGAACTATCTGTGTGAACTTGTGTTTGTTTTTAGAATACATAGTTGGCATGTAGGGGTTTATAAGGCTAATCCGGCCGTCATAAATGGCTATTAGACAATACAATCGAGATCCGGCTGATGGACAGTCGTGTACCAACAGCTATTAGACAATACAGGGAAAAGGGTAAACTACATGCCTTCTAGGTATTCTCCCACCCGACATGAAAAATAAGACAGGAACTACCAATATTCAAGACATGAAATTCAACATTTCTAATACTAGGTGTAAACATCAAGGGTACATGTATGGCAGGGAATTAATTATCACAATATATAAAGATTAACTTGAAGTGCAGGTACTTGCCTGTTGTTTGGATCCGATTAATATTGGCTCTCGGAGGAAAATTCCAGAGATGAGTCCAAAAGCTGAAATAGACATTACCATCATGCTCAGAAGATGTCAAATAGCTAGAAACGCCTGTCCTTGGGTCCAATTTGGAGACAAGGGCAAAAACGGCTGTTTCGGATCAAAACGGGGTCCGCCGATGGGCCCGCTTTGCACCGAAAAAAGTGTCCTGGTCAAAGGTCTCCAAATTCACCAAACTTAGTGTCAACAGGTCAGGAACACTGATACGAACCCAACGGAACTTCCAGATTTGGATTCCGATGAGCCGAACACAAAATCGCCCGTCGAGCGGGGCCTGTGGGGCCCACGACACACGATTTCGTCAACGTTCTCAGAATCGAACCAAACTTGACCCACAGGACCAGCGTATCGCTACGAGTCCGATGGCGCAAGTTTCGTCTCGATCTGACGAGTGTGCACGAAGTTAGGGTAAATTGCAGAAAAGGCGGATACGGGGCGATGTCCGCGGATACGCATTGATTCCGGTGTGCACGCACACCCGAATCAGCTTCCACGAAGACTCACACGTCCGTATCGATGATGCGTACGTATCTGTGAAGACCGCACGCGACCAAGTCGTCCCGTTTGGCGGGGCGCACTCAGTTCCGGGGTAAAACAGGGTCTGGTTTTTCCTGTTTTTGGATCGCGGTGTGCGATCACCACAGGACGCGATGTCCCGAACAGTTTGTCCGGACACCGAGAGGGTCATACAGGCTTCCCAACGCAATTTGCGGAATTGGAATCGGAGCTACGAGGCGAAAGTTACGCGTACCTGAAGGGGACCCGAAAATCAGGATCGAGACGTGTCCGTGTCGTGTCCGACACGGAAATGGAAATTAGGGTTAGGGTTAGGGTTTTCGCTGGAATCCGGCGGCTGAGGGCGGCTCGCGGTGGGGAGGGGCCGGCCACGGGCGGAGGCGCGCTGGGAGGCGGAGCTGAGGCGGCGGAGATGGCTGCCGCCGTCGCCGGAGCTGCTTCGGCTACTGCTGCGGCTGTCGACGAGGAGGGCGGAGGAGACGAGGGGGAAGGAGGAGGACGGCCGCGGCGGAGGGATGCTGCTGCGGGCAGGGCGGTGGCGCCGGAGCTGGTGGCAGGGCGCTGGGGAGGCGAGCAGCGGCGGAGGGGCGACGGAGTTAGGGTGGAAGTGAGGAAGGCGGAGAAGGCTGAAGGAGAGGGAATTTATAGGGGGAGGAGGCGGTTGCTGGGGCCGAGTTCGGCGGAGAAGAGGGGAGGCATGGCGCGGAGTGGGCGGCGCTGCGCGCGGAGGGCGGCGGTGGAGTCGGGCAGCGTGGGCTGGGGAAGAGATCGTGCGGGTCGGGTCGGGTGGCTAACGGGTCTGAACAGACCCGCCCGACCCGCAAGGAAGGCGGGCGGCTGGGCTGGGCTGGGCTGGTCTTCGGCCCACTGGGCCGGGCCGGCCCAGAAAAACAAAATAAAAAAATAAATAATAAATAATAATAATAATAATAAAACAGTAATTTAAATAATTAATTAAAATTAGTTTTTAGACATTTAAAAATAGTTCTGAGGCCCAGAAAAATCCAGAAAAATTACCCTAAGTCCAATTTTTTTATTTTACACCCAAAAATGTTATTTTTGTGATATTTTAATATTATTTATTGCCAATTAAAAATTATTTATTAATTGAAAAACTTGATTTTAATTACAGTAAATTCCCAAAAAATTCCAAAAAATTGGGAAAAATCCAAGATTTAATGTTTTTGAAAAATCAGGGGCTTACAATACCTGTATATGATGGGTTGGTTAATTCTCCACAATCCCCGGGTGATGTCTCCTGGCTCTGGTAGCAGCTCAGGGGAAAATTTCTTGTTGAACTACAAGGATTCTCCCTGGAACATGGACACCGTTCTAGATTGTCGGCTGGCATTGAACCTTAGCCATGGCTGGAAGTTCCTCTGTACTCTCCCTCCCGTAGATCGCCATCAATTAGGGATGAGGCTTGAGGACTCGGGTAGAGAGAAGACCGATCTTTCTCCGGAGGCTTTTAATTGGCTGGTCTGCATTAGACCCTCCCATCTCCTGTACAGGAGTGAAGACCATTGCTTCTTCGAGCCTTATTTGCCTAGTCGGTTCGCCAGGCAATTTGGGTACGGCCAGCTGCACGTGGGCAATGCCGTCACCAGCTTCAGGTCCAGAGGCGGGCTCATTGATGGAGCCAGAGGATGGCGGTATTTTACCACGGGTTGCACAGGAGCAGCCTTCGTCGTGCCGGATGTCACCCCCTCTACGGAGCTGCGCATCCTCCATTCTTACGCCCAGTTTTACGTGGCGATCAACACCTTCCACCGCGATTTTGACATACGCGGAAGTCTTAGGGTGTCCTCTCCCATTGCCGGTGGAGGAGTTGAAGTTCCCTCGGTTTCTCCCGATGAGGGTGAGGAGTTTGATACCCCGGATGAACCCCTGGAGTCGATGCCGGGGTGTGAAGTGCCTCCGCCTGTGGGGGCTTTGGTAGTTTCTCAGAAGCGAAGGGCGCCTGTTCCTAAGAAGGCTTCTGTTCGTAAGAGGAGGAAGGAGACAGTCGCTCGTTCTTTCCGTATTTTTGGTGTCGAAGCTACCGGGAGTGGGCCTACATCTCCCCATGTCGGGGATGAGTCTTTGGCTGAAGGTTCCTCGCCTTTTAGAGAGGGACCCTCTATGGTTTCGGTTGGCGGCGCCGGAGGATCTTCGCTAGGGGTCGCTGCTGTGGCTACTGCTCCGGGTAGTAGAACGAGATCGCCTAGGTGGCCATGGCAGATGGGAGGATCCTTCCCTGGACCCGCAACGGATAAAGCTCCTGCTGTGCCTAGCGAGATTCCAGTTGACGAACCTCGACCGCGTCTTGGTGGAGACTTGGAGAAATTTTGGGCGATGTCAGTTGGTCCACCTCCTTCCCCAGGTATGATAGTTCGCATTGCGTCCTTAGAGCGAGGTTTAGCTGTCTCGGCTGCAGATGCGCCATATATACCATTGGCCCCGGGTAAATGTCGTTTTCATGTCTCCTTTTAGAAAGGTTACCGTTGTACTGATGTCGACTTTCGGGTTCTTTCTTCTCAGGGGATGGAGCCCACGGGGAGTGTAGCGTTGAGCCGCCTTCCGGCTCTGCTCCGGCCCCTGGTGGTGATACGGAGGCACCTGATCCTGAGGAGAAAACACCTTCGGGGGCTAGCTCGCCCGGAGTGGTTTCGTCGCCTCGAGAGGAGGATGAGCCTGTCACCGTGACCTTGCCTTCGGTCGCACCAACCGTCGAGGCGGCAGCTGTGGCTACCTCGTCTGCCATCGTCTCTGGTGGGGGACTCGCTGATATCGCGGTCTCTCCTGGCGTTCAGTCAGGTTTAGTTGCGCTGACTGAGCAACATACCAGCCTCTTTTACACCGATTTGGGAGCGATGATATCAATGGTGTTGGCGAAGAATCTGGATTTCGAGCGCCTGAAGAGAACTGCCCAGTTCTCGATCGGGGTTGTCAGGGAGTTCGGCGATTCCGGGGGAGCCGATGCCCTGGAGGCGATGGTTAATGGTTTAGAACAACCCATTAACGAGTATTTGCGGTTGGCTCAGGGCAGTCTTGATGCTGAAGCCCAGACCAGATACGGTTTTATGACTGCGCATCTTGCCAAACGGATGGAAGACTTGAAGGAACTCCTTCGAACTCGCCAGCTGGAGGCAATTCAGAGGAAAGCCGCCGTGGATGAGATCCTCGCCCTCCAGACAATGTGCCAATCCGAGCACGAGGGGAATGTAGCGAGGATTCATAGGTTGAGGAAGAAACTCGCTCAGGCAGAAGAGTGGGCTTCCCAGTCGTTGGCAGGCTTGGATGTGGTGGCCGGTCGACTGAGCACAGCGCGGCGGGATCTGGATCGCGCGGAAGGTGCCTGTGCGGGCGTTCGTCGGACGATAGCCGAACTGTCCCATTCGAGTGACAACGAGGCACTGCTGGAGCGGGCCCGTGCTGATGCTCTGGCCATTAGGGACGAGAGGATGGCCGTGCTAGCGCGGCAGCTCCGTGACATGACTGCTCCGCCGCAATGATGTACTCTTTTTTGCCCTTTTTTTTTTTGCTTTCCCAGATGTAATTTTGTTCTTTCTTGGGAATAAAAAGAGACTTTTTTCTAACTTTGGACCCATCATTTCGGAATGTAAATGACAGGTTAGGGCGAGAGTGGTATCAGAGGTAGTATGGACGTGATAAACTCTCGGTAAACTTCAGCAGGGCACGTCTATTCAGAGGTCATATGGACATGATAGAACGCGCTTTGGCCAAGTTTTGTAGGTAAAGTACTATCAGCGGTGAGATAGACGTGATAGGCTTTACTAGAGTTTACAGCTCAGAGGTAATATGGACATAGCTGTTTTGTGGGCCTATTACTTTTTGTGCACCTAGGTGCAAGTAATAGGTTTGAGGACAAGCCCTGCTAGAGGTAATATGGACGTAGCAGATTTTGTGGACCTAACACCACTGGCGTACTTAGATTTAGTACGGGTGTTAGTTGAAGTAACGATCGATATCAGAGGTGATAATCGATGGTCAGAATCTTGGAAAGCCTGTTCAGAGGTGATATGGACATGGCAGATTCTCCAAGGAAATACAGTTCAGAGGTGATAAGGACATGACTGATTTGTGGGCCTATTGCTTTTTGCGCACCTAGGTACAAGAAATAGGTTTGAGGACAAGCCCTGCTAGAGGTAATATGGACGTAGCAGATTTTGTGGACCTAACACCACTGGCGTACTTAGATTTAGTACGGGTGTTAGTTGAAGTGACGATCGATATCAGAGGTGATAATCGATGGTCAGAATCTTGGAAAGCCTGTTCAGAGGTGATATGGACATGGCAGATTCTCTAAGAAAATACAGTTCAGAGGTGATATGGACATGACTGATTTGTGGGCCTATTGCTTTTTGCGCACCTAGGTGCAAGAAATAGGTTTGAGGACAAGCCCTGCTAGAGGTAATATGGACGTAGCAGATTTTGTGGACCTAACACCACTGGCGTACTTAGATTTAGTACGGGTGTTAGTTGAAGTGACGATCGATATCAGAGGTGATAATCGATGGTCAGAATCTTGGAAAGCCTGTTCAGAGGTGATATGGACATGGCAGATTTCTCCAAGGAAATACAGTTCAGAGGTGATATGGACATGACTGATTTGTGGGCCTATACTAGTTTCTTCTTTGAAGTAGTTTCGTCGGATTACGAGAATCTCGCCGTATTCCTCCTGAGTGGAGGAGATTAGGCGTAGTACTTCTTCAGAAATTTGCCGTTGATAGGAGCCATTAATAGGTCTCCATTGGGCTGGGCTAGTCTGTAGGCTCCGTTCGAGAATGTTGTCTCGATCACATAAGGGCCTTCCCACTTGGGCTGGAACTTGCCTTTACTCCTGTGAGTAAGAATCATCGGCCTTCTTACGGCTAAGACTAGCTCGCTGACTTTGAACACCCTTTCCTTTACTTTACGATTAAAAGCTCTTGAAATGCGTGCTTGGTAGAGCGCGATGCGCTGTTGAGCTTGGAGGCGTTTCTCGTCTAATCCTTCTAGCTCCTGAAGCCTTAACAGGTCATTCTTTTCTTGAGTCAGCTCGTTAGCCACGGCTATCCTGAGTGACGGGATCTGGATTTCAATGGAGAGAACTGCCTCGCTCCCGTATACCAGTGAGAATGGGGTGCAGCCTGTCGGCGTTCGTACCGTTGTGCGGTATGCCCAGAGACATTCGCCCAGTTTTTCGTTCCAATCTCTTTTGTTTGAAGAGACGAACTTCTTCAAGAGTTTGATAATGGTTTTGTTGAAAGCTTCCGCCAAACCATTAGCAGCTGGATAGTATGCCGTAGAGGCGATATTGTGTATTCGATTTTTATCGCAAAATCGATGAAACGCTTGGCTGACGAACTGGGGCCCGTTGTCATGGATTATCCTTCGGGGGACCCCGAAGCGATAAATGACGTGATGCTTGATGAAGCTGATCACATTAGACGCCTTTACCTCAGCAAGAGGGATTGCCTCTGCCCATTTGGAGAAGTAGTCCGTGATGGCCAGTATGAACTGGTGACCTCGGGAAGAAGACGGGTGAATGGGACCAATGACGTCCATACCCCATGCTTCGAAAGGCCAGGATGCAACTGTAGGATGCAGATGCTCAGATGGTCGGTGTATGAAGTTTGCGTGAATCTGACAGGCTCTGCATTATTTTGCATACCGTATCGCATCTGTGATCATAGTAGGCCAATAATAGCCCATTCTCCTGATGCGATCCTGTAGCTTAGGACCGGGTTGGTGGGCTCCGTATACGCCATCGTGAGCTTCTCGGATGATCTGCTGTGCTTCGTCGTTAGACAGACATCTCAACAGTAATCCGTCGTAGGTCCGGCGATATAGGCATTGTGCAGATGCATCGTAATAGAAGCGTAATGATCGTCGCTTGATGGACACTGCTCCTTTGGGGTCCTCCGGCAAGATTCTGTATGCGACAAAATCTATGAAGAGACTTCTCCAGTCCTTTCCGGGGAGATCTGTGTTCACAGCATGGCTGCATTCTATGTGAAGGTTGTTCTTCGCACAGAATAAGTCTCTGTTAAGAAGGATTACCGAATCCTGCCTTCTTATAGGAGTGGCTAAGTCTGCGGCTAGACTGGCTAGGGCATCGGCTTCCAGATTCTGAGACCGAGGTACATGCTCCAGGAAGAATCCTTTGAAGGTCATGGCTATCTCGACCGTTGCTTTGTGGTAGGGGATGAGGTCTGGATTCCGGACTTCATATATCCCTCTGACTTGATTGACGATAAACAGAGAGTCACCGAAAGCTTCCAGGGATTCGACCCCCAGCTCTTTGGCGGCTCGGAGCCCGATTAACAGAGCGTTGTATTCTGCCACATTGTTGGAGCAGGGCTCGTTAAGAGAATATGCTCGGTAGATGACGAGCTGATCAGGAGTGACCAGGATGACTCCTACTCCTGAGACGATGTTTCCCTTGGGACCGGTTCTGGAGGCCCCATCGAAGAAGAGTTGCCATGCGTCGGTTTCCATTGCGGAGTTACATTCTGCAACTTCGTCGGGAATGTCCTCGTATAATTTAGAGGACTCCGGGATCGGATGGGCAGCTAGGAAGTCAGCCAGTGCTTGGCCTTTAATGGACTTCTGCGGTACGTATACCATGTCATATGGCGTTAATAGCATCGCCCAAGTCGCGAGTCGGGAGTTAAGAACACTCGGTTTGCTTATTAGTACCCGCAGAGGGTTGATCCTGGAGATGATATGAATGGTCTGTCCGGTGACATAGTGTCGTGTCTTCTGGACGGCGAATATCAGAGCCAAGCATTCCTTCTCCACTGGGTTGTACCGGTGCTCGGCCCCGACCATCATCCTGCTGAGGTAGTAGATAGCTTGTTCAAGCCCCATGTCGTTCTTCTGTGCAAGAAGATCTCCTAGTGAATGATCCATTGCTCGAACGTACAGCAAGAATGGTTTTCCCATGACGGGAGTGCCAGAACTGGCGGATTGGTGAGGTAGCATTTGATGTCTCCGAACGCCTGCTGACAGGTTTCGTCCTACACGAAAGATACACCTTTCTTCATGAGGTGAGAAAAAGGCTGACATCTCCCCGAGAGGTTGGATATGAATCGCCGGATATAGGCCAGACGGCCTTGAAATCCCCGGAGTTCCCTCAGATTACGGGGTGGTCGCATTTCTACGATTGCCTGGACTTTGTCAGGGTCCACCTGGATGCCTTTGGTGGTGATGACAAATCCCAGGAACTTGCTACTAGATACACCCAGAAACGATTTCGTAGGGTTCATCTTGAGTTGATGGCGACGCATTAGCTCGAACACCGTCCTCAAGTCTTGGAGGTGATCACATTTGAGGCGGCTCTTGACGGCTATGTCGTCTACGTAATATTCCACTGTTTTACGTAAATGCTCATGGAATATGTTACTCATGGCCCGTTGATATGTAGCCCCGGCATTCTTCAATCCGAAGGGCATGACCGTATAGCAATATACCCCCAGTGGTGTCCGAAAAGCAGCGTGCTTCTCGTCTTCAGGATGCATCTTGATCTGATTGTATTCCGAGAACCCGTCCATGAAAGACATGCGTTCGAAACCGCAGGTGTTGTCGATCATGATGTCGGTGATAGGAAGAGGGAATTCATCTTTGGGACAGGTCGCATTTAGATCCCGGTAATCGATGCAGATACGCACATTCCCATTCTTTTTCATGACTGGGACAACATTGGCGACCCAGTCGGGATGTTGCTCTTCACGGATGAAGCCGCAGGCTATCAACTTCTTGACTTCAGCTTCAATGGCGTCCATCATATCCGGGCGAAACCGGCGTTGGTGCTGTTTGACAGGCCTTGAGTCGGTCAAAATGTTGAGCTTGTGAGTAGCCACCTTCGAATCGAGGCCTGGCATATCCTCATAATTCTACGCGAAGACGTCGACGTATTCTTTTATCAGTTGGATGATTTCTTCCCTTTCAGCTGGGGAAAGATAGTTACTGATAAATATTGGCTTTGGTGAGAGTTCACCCCCAACGTCGATTTGGACAACTTCGTCTTTAGTGGGAGGTTCCCTTTGCTCGAAGCAAAATTCCCACTGCGTATCCATGTGTTGAGCCCAAGCGTCGTTTTCGAACAACTCAGATTCTTGTTCGCTTGCCTCTAAGGGATCTGTCGACGCCATGTTCACCGAGAATGTTTGTCCGAGATCGTTGGATGAGTCGGAGGACGTTGAGCCACCTTGAGGAGAGGCAATGGCGTCTTCAGAAGCCGCAAGGGAGGTCGTATATCCTAACCCGAAGCGGGTTTGTCGGTAGCAAGAGTTGCCGAGCAGCGGCGTACGCCTGCCCCTCCCATTGTTGAGACCTTGGTTCCGCTTCAGATTGTAGCCCATATTCCGCATGATCTTAAGCGCTTGTGGGCTGTATCGGCGAACCTGTATTTCCCCAGTATCGTCGTCGAAAGCATCTTCTTGGATAGCTGGTTGATTGCGCATACGGCCGAAGAATATCGGATGCTGACTGCTGTAGGTAGGTGGGACGATGAAGATAGAATCCTCATGGGGTCCATACGTTGCGACGACGTTGGACGATGACGCTACTTCCCATACATATGGATGATAGGCCTTTATAGCTCCCAAGAATTTTTGTGCTATTGGTTCTATCTCGTCAATGTACGGGAAAAGGGGACTTTTATTGTCATTGGCAACCGCGTTAGTAGTTTTTACATCCCTTGGTTTTTTTTCGCGCCGAAGGTTGATGACCAAGGGTGGAGGCTTTTTGTTTAAGGTAATTACCAAAGGATTACCCCCCTTTCCTGACCTAGCATCGTCCAGGTGGGCGGTCATAGGCTCTGTGGCCTTTGGACGAGCACTCCGTCCTTTCACCTTGATCGACAGAGGTTGTTTGACAGAGGGTTCTTCTGGCTCCCGACGGGATTCCTTCTCTGTCTGGGCCGTTACCTCTTTCGTGTGGCTCTGAGAGTATAACACGGCGTCGGAGTAGTAGGATTCCACCCCTCTGAACGGGTTTAAGTCTGCAAACTCGGTTTGTACCGCTCCTTTGGCATCTACATATTTGAAGCATTGATGTAGAGTTGAAGGGACAATATTGTGGTCGTGGATCCACGGTCTTCCCAGCAGGATGTTGTAGGACACCTCTGAATCAATGACGTAGCATGTAGCCACTGATCTAAGGTTGCCAATCTGGATTCTCAAGCGAATCTTCCCCAATGGTTTACTCTTTCCAGCGTTGAAACCCACAATTGTAGTAGTGGTATAGGCCAGTTCGCTGGTGGGGATCCTCAACGGTTTGAGCAGACTGTGAGGAATGATGCTGATTGACGATCCCGGATCTATGTGAATCCGGTCGACCTCCATGGAACCGATGTATCCGGTGTGATAGAGAGGCCTGTCATGCCTGTTGTGTTTCAGCAGCATGTCGTCTTGGGTGAAAGTGATGTTCGGTACCACCTCCATCACACTGTGGTATTGAGGGCACGCCACGGGTTCCTCGTTGGGGGACTTGAGCTGGGTTAAGCACACATCCGCTTGCATCAACGCTTCGCTCAGGGCTAGACGAGTATCTTGGGAGAGCCTGAGTAGCTCGAAGATGGACAACCTGGCTGGCGTATTGGCCAGTTGGGCCAGGATATCGAAGTTGTACGGTTTCTCTAAACCTTTGTTTGGAATGTTCTTCACAGGTACATCGAAGCGTACTTCCTTTTGTTTTCCCTTGTCCGCTGGAGTTGGTCTTGAAGGACCGGTCTCTGGCGTGGCGGGCTCGGGTCCCGAAGGCTTGGTGGCTGGGGCGTCTTCCGGGCTCGTGCCGTAGTCCTTGAGGTAGGCTTTCCCTGATCGGGTTGCTGTAGCCAACACCTCGTCCTCTTCTGGAGTGGCAACCATATGGCATGGTTTGCATTTGGAGTTCTTTCTAGACTTAGCTCTGATAGCATCGGTCTCTTCCCCGATTTCTGACACCAGGTCGGGATAAACCCACATAATCTCGCCTTGCCGGGTAGTTAGGGGTACCAGGTTGCGATTTTGATCCCGAGCTGGAGGGAGATTGATGATGTTCATCGTTGCTCAGAAAATAGGCGTGACACCATCCAGGATCGTTCGGGGAGGCAGACTGCCAAACTGGAGAGAGATCATGTTGGCCGTGACCGTCTTCTCGGTGTTGTGCAGGGTGATCGCCTTAGCATCGATTAACCCCTGGATCTTCCTTTTCAGTACGTAACACGCCTTTGTTGGGTGGTGTACGTATCGGTGGAAGACACAGTATTTTGGGTCATTAGTATTGCCAACTTCCTGGGGCCGCCTCAGCTCTGGAAGGGTGATCTTGCCACTCTTGACGAGACACTCGAATATGCTCGGGACGTCGTCGTCGTCGAAGGAGTAGACTTCAACGGGTCTGGAAGTCCCGGGTTTTGCTTGCGCGGTTGCCGCAATCTTTGGTCTGGCCGTATTGATTGCCAGGGCTTCTTTCCCTTTGGGACCACGAGGGTGGTCGCTGCTAGGGGATGGCCTCTTGCCTCTGTCGGAGGCGGAGATCATGATGCCATTGTCGCGCGCCTTGCGACTATTGTCTTCGGCTGCTACTGCCGAGATGATGAACGAGGGCCAATCACGGAACTGATATGGTCCTGTGAACACCGAGACCACGGGAAGGAGGTTCTTCCTGCAAATGTCCACCAATGCAGAGTCGGGAACTCCTGGAGGCATTTGTAAGGTGGCCTGACAAAAACGTTCGATGAAGATGCGAACGTCTTCCTTTTCCTTTTGCTTGACTTCGATGAGAGAGGACATAGACATGTCCATTCCTCCCTCGTAGAACCGTGTGAAGAATAAAGTTCTGAAGTCTTCGAAGGAAGTGATGCAGTTATCCGCCAAGCTGCGGTACCACTGATAGGCTACTCCTGAGAGGCAACCTTTGAACACCCGAGTAAGGAGGGCGTCGTTCCCTTATAGCAACACCGTCATCATGCTGAAATAATTCATGTACTGGCTCGGCGATGTTTTTCCCTCGAACAGGGCCATGGTCTGAGGTTTGTACCTTGGCGGGAAAGAGACTTCTTCCCAGATAGCTGGATAGGGCTGGTTGATTCCCAGTTTCTTGAGCTGATCCTTGTGTTTCAAGGCGTCAAACTGGGCCTTCAACTCCCGGACTGCCTGCATCAAATTTTCAGTCGGAAGCGGGGCCATGGAGTGGTGCGGGGTTGGTTGTATCGTAACCCCAGCGGGAGGTAAGGCATTCTCTGAGTGAGGAAGCGGAGAAACTTCTGACTCTTGATCCAGCGCGGGCTCTTGGCTCGGGTGGGATGGTGGTAAGTCCACCCCCACACGTATCTGAGTCGGCGGGACCGATGCTTGAGCCATGGTATCTGCGTGCTGAGTTAGCATCATCTGGTGCATGTTTTCCAACATGGATTGTATTTGTTGCAGAGATATTTCCAGCGTGGTGAGGCGTTATTCCGCGTCTCCTGACGGTGAAGCTTCCTCGCGTTCATCTTCAACGGCGTAGGCTCCCATCTCCTTGGGCGTCATTGAAGGATTAGTATAGGTCGCTGTAGAAGTCGACTCTACACTTTCTGCTTCTGATTCTTGGCGACCCCCAGCGTCGGAATCGGAAGAGGATGGAGCTGGCTGTCGTGACTTTGCGCGAGTGTGCTGGAATACTCCGGCTTCAGTGTCACTGAACCTCCTTCGGCTCGGGGGCTTGGAGGGATGTTGTCTTGAACTCGACCCTCCTCTACGCAGGTGTGAGGCCATGTTTACAGGCGCATGTGCGGGTTCCCCTCCCTGGAAAGACAGAGAGTAGCCCAATCGGTCAAAGACCGATCGTTTTGTTTTGGGACAGCAGCAATTAATCACAACCTTGTGGCTATTACAATGATGCTCGCTAGGAGGCATAATAGACATGTTGGAAGGTCCCCTCTCTTTACGCTTCTGGACTAGATACTTGCGTAGGTCAGGAGGAGTTGCCGGAGAGGCCCTTAGTCGGCCATTGGTTTCTCGCGTGATCCGGAGGGTAGGCATTCTGTTCCTTCGCTGGCGTGGAGGCCGAGAGGTTAAGTAGCCTGCCGCTTGCTTTCCTTCGCGGAGATCACAGCGCTCATCTGGTTTACCGTAGAGGTCAGATAATGTCTTGCGCGTGGAGCGAGATCTGTTCTTCCGTCTTGGCGCCGAGGCACCATCGGAAGTTCTGTCTGTACCGCGCGGAGCGGGAGACAGATTTTTACGCGTAAAGCGCAGTGAAGGCTTCTGGGTTAGCGCTGAGGCTTCGCCCGAAGTTTTGTCTTTACCGCGCGTAGCGGGAGACTGTTTCCTACGCGTAAAGCGCAGTGGATTCTTCGGGGTTAGGGCTAAGGCTTCGCCCAAAGTTTTGTCTGTACCGCACGTAGCGGGAGACTGAATTTTACGTGGGGGCACGGAGGGAGCGTCGCTACAACCTCGTTGGCCGAAGAGATCGGAGAGTTCGGAGAGATCGGAGAGTCCGGAGAGATCGGAGAGTCCGGAGAGATCGGAGAGTCCACAGGAATAGTAGAGGATGTCTTGGGCATCCACACATTGTGCAGCTTCCTGTTGTCCTGGACGGAGAGAGGGCGAGAGCTACCCCCGGCTCGAAGCATGTCTTCGTAGGCTGACTGGTCGAAATGAACGACCAGCGTCTTCTTCACGATTCCCACGGATACCGTATCGTGTTGAGCAATTACTTCCTCGTCAGAAGAGAAAGATGTCCCCAGCAGAGTCGCCATCTTGTTTGTGGTATTAAACGAAAGGAATGAAATTGTATTTCAATAACGGGGTTTATGCGAAACCCGTGCCCTTCTGTTTACAAACAAACTTGTACAATGTAATCCTATGCGAGGATGTGGGAGTACAATTTACTTAATCTGGGTATAAATTGCTATAGGTGTCTGATCTGCGGTCGATCACTTTAGCCCTTGGACCACACGATGTTGAAGAAGTGCCGTAGAAGACAGGTAGCAGCTTCGAAGGTTGCAGAAGAGGTTGGACGCACGAGGCCAAGGTCGTCGATCCATGCTCTTTGCCTGCTCTCCGGGCTCTCTCTCTCCCTCTCTCTCTCTCTCTTTCTCTCTCTCTCTCTCCTTGGACGGTAATTCTCTCCTGGATGATAATTCTTTTTCCGCCCCTTTTTCCCCATTGATAGGGGTCTTTATTTATAGAGTTTTGGTGACAGTGACCACTCCGTCGGTGTAAAAATCGAGGAGTGGGAAGTACAACTGTCACGCCCCAGTCCCAAAATACCGAGGGACCGGACGCGTGGCAATGGCCAGCAGTACGCACCGATGGACAAACCCAATTTAATGGATCCATCAGGGCATACTTAAGCTGTAATATAACAATAAGCAGGTCCAATGTTACATGTCACAGTCTATCTAATCTCATCCACAACAGAAAATCACAGATCAAAGCCAGAGTAAATATAAATAAAAATAAACTAACAAGTCTCAATAAATTTGTCTCGGAGAACAATCCGAGTACAAGTCTGGTACATAAATGAAATAGACTGGAAATGAAATAACTATAAACTGAATAAATGAGTATCTCAAGCCAATACTCAAGAGAAGTCCTCTGGTACGATCTCGTCCTCAGATCCTGGTTCTGCTCCAATGTAGGCACCTGCTCCTGCTAATGCCAATGCTCCGGTCCCGTATACCTCGGGATAGATCTCGTCAGCTATACCTGGGGACATAGTCCGGATCCAGGTCCTCAGGGGACAGCAAGGTACAGAAAATACAAGCCAAAATAAATGCAGTGCCGCAATAAATGAACAATAGGGTAAATAAATAACCATCTAGTGATATGCAAATGAGAACATTATTCCATACTCGGGCTGAGACTACTACAGGATCAGTGTCGGAGAACCCAATAGCAGTATTTTCTCGAAGGGCCAGAACTGGTGCCATAGCTCTGTGTCAGAGACTAAGACACATCCAGATGTCAATATATAATATGATCAGCCTTTCATATGGTAATACTCTCCCCACCCAATGTAATCACACGTCTCATGTCCATGATGCACCATGTCCATGTCACGCACAATCATCTCTAATGCAACAAGTCATCTAATATCTAGGAATACAATGTCCATGTCCTGTATCCTATACAGAATCACCACGAATATCTCGGGAAGATCCTGTCTCATGAGTAGTGTCAAGTGTCCTGAGTCCAACGTACTTGGTAAAACAAGTACGATAATATATAGTGTCACGAATATCCATCTCTAGATGACCGTACCCAACACTGCGTACAGTGTCGGCACCCGACTGATAATCGGACGCTAAGTACGTCACACGGCCCTAGGTTGAGCATGCACAACAATATAATGAAGCAAGGAAAATATGTGACAATACTGCAAAGTTTGGCAAGGTACACTTGCCTGGGGTCCTGGCTCCAACTGTAGCTCTGGTCTCAGTGTGATCTGCAGGTACTACTCCGGTTGCTGAAATAAACATCACCATTAGATTCAGAAAATATCAAATAGCTAAAAACGCCTGTCCTTGGGTCCAAATTGGAGACAAGGGCAGAAACGGCAGTTTCGGGTCAAAACGGGGTCCACGTGCGGGCCCGCTTTGCACCGAAAAACGTGTCAGGGTCAAAGGTCTCTAATTCTGTCAAACTTAGTGTCAACAGGTCAGGAACGATGATACGAACCCAACGGAACTTCCAGAATTGGATTCCGATGAGCCGATCACAAAATCGCCCGTCAAGTGGAGCCTGTGGGGCCCACGATACGCGATTTTGTCAACGTTCTCAGAATCGAACCAAACTTGGCTCACAGGACCAGCGTATTGCTACGAGTCCGATGGCGCAAGTTTCGTCTCGATCCGACGTGTGTACACAAAGTTACAGCGTGTTCCACAATCGACGGATACGGGGCGGTGTCGGCGGATACGCGTTGATTCCGGTGTGCACGCACATCCAAATCAACTTCTGCGAAATCCTACACGTCCGTATCAACGTCGCGCACGTTTTGGTAAAGACCGCGTGCGACCAAGTCGTCCCGTTTGGCGGGGCGTACTCGGTTCCGGGGTGAAACGGGGCGTTGGTTTACCTGTTTTTGGATCGCGGTGTGCGATCACCACAGGACGCGATGCCCCGAGCGGTTTGTCCGGGCACCGAGAGGGTCATACAGGCTTCGTGTAGAAATTTACGGAATCAAAATCCGAGCTACGAGTCAAAAGTTACGGATACCTGAAGAGGGTCTGAAAAACCGAATCCTCCGTGTCCTGAGTTGTGTCCGACACGAGATTCACTGTGTCCGAGTACTGTTTAGGGTTTACTGTGTTCTGAGAACCCTGTGTCCGTGTCCTCGCTGTGTTCGCGGCGTATCCAGCGCGGTCAGGTCCTGCTCGCCGGAGGAGGGCAGTCGCCTGAGGCGCTGCGGTGAAGGTGGCTCGGCAGCGGGGTGGAGCTGCTGTGGCAGCAGACGGAGAGGGAGATCGAGGGGTTCTGCGTCTAGGGTTTCGTCGAGCGGGCTCGTGGCCGGTGGAGGAGAAAGAGGAGGGAAGGTGGTGAGGCGAGGGGGCTGGTCGGCTGGGCGGAGGAGTTCCGGCGGAGGAGGCTGTGCTGGGAAGATGGTGGGGCTGAGAGGGGATGAGGGCGGAGCTGGAGTCGTCGACGGGGTGGTTAGCCGGAGATGGTGTCGGGGAAGACGACGGCGAGGTGGAGTGGTGAGGTGCTGGCGGGGATGGGTTAGACGGAGTCAGGCGGGGCGAGGAGGTCGACGGCGAGGTCACTGCGGCGGAGAGAGGGAGAGAAAGTTGCGGCGGCGGCGGGGCACGAATCCCGAGGGGGTTAAATAACCTAGCCGCCGGGTCGGAACAGTAATTCCGACCCGATAAGGAATTAGGGTTCGGTGGATGCGGGTCCGGGTCGGGTTGACTCGGATCCGACCCGACCCGACCCGCTAACCATTCGGTTTGGTTCGGGTCAGTTCGGTTTGGGTTTGGTTTGGTTCTTCTCGGTTTATTTGAAATAAACCCGGTTTATTTCTGGATTAATTTGGTTTATTTTATTTAATAGTTGTAAGGCTTTTAAATGGGTTTCCGGAGTCCAATAAATTTACCGAAAATTACCACATGTCCGGTTTTCCATTTTACACCATAAAATATTATTTCCATAATATTTTAATATTATTAAACAACAATTAAAAATCATTTAATTATCAAAGCCTAGGTTTAAATTATAGAAAAATCCCAGAAATTCCGGAAAATTGGGAAAAAGCCAAATTAAAAAATTCCTAAAAATCAGGGGGCTTACAATCTACCCCCCTTAAGAGGATTGCGTCCTCGCAATTCAAAGAATAACCGGTCAACAGAGATGACACGGTTGCAAATATTGTTCGAAGCACATCATGATCAAGGAGAGTAAAGGTTGAGGGTGTAAGAATAATACAAAGGAAAAACTATTTCCCTAAGCATTAAAAGTTATGCAATCTCCCGTATGAAGGAGATTTAGAAGGCTACAGTTCAGAAAAACTAGATTATCCTTTAAAACATATTAGGTTATCAATTATAAAAATATTCTAGGTTATTAATCAATCTCTAAATTACTAGGTGAAGGCTAGGGTCACGAACCAACATGCAAAAACTAACACAATACAAGAAACAGAAACTATAAAACTTACGCGCATTGGCTACTCCATGAATTTGCGCATCCTCCAACGTCATCACATAAGCTTGTCCGCGTCCTTGAAGGGGTGCCCTCTGCTGTTGCTGGGCCTGCTGGAAGGGTGCTGGTCGAGGTGCCAAGGGTGGCCTTGGTTGATATCCTTCTGGTGCTGGTAGAGCTTGTTGGTTTGTTCTTGGTGCTCCTTCTTTACGCTCAGGGCAGTCTCTCACTGCATGCTGTCTGGATCCACAACCTAAGCATAGTCCTAACCTGCGTCTGCATTCCCTGGCGAGATGGCCTGCTTTGCCACAGTAGTGACAAGTAGAGAGGACTATTACTTGTGGTGTAGATGCGTTCTGCTGTTGCTGTAGATGAGGTCTCTTTGCAGCTTCTTCTTGTGGTACTCTGTTTGTTGCTGATGTGGAAGGCCGCTTCAGACTGGTCTCTCTCCTGGTGACGCGCTCCAGGCGTCGGGCTGCAGCAAGGACGTCCGAGTAGGATGTGGGCGCAATGGATCCAATTAGTTTCTGTAGCTCGAAGTTTAGTCCATCGAAAAACTTCTCGGCCTTCTCTTCTTCTGTCGGAATCAAGGTAGGGGCGAAGCGACTCAGACGAATAAATTCCGCGTTGTACTCTTCCACTGTCATATTGCCTTGGATAAGGCGGTTGAACTTGTCTCTGAGTTCTGATCGAGCGGTAGCTGGAATGTACATCTCTTGGAAGAGTCTGGAGAACTCCTCCCAAGTGACTCGGTCTGGTCCGAGCCGTGTCTCCTCAGATAGCCACCAGTGATGTGCATTGTCCGTCAATTGCATTCTGACGGCAGTTATCCAACGTTCCTTTGGTAGCTCTGCTGCTTCTAGTTGATGTCGTATGTTGGTAAGCCACTCATGAACTTCAGTAGGTTCCTCCTTGCCTGAGAAGGTGCGGGGCTTCAGCTGGCGAAAGTCGGTGATAGAGCCCGTCGGTTGTCGGCGAGTTGGTAGGTTGGCCTGATCCAGTGCATTTACTATGCTGTTCCTTAAGTAATCTGCTTCACGACGTTGAGCTTCTTGATAAATATGCTGTTGGGCTTGCATCATTGCGTAGATCATTTGAAACATCTGCTGCCCGTCCATAGACTGTCCTGGTGGGAATACAGGCATTGGTGGAATGAACTGCGGAGGCGGTGGGATGTCGTCTCGCCGAAATCTAGGAGCATGCTGATCTGCTTGGCTGCCTTGGTGAGTAGAGGGATCTCCACTCAATGGTGCCACTTCATCTTCTCCGTAGGTGGCTACCGCACCTATTGGTGTGTTTGCTGGAGTTTCGTCGTTTGCTCTTGAATCCATTACTCTGCATCAAAAATAAACTGTAAGAGGTGCACAGGAATCAAAGCAAGATGCAAGAAATTTAATTCGAATACAATATAGATATCAAGAACGTTTCAAGCATGTGGATGAGATCCTAAAACTTATTCTATTCTTATTGCAGGCTTGCTCGGTCCCTAAGTTGAAACCGAACAATTTTAGTCGTAGACCTGCATGGGCCACCACAAAAACCATGTCACGCCCCAGTCCCAAAATACCGAGGGACCGGACGCGTGGCAATGGCCAGCAGTACGCACCGATGGACAAACCCAATTTAATGGATCCATCAGGGCATACTTAAGCTGTAATATAACAATAAGCAGGTCCAATGTTACATGTCACAGTCTATCTAATCTCATCCACAACAGAAAATCACAGATCAAAGCCAGAGTAAATATAAATAAAAATAAACTAACAAGTCTCAATAAATTTGTCTCGGAGAACAATCCGAGTACAAGTCTGGTACATAAATGAAATAGACTGGAAATGAAATAACTATAAACTGAATAAATGAGTATCTCAAGCCAATACTCAAGAGAAGTCCTCTGGTACGATCTCGTCCTCAGATCCTGGTTCTGCTCCAATGTAGGCACCTGCTCCTGCTAATGCCAATGCTCCGGTCCCGTATACCTCGGGATAGATCTCGTCAGCTATACCTGGGGACATAGTCCGGATCCAGGTCCTCAGGGGACAGCAAGGTACAGAAAATACAAGCCAAAATAAATGCAGTGCCGCAATAAATGAACAATAGGGTAAATAAATAACCATCTAGTGATATGCAAATGAGAACATTATTCCATACTCGGGCTGAGACTACTACAGGATCAGTGTCGGAGAACCCAATAGCAGTATTTTCTCGAAGGGCCAGAACTGGTGCCATAGCTCTGTGTCAGAGACTAAGACACATCCAGATGTCAATATATAATATGATCAGCCTTTCATATGGTAATACTCTCCCCACCCAATGTAATCACACGTCTCATGTCCATGATGCACCATGTCCATGTCACGCACAATCATCTCTAATGCAACAAGTCATCTAATATCTAGGAATACAATGTCCATGTCCTGTATCCTATACAGAATCACCACGAATATCTCGGGAAGATCCTGTCTCATGAGTAGTGTCAAGTGTCCTGAGTCCAACGTACTTGGTAAGACAAGTACGATAATATATAGTGTCACGAATATCCATCTCTAGATGACCGTACCCAACACTGCGTACAGTGTCGGCACCCGACTGATAATCGGACGCTAAGTACGTCACACGGCCCTAGGTTGAGCATGCACAACAATATAATGAAGCAAGGAAAATATGTGACAATACTGCAAAGTTTGGCAAGGTACACTTGCCTGGGGTCCTGGCTCCAACTGTAGCTCTGGTCTCAGTGTGATCTGCAGGTACTACTCCGGTTGCTGAAATAAACATCACCATTAGATTCAGAAAATATCAAATAGCTAAAAACGCCTGTCCTTGGGTCCAAATTGGAGACAAGGGCAGAAACGGCAGTTTCGGGTCAAAACGGGGTCCACGTGCGGGCCCGCTTTGCACCGAAAAACGTGTCAGGGTCAAAGGTCTCTAATTCTGTCAAACTTAGTGTCAACAGGTCAGGAACGATGATACGAACCCAACGGAACTTCCAGAATTGGATTCCGATGAGCCGATCACAAAATCGCCCGTCAAGTGGAGCCTGTGGGGCCCACGATACGCGATTTTGTCAACGTTCTCAGAATCGAACCAAACTTGGCTCACAGGACCAGCGTATTGCTACGAGTCCGATGGCGCAAGTTTCGTCTCGATCCGACGTGTGTACACAAAGTTACAGCGTGTTCCACAATCGACGGATACGGGGCGGTGTCGGCGGATACGCGTTGATTCCGGTGTGCACGCACATCCAAATCAACTTCTGCGAAATCCTACACGTCCGTATCAACGTCGCGCACGTTTTGGTAAAGACCGCGTGCGACCAAGTCGTCCCGTTTGGCGGGGCGTACTCGGTTCCGGGGTGAAACGGGGCGTTGGTTTACCTGTTTTTGGATCGCGGTGTGCGATCACCACAGGACGCGATGCCCCGAGCGGTTTGTCCGGGCACCGAGAGGGTCATACAGGCTTCGTGTAGAAATTTACGGAATCGAAATCCGAGCTACGAGTCAAAAGTTACGGATACCTGAAGAGGGTCTGAAAAACCGAATCCTCCGTGTCCTGAGTTGTGTCCGACACGAGATTCACTGTGTCCGAGTACTGTTTAGGGTTTACTGTGTTCTGAGAACCCTGTGTCCGTGTCCTCGCTGTGTCCGCGGCGTATCCAGCGCGGTCAGGTCCTGCTCGCCGGAGGAGGGCAGTCGCCTGAGGCGCTGCGGTGAAGGTGGCTCGGCAGCGGGGTGGAACTGCTGTGGCAGCAGACGGAGAGGGAGATCGAGGGGTTCTGCGTCTAGGGTTTCGTCGAGCGGGCTCGTGGCCGGTGGAGGAGAAAGAGGAGGGAAGGTGGTGAGGCGAGGGGGCTGGTCGGCTGGGCGGAGGAGTTCCGGCGGAGGAGGCTGTGCTGGGAAGATGGTGGGGCTGAGAGGGGATGAGGGCGGAGCTGGAGTCGTCGACGGGGTGGTTAGCCGGAGATGGTGTCGGGGAAGACGACGGCGAGGTGGAGTGGTGAGGTGCTGGCGGGGATGGGTTAGACGGAGTCAGACGGGGCGAGGAGGTCGACGGCGAGGTCACTGCGGCGGAGAGAGGGAGAGAAAGTTGCGGCGGCGGCGGGGCACGAATCCCGAGGGGGTTAAATAACCTAGCCGCCGGGTCGGAACAGTAATTCCGACCCGATAAGGAATTAGGGTTCGGTGGATGCGGGTCCGGGTCGGGTTGACTCGGATCCGACCCGACCCGACCCGCTAACCATTCGGTTTGGTTCGGGTCAGTTCGGTTTGGGTTTGGTTTGGTTCTTCTCGGTTTATTTGAAATAAACCCGGTTTATTTCTGGATTAATTTGGTTTATTTTATTTAATAGTTGTAAGGCTTTTAAATGGGTTTCCGGAGTCCAATAAATTTACCGAAAATTACCACATGTCCGGTTTTCCATTTTACACCATAAAATATTATTTCCATAATATTTTAATATTATTAAACAACAATTAAAAATCATTTAATTATCAAAGCCTAGGTTTAAATTATAGAAAAATCCCAGAAATTCCGGAAAATTGGGAAAAAGCCAAATTAAAAAATTCCTAAAAATCAGGGGGCTTACAACAACACCCTTTTACACAACGATTAAAGTAACCAATGCCTGCGTATGGATGATCTTTTGAATGAGCGTATGACGCGGGTCCAACTAAGGGAACACAACGCGTACTATTGCTACGAAGATCACGGCGTAAGAGCCACGCAGGTAGGTATCCCGTATGTAGAAACGGTTGGCGTAGAAGCCAAATGACTGTCACCCTGGCACAGAGGCCAGATAGGCATAGAAGCCAAAATAGGCGTAGAAGCCGGATAGGCGTTGAAGCCGGGTAGGCGTAGGAGCCGGAGAGGCGTTGAAGCCGGAGAGGCGTTGAAGCCGGAGAGGCGTTGAAAGCCGGATAGGCGTTGAAAGCCGGATAGGCGTTGAAGCCGGAGAGGCGTTGAAGCCGGAGAGGCGTTGAAAGCCGGATAGGCGTTGAAGCCGGAGAGGCGTTGAAGCCGGAGGGGCGTTGAGAGCCGAAGAGGCGCTGAAGCCGGAGAGGCGTTTGAGAGCCGAAGAGGCGTTGAGAGCCGAAGGGGCGCAGGTCTTGAATGGGCGTAGAAGCCGCTGCGTACCGTGCCCGAGTGCTGACGTGGACGTCTTAGCCGGAATCACGTCTTTCGAAGATGTAATCAAATCTTCTACAGAGATTTGCCATCATCTTGTGCATTAAATGCGAAGACGTGTTTCGAAGGTCTGCAGCCCTTCTGTGCATCCGTTTGCAGAGACGTGCTTTGACTGAACCTGTCACCGCTCCGTGCAATTAGACGTAGAGACGTGCCTCGAGCCCCGTACGATGTGCAGCTTTTGATGTGGCAGGCGGTTTGTCTACTGCGGAGCGAAAATCGGCTTATGCCTGCCTGTGTAAAAAAATGCAGCGTATCCCTCTGTACGCAAAAGAGCGGTTTATGCTGAGGGGACGTCAGTAAACGACGGTTCAGTGGCATCTTAACCCAATCCTCAGCATTAAATGCAGAGATCCGCCATCATACTGTGGTGTGCGTCCCGAGGGGTCTGTGCCTGTTTCCAGCCGTCGTCTGGGTCGCCGTGCAGCACTTTTTTGTCAGGAGTCAGAGGCCAGGTTCACTGCGTGACTTGACAGGTTCATTTCGGGGAAGACAAAGCGTTCCTCGTACGCTATTTTAACGCTGCTTTGAGAGCGGCTGAGTTTTTACGTCCTGGAGGCGATGGGGGGGGTCCCGTCTACGCCGAAGCGGTTTTGGACGCGCTGCACCCTTGAGCTCTTACGCCTGATGGCACTGAAGGCCTTTGCTTGCGCTGCTCTGTATCAATACGCCGCGTAGCTTTTGCCAGCGTATTTTTCATGCTTCTACACCTGGGGACATCATCCATTCCAGGTCCTCAGGGGACATAGCAAGGTACAGATAATACAAGCCAAAATAAATACAGCAGTGCAGAAATAAATAAGCAATAGGGTAAACTATGTAACCAGCTAAGTGATATGCAGTATGAGAGTAGCACAAGAACTCAGGCTAAAACTACTACAAGTTCTGTGTCGGGGAGCCGGTAGCAGTGATATCATGTAGTTGTCTAGCTCAATGGGAGACTACGACGCCGGCATAATATAAAATCAACCTGTAGCCTGTGTAACTCTCCCCACCCAATGTAATCACGCATATCATGACCATAACGTCTCATGTCCATGTCAAGCGGGATCATAGCTAATGCAATAAGTCATAAAGTCTCTAGGAACATATGTCAATGTCAAGTCCTGTATCCTATACAGAATCACCATGAATGTCTCAGGAAGACTCTGTCTCATGAATAGTGTCAAGTGTCCCGAGTTCTGTTGTACTTGATAGGACAAGTACGAGAATTATCGGGTCTCGATATCTATCTCTATGTGACGTTACACAACTCCGCGTACGGAGTTGGCACCCGACTGGTAATCGGACGCTAAGTAAGCCACTCGGTCCTGGGTTTTAACAGTTAAACAGGTTTATATGCATTTAAACCAGAATTCAGGCAAGTTCTATAACAAGAATTACTATAATTTGGCAAGCTTTACTTGCCCACTGATGTATAAACAAGTCAAGGAAAATAAGTAGCAAGCTGCAGGGTTTGGCAAGGTACACTTGCCTGTGGTTCCGGCTCTGTTTGCAGTTCTGACTTCAGCTGGATTTGCAGGCGGTACTCCGGTTGCTGAAATAAATATCACCATAAGATCCAGAAAATATTAATCAGCTAGAAACGCCATTCCTTGGGTCCAATTTGGAGACAAGGACAAAAACGGTAATTTCGGGCCAAAACGGGGTCCACCGGTGGGCCCGCTTTGCATCGAAAAACGTGTCAGGGTCAAAGGTCTCCAAATTTACCAAACTTATTGTCAACAGGTCAAGAACGGTGATACGAACCCAACGAAACTTCCAGAATTGGATTCCGATGAGCCGATCACAAAATCGCCCGTCGAGCGGGACCTGTAGGGCCCACGACACGCGATTTCGTCAACGTTCTCAGAATCGAACCAAACTTGGCTCACAGGACCAGCGTATCGCTACGAGTCCGATGGCGCAAGTTTCGTCTCGATCCGACGTGTGTACACAAAGTTAGGATGAATTGCAGAAAAGTCGGATACGGGGCGATGTCCGCGGATACGCGTTGATTCCGGTGTGCACGCACACCCGAATCAGCTTCTGTGAAATCCCACACGTCCGTATCGATGATGCGCACGTATCTGTGAAGACCGCGCGCGACCAAGTCTTCCCGTTTGGCGGAACGTACTCGATTCCGGGGTGAAACAAGGTCTGGTTTTTCCTGTTTTTGGATCGCGGTGTGCGATCACCACAGGACGCGATGCCCCGAGCGGTTTGTCCGGGCACCGAGAGGGTCATACAGGCTTCGCAACGCAATTTACGGAATCAAAAACAGAGCTACGAGCAAAAAGATACACGCACCTGAACGGGATCCAAAAACCGGGCAAAATCGTGTCCGACACGACACTGAGTCCTGTGTCCGTGTCCGACACAGGGGATACTTCCGTGTCCGACACAGGGGATACTGCGCTAGGGTTAGGGTTAGGGCTTGGGTCCGCGGGCAGAGCTCCGGCGGAGGGCGGCTGGGTTGAGGCGGCTCAGGCGAGGGGCGGCGACGTCGGCGGAGCACGGCGTAGGGCTGAGCAGCCGGAGGCGGCGCGACGGCGCTGTCGTTGGCTGTTGCTGCTCGGCTGCGGCCTTGTCGACGAGGAGAGGAGGAAGGAGACCGGCGCTGGGGAAGAAGGAGGAGGCGGGGGAGGGAGCTGCGGCGCTGGCGGTGGACGCGGCGGGGAGGTCCGGTGCGTGGTGGTGGCGGGGTAGGCTAGGGCGACCGGGGAGGGGGATCTTTTAGGGAGGAGAGAGGGGAGCTCGAGCGGCCGGAGAGGGCGGAGAAGGCGGGGACGTGGCCGGGCAGCGCGACGCGAGACGCGGGACGCGGGCCAGGGTGACTGGGGGAGACGGGTGGCTGGGTCGGGTCGGGTGCGGGTCTGGAGGATCCGACCCGACCCGCTAGGGAAATGGGTTTGGGCCGGAGTCTGTTGGGCCGGGCTGGGCCGGCCCAATGGGCTTAGGGTTTATTTAATAATAATAATAATAATAATAAATATAATAAAATCAGTAATTAATTAATAAATAAATAAATAATTAAATAAATACTTTTTAGGCATTTAAAAATAGGTCTGAGGCCCAATAAATTCCAGAAAAATTGTCCTAAGTCCAGTTTTTCATTTTTCAACCAAAAATATTACTTTTATAATATTTTAACACTGTTTATTAGCAATTAAAAATCACTTAATAATTTAAAACCCTGTTCTTAATTACAGAAAAATCCCAGAAAATTCCAGAAAATTGTAAAAATTCCAAGTTTTGAAAATTTTGAAAATCAGGGGGTTTACACTTACTCCTCCAAGATTCTTAGAATAGGTTTGAAATGATGTAATGATAGTGGATTTGGTAGGATAAGGATTGGGATTGAAAGAAAAATTTGGCAAAATGTTGGAATGAACTAATTAGGAAAGACAACTTAGGGCGGAATAAAGAAGAGAGGCTCTCCATTCCCTATAAGGTGGCCGACCCCCCATTCCCAACCCTAATCAAATGTGAAAAGTCCCAATTACCCTCTCTATTAAGTCATGAAGGATTAGAACCAAAAGGGGTTTAATTTGTGAAAGTTTCTAATAATTAATAAATAGATTATTAGTCATTCTCTCTAAATTAATTGGTTAACCATAACTAAACTAATTGGTCACACTAATGGGTCATGACTAGTCTATTTGGGTTCACTTAAATTCACTAACATTTAGTCTAACTAAAGGCTAATATCTAACCATACAACTATATCATATATACATATACATATATACATATAATACAATAATATCAATTATTATGAAATAAAAATATAGCAATAATAACTAATACAAAATAACAAAAATATCACTCTCCAGAAAAGTAGTAGTGACAGAGAGCCGACCTGTAGTGCCTCGGTCAGCGTTGGAACTATGTACAAGAGATATCGCTTTGCTAGCTCGAGCGAAAGCCTTCTCGAAGAGTTTTCTGATCGAAACATAAGATGATTGATCTTGGTGAGTGGACAGAACTTCATTCTCTGATTCTTGCACGTCCTAATAATGAATCTGAGTTTTCTACTGCTTGTTCTAAGAAGATAGTTTTTATAAGAAGAATGATAAAGCCTGACTCTGCATGCTTAATAAGAGAACTCGTATTGCTTGTCATTGAAATGAACCCTTGCCATTCTAAGAAAAGATAGAAATATTGCATGCTAGGTTACACGGACACCGCTATCAAATGAACCATTGCTATGCTAATAAGAAGAGTAAAAGATGCTGAACATGTTCCTCTGTATATGCTAAGTAAAGGTAGTATTTGCATTCTTAGTTATAAAAGAGATAGAATAATTGCTGCCATGCTTGTTTAAATGAAAACTGCTTGCCTGTTCCTTATCGTACTGAAAGAGATAGAAATGTATGCTAGATTTATAGAACTGTTCTTGCTTGTTACTTGTTAAAAGAACTAGACCGCTTGAAAATGTTCCATTAATCGTACTGTAAAAAGATAGAATTGTTTGAAATGCTTGAACTGAAACAAGAGATGATATATGCCAGTATTTGGTGGTTACGACTCCGGTACATCGATGGTTACGTGTCCCGTACATCGATGGTTACGTGTCCCGTACATCGAGTACTGGACTAAGTAAAAAAAGAAGAGAATTGATGGTTACGTGCCCCGTACATCAATATAGAAAAGTTTGCTTGATTATTGCTTGCTTGCATTATATGTTATCTGATAGTAGTGCATTCATGCAACGGTCTGGACAAACTTGTGCACAAGGACGTACCCTATCGATCGGTTCCTGGGGCACTGGGAACCGTTCAGCCTATGAGAGGACAAGACACCCTGCTCGTAGATTAAGGAAGGGTGTCAGTCTATTAGTGAGATAGGCTTGAACGTCCCAACTGCTAATTATGGTTTCCATGGGCCATCATATAGTTATGGCGCATGCTAGGCTAGACTTCTTGCATACCTAACTGTTTGATGCATGGACGAACAGAAAATATAACCTTGTTTATATATGCAAATTGTTACTAACTTGTATGTCTGCTGCAGGAATAACCGTTCGGCGAAGGGTAAGAATCACCAATACGTGATGTACTCATTAGTGCTTTGTGCTTGCTTTCTTTTATTGCTCATAGACTTGCATGTTAAACTTGAATACGTTGTTGCCTTGAATAGTCCACTAGATCGCTGCTTTTGTTCCTAAGAAGTGATTATAGCTCATAATACATGCTGCGCACTACACGATAACATATTTTCCCTATAGAATGCTTGAATGTATTGAATATGCAAACTATTTTCAAAGACATATTTTTGAAAGATGTAAACTGAGTCTAACCCTGTGCTGCATGAAATGAACCTAAGTAAAAGTAGCAAGATCACTAGTAATGTAATATTTTGCCACATGCTTACTTAGTGTTGGTTTCAGGGAGTGTTACTTCTGTTCGTTGATTTTATACTCACCAGTACTTTTCCCAAAGTGCTGACCCACAAACAGTTTGCTTGTTCGCGGGTGTTGGATCGTCCGAGGAAGCGATAGCCGAGCCTCATCCCCAGGACCCAAAAATCTAGACTCGATGCCTTGAGTCGTATTGAGTTTGCTTTATGCTACTTTTTGTATAAAGGGATGTAATATATGGAACGATGTCATTGTAATCGAGAGAAAGAGAGCTTGAGCGAATTGTAATCTCGGCCAAGAGCCGCTTGTATCACATCTTGAATATAATAAAGAGCTTATTTTCTTATGCCATTGTGTTCTTTACTTTTCTGCAATATTGTGCCGTTGCTCCCGTCTTGAATAGCTTACTTGCCCTTGTTGAAAGTTTTGGCCTTGTGTAAGTGCAGCTTAGGCTTGCAAGGCATCACGCCCATGCGAGGACGATCGGTCCTGCAAGGACCCAAGCTAGGACGAATGCCCCCTTGTGGGATCGGGACGTGACATAATGGTATCAGAGCAACTCGATCTTATGGTCGTTCCGCTGCTTTGCTTTAACTCGAGATGTTCCTTGTCACTTGATATCGTTGCCGCAATGAGTATTACATACAATAAATCCGTAAATTTTCTCAAAGGTGTCGGCAAAAGTTTTCTGGATTATTTTATTGCTTGAGATGTGATTTATGATTTATGATGGCTAGAGTTTTATTGAGTTCTTGATTGCTAGAGTTTTTGATTGAGGATGGTGAGGGATGATGTCACGACCCGCACCCGAAAATCGGACATGAGCCGTGGGTACGTCCAGCCTACGCCGCAGAATCGGCGGTAGAACGCTGTAAAGGTCCGTTCTAGGTCAACCAACTATCTAGATAACTCACAGAAAAATCCGGCATGACCTCTCCAAAAGGAGGGCAAAACCACGCAATATATATATGTGAATAAAATCCTCTCCAACAGGAGGGCAACCACGCA
Source organism: Iris macrosiphon (assembly GCA_036927795.1). Taxonomy (NCBI): domain Eukaryota; kingdom Viridiplantae; phylum Streptophyta; class Magnoliopsida; order Asparagales; family Iridaceae; genus Iris; species Iris macrosiphon. Next base: position 3,748,906 of record JAYESA010000015.1, read on the forward strand.
ATATATATATGACAATAATCTCAATCACAAAACTAGAGGAAGAATATAAGCACGATATGATATAAACAAGAAACAGAACCAAGAGAGCAAGGCAATCCAAAATAATACAGTCCAGGTCTAAAAGCTACAACATCACAGCATCAAAAGAATAAGTACAGTCATCCAAAAAACAAACCACTGAAAATAACCCAGGAAACCCACCTAGCTAACTAGGGTGCTATCGGCGTCTCCTCGGTGCACTCCTCCTCGGGGTCACAACAGTCGTCAACACCAGGCCCGTAGAACGTAGGGCAATAGTCCTCAGGATCCTCTGAAAAAAAATATGCCCAGTCAGGACTGGAGCGAAGTACATAACTCTGAAAGCAACTCCAAATACATGGTAAGGTGTATATGACGAGCAATAGAAAAGTAATCAAGATGCACAGGAAATAAATATATGCTGGAGCACAATAAGTAGCTGCAATGTAAACTGGAGAACAATACAAGTAGTGGAAAAGTAACTGCAGGTGAGAAACATGAATACTAGCTAAGTGCCTTGAGCACAAGTTCGTTATGTGATCGGCTTAGGTTGCACATGAAAAATACTAAGATAACTCCGTTATGCGTGAGTTGCATAACCGACATACACATGAATACTGTTTGGCTTTGATCACATAACCAACTCACTACTCCCCTCCCCCACTAATACCATTGGATCCAACCACAACACGCTACGTACATGATAGTAGCTCGCGCACACGAAGGCGAGAGCACAAGAAGCACATGATAGCACATGATAATCAATACCCGAAGCACATGATGAAATACACGTGATAGAGTACCCGCTGAACACGGTAAGGGGGATAGCACCTCATGACGGGATCTACTAGTACCAGCTCGTGTAATAAAGTGTCAGAATCAAGTATTACAGTTCTAGAACAGGTGATATAAACGCTATCATGAAATGGAAACTATCAGAGGTAGGTACTCGCCTGATGTCCTGAGCAACTGATGAGGATCGAGGTCCGGACCGGTGTCGCAGGGACCTAATGCGAAAAGCAAGGATTAAACAGGATTCTAAGCATTTAAACTGATATAAAATAATTAAAAACAGGCTTCTAGGGCTATTCTAGGTCGAACGGATCAAACCGGTGAAATTCGGGTCAAAAAGTCAACCCGGGGTCCAAAAAGTCAACTCTAGGTCAAAACTAGGTCAAACGTTGACTTTTACGGTCAACGGGGACAATTATGGTCAAAGCTAGGTCAAACTAGGGTGCCCCTGAAATTCTAGGTCAAACCGAGCTCATTAAGCCACTAAACTCACAAACTCGCCTAATCGAGATACCGAGATACCCTCGGTATCCGATACCTCGCCCTAGGCCACGCACCCCGCCTAAACCCGCTAAAACCTATGCTAGCACGCGTAATTATATATATAGAAACATATAAAAATCACTCCCAAGCATTTCCTAGGCTAATGCTCAAATACCCCGCTCGAAACTCAATACCTTGAATATCTCAAGGTATCGAGATACCTCGGTATCTCAAGGTATTGAAGTTTCGCCCTAAAACCCTCTAACTAGCTACCTAGCTATTAATTATATACCTAGTTATTAATCTAGGCTAGGTAATATAGATATCTACTATATTTATATATATCTAAGTATGTATATACCTATGTATATAGATATCCACACACATTTACCCGATTACCCATCATCTTACCCTACGCATAAATATATATACTAACTATAATATATATCTAGCTCTAGGTATATATATATATATCTATGCATATAGATATAGGTATCTACCATATCTACCTATCTATCTAGTTATCAATATATCTAGCTATCTAGCTATTTACCTATCTATCTATTACCTATCTATTTATCTTATATAACTATCTATAAACTTATCTATCACTATCTCTATAACAATCTATCTATATAACTAACTATCTAACTATTAATCTATCCATATAGATATATAGATCTATATAACTCACTCTAAGCTACCTCCTACTACCCGCTGCTTGCTGCTGCTACTGCTGCATCTCATAAACTGCTGCTGCTGGCTGCTCCTACATGTGCTGCTGCTGCTGCTCCTTCTGGAGCTGCTGCTGCTCCTTCTGGAGCTGCTGCTGCTGCTCTCCTAGCAGCAGCTAGCTGCTGCTGTTGCAGCTGAACTGCTGCTGCTGCAGTTCAGTTTTCCCCTCCAAATCAACACACACACACCTACATATATATATATATACATATATATATCACTATCTATATATATATATACATACATATATATCTATATATCTATAACTAGATATCTATATATATATACACTCATCTACACACTCTAACACACACACTAACACACTCACACACTAATACACACACACACTCACAACACTAACAACACACACACACATAAATATATATACATAGCTACATATATATATACACTTAATATATATATATATCTACACACACTCTCAACTATATATATATATATATCTACACACACTCTCAACTATATATATATACATCTACACCTATATATATATATACACACACACACACAAGCACACTTACACATATACATATATATATATACACATAGACATATACATATACAAGTACATAAATATAAATACACACATATATATATAAATATATATACATAAACACACATACATATATATATAAATATAT
>JAYESA010000015.1:3751692-3921692 GCA_036927795.1 Iris macrosiphon
CTTTTAAATTTTAGAAAATCAATTAATGTATATTGGGACTCTTTATTGGGGGGTTTCGAATCCCATTATAGGGGTTTCAAAGTTTGAGAAACGGGGACATGCGCATATTCCTATTCCCTCTTTCTCTTCATCTTCCTCTAACTAGTTGGTTCTTCCCTCTTCCTCTTCCTCAACACAACATTTCAAAGTATGTTTTTTAGATTTTTTTTCAAATTAAATTGAACATTCTTTTTAAATTTTAGAAAATCAATTAATGTATATTGGACTCTTTATTGGGGGGGGGGGGGGGGGGGGGGGGGGGGGGGGGAGAGAGTTTCGAACCCCATTATAGGGGTTTCAAAGTTTGAGAAACGGGGACATGCGCATATTTCGAAGTTTGAGAAACATGGACATGCGCGTTAGGAAGGAAACTGGACTGCCAAAATTGTTGGCAGTCCTCAAATATATAACTTTGACTCCATACTGCTAAAAATTTTGTAGTCCTTCGTCGTCCCAAACGGAACTGTTTTGATTTTGAAACTTCGAAAGTCATTAATGGAGTTAAGGTTTAGGAATTTGGAAAATAAGGAGAAGAAGCCAATTTTTTGTTATTGTTATTTTTATAGTAAAGTTGTGATGCCCTCTAACATTTTTCAAAGGGTGCTATGGAAAAATGAGCATATTTTTTTAGTTGTTGGTGAGAGCGCCTAACATAAAGTGAAGTTGGCCACTCAAATGTGCACTTAGTGCAAATTTTGCTTATTAATTGAAATCAAATGATAGTTCAATCTGATGGATATGAGTACTATAGTACTCAATTTGAATTTAGCCAAAAATATTTGCATATATTATATATGTGCCCTAGTGCAATAATTCCAAAAAAAATTGAGATGAAACTTCTAATAAGTAAAGTAGTAAACATGAAGAATTTGTATTTCTATGCACATAAGACCACTTAAGGTAATAATAGCAAAAAATGTAGCAAGTACATTGGTATGCACAGGCTACGTTTTATCAATTTAATCACATAAAGGAAATCGAAATTCAAATACTTATAAGAGCAATTGATCAAGCTGAAATGAATGAAACAGAGACAGCTGATACCATGAATTGCCGAAGAAAGATTGCCATTTGGTATATAATCATATATAAGCAACTTCTCATCGATCGACCAATAATAAGCTCTCAGTGTGACGACATTGGATGCCTAACCCTCCCAATAGCTTCGACCTCCGTCTGCAGCTCCCTGAACCTCTGTGATCCTCCCTCCCCAATCTCCTCACAGCCAATATGATCCCATCTTCCAACACAACCTTGTACACAATGCCAATCCCGCTCTTCCCCAAAATGAAAGCCGATGCCTTCAGTAACTCATCCATATCGAACCCCACTTGCCGGTCCAACGGCACGAGATCAAGATGCTCGACTTTCTCCGACAACGTCTCTGAATCCTCCTTAGTGAAGCACAAACACTCTTTTCCTCCTTTAGACCCCTCGTCTACTTCTTTACTTGTCACCACTCTTCGGTACAATAGTAGAACACCAATGCTATCGAGCAAATGCCGATCACATCGCACAATACAATCGGGACCACCGCAATTCTACTAAGACCCTTACTACTCCGACTCGAACTGTTTTCAACGGAAGGCGGGTAATTGGCCGGAAGAAACGGATTGGGCACGGGAGCACCGGATGAAGAACAAGGGTTCTTCATCGGCTGGCCGCAAAGGAGCGGATTGCCGAGGAACGCGGTCGGCCCTCTATTCTCCAACCCGCCGTTCTGCGGTATCGGACCGCTTAAATTGTTGTAACTAAGATCAATGTATACCTTCTCCGGAAGGTTGCCGAGGCTCACCGGTATCGAGCCGGAGAAAGAATTGTGCGACAAATCGGCAGTCCCCTGAAGGCTAGAGAGGTTGCCGATGTCGTCCGGGATCGAACCGGAGAGCACATTATAGGAAAGGTCGAGCCTTTGCAACTGAACTGAGCTACTCCCGAGCCCCACGGGGAGGGGGCTGCTGAAGATGTTATGGCTCAAGTCGAGAGCTTTCAGCCTCTTCAGCTTCGTCAGGGAAATGGGCAGTGACCCATTGAAGGAATTGTGGGAAAGATCCAAACTTTGGAGGTTGGAGAGGCTGGCGATGGAGGAGGGGAGGGGTCCGTGGAGGTTGTTGGTCCTGAGGTTGATGTGGCGGAGGGAGGGAGGGAGAAGAGGGAGGGGGAAAGGGTGCCGGCGAGGGAGCGGTTGGGGATGGAGACGGAGACGACGGCGGCGGCGGAGGAGCTGCTGCAGGTGACGCCGTTCCAGGAGCAGGGGGTGGGATCGGAGGAGTTCCAGCTGAGTAGGAAGTTCGATGGGTCGGTGTGGATGGAGGACTTGAATGAGAGGAGGGCGAGGCCTTCGTCGTTGAGGGAGAGGGTGAGGAGAGGGAAGGAGAGGAATAATAGGAGAGGGGAGAGAGCCATGGAGTCGTGGTGGTGGCGGTGGTGGTGGAAGAGAGCATAAAGCTGCAGTCTTTGTATGAGAGAGAGAGAGAGAGAGAGAGAGACTACTGTCCTTTCATTTATAAAAATGTACTCAACATTGTACACATTGAGAGAGCGAGAGGTGTACGGTTGGTCATGATTCTATCCATTTTCTCTTCTCGTGCCTTGCTTCCACTTTCTCGCCATTGCCGTTGGATGGATACAACACGGATACGACAAGACAGTATCAGACACTTGGTTATTGACTTCGACACAGAATTAGGTGTTCTATTATATTGGGCTAATTAGTGTTTAGACCCTGTATCTTTTTACCAGCTTAGAGTTTAATTTCTAATACAGAAAATTTACTGTAGCGAAATAAATTTATATTAAATTCATGAAAACGAAACAAGTTTGGATAATTTTAAAATAGAAACAGAGTCCGCCAACAGTGTTGGCGAAAAAAAAAAAATGAACACGTAGACAAAAAGGTCAAAAGTAGGTCCACTAGGCAAAATTCTGTCAACACTGTTGGCGAAATTTTGCCTTGTGGGGCCCGCAGGTGGTTGGGTTTTGTTTGATTTGTTTTGTTTTGTTTATTTTATTAGTTTGTTTTAATTAGTTATGTTTTAGTTTTTTTTATTTAGTTTAGTTTTGGAATTTAATTTAAGAAAATATATTATAACGAAATAAATTAATTGTAAAGAAAAATTTACAAATATTTTTTTCGCACATGTTTTATGTCCACTATTTTTACCTCACGGATTTAAAACAATTAATTTCGCTACAAATATTAATTTAAACTTTTTCTTTTTAATTTTTTTCCTAATTTTTTTGTAGGTCGAAACATCATTTTAAATCCGTGGGCCCCACACCCAATATAAATTAATTTCGCTACAGTAAATTTTAAATATTCGAAAAAAAAATACCGAAAGTAAAATTTGGAGGTCAAAACAACGTTTTTTTGCGATTCTGAAATTTTTGAAGTCCATAAAACGGTGAAACAGTTTGTCCCGTAGTACTTTTCGATACGGTTATTTTGGAAAAAACTAGAGCTTGTTTCGATCTCTCAGTCAAAAGTTATGATACTTTAAAATTTTATATTTTATATTTTTGCCTGTAACATTTGCGTCTTGCTTCGGATAATTTTTTTTTCTTACTCTCGTCGAAAACATACAAATCGACTTATTATTTAACGAAAAACGATTTCAAAACAAGTAGTTATGGCCGCTCGAAGTCTGCTCGATGACAGACGTAATATTCTTACGGTAGATTTTTATTATTATTATTATTTTAACGTCTGTTAACGACGAAAAAATTAACGATAAAAATATAATATTTATAAATATAAACGTCCAATTGATATTTTTTTCAGAATTTTTTAAACTTTTATGCTTTAGATAAAATTTATACAAATTTTGATGCTTTGGAAACAAATTTCCGAAAAAAATATTTTTAAATTTTTCTTTCCAATTAATTTATTTTAATTTTATTTCATTAAAATAAATTTTCTTAAATCTAATTACAAAACAAAACTAAATAAATAAAACAAAAACATAACTAATTAAAATAAACCAACCAAACAAACCTATCCAACCAAACAAACCGAACCGAACTAATCAAGTGGCCCCCCACACCCAATTTCTGCTAACACAGTTGGCTGAAATTGGACAGTGTTGGCAGAAATTGGCCTTTGGGCCCCACTTAAATTTTTTAATTTTTTTTGCCTACGTGTACAACAGTTGTGTTTTCCGCCAACACTGTTGGCGGACTCTGTCTTTTTTTTCAAAATTTTACAAACTTGTTTCGTTTGCTGGAATTTAATATAAATTTATTTCGCTACAGTAAATTTTCTGTTTCTAATATGTCCAATTGAAAATTTTTGATCCTAAATTTTTATTTTTTTATTTCTTTTTTCCAACATACCCTCCCTCTCATGCATAATAATAAAACTTGACTATATAGACTATGGAAGATATAATGGAAAAAAGTAAATCAAAAATAAAAATTCAGAGCTCCGCCGCCTCGCCGAGCCTCGCCGAGCCTCGCCCTCGCCACCGCCCAGCTGCCCTCCGCCGGGCCCAGCCGACTCCTCCGCCCCCTTCTTCCTCCCCTCTCCTCCGCCTGCCTTCGGCCACCGCGAGCAGCAGCAGCCAACGGCAGCGCCGCCGCGCCGTCCCCGCGCCGCCTCCGCCGCCTCCCAGCGCGCCGCCGCGTGTCCCCGGCCCCCTCCGCCTCAGCCCGGCCGCCCCAAGCCGCCGGAGCTCCGCCGCAGGAAGCCCTAGCCCTAACCCTAATTCCTTGTATCCGACACGTGTCGGACACGAAAACCCGGTTTCCGAGGACCCTATTCAGGTACTCATATCTTCTTGCTCGTAGCTCTGTTTTCGATTCCGTAAATTGCGTTGCGAAGCCTGTATGATCCTCTCGGTGCCCGGACAAACCGCTCGGGGCATCGCGTCCTGTGGTGATCGCACACCGCGATCCAAAAACAGGAAAAAACAACGCCCCGATTTACCCTGGAACTGGGTACGTCCCGCCAAACGGGACGACTTGGTCGTGCGCGGTCTTCACAGATACGTGCGCGTCGTTGATACGGACGTGTGCGATTTCGCAGAAGCTGATTCGGATGTGCGTGCACACCGGAATCAGTGCGTATCCGCGGACATCGTCCCGTATCCGACCCTTCTGAATCTCGTCCTAACTTTGTGTACACACGTCGGATCGAAACAAAACTTGCGCCATCGGACTCGTAGCGATACGCTGGTCCTGTGACCCAAGTTTGGTTCGATTCTGAGAACGTTGACGAAATCGCGTGTCGTGGGCCCCACAGGCCCCGCTCGATGGGCGATTTTGTGATCGGCTCATCGGAATCCAATTCTGGAAGTTCTGTTGGGTTCGTATCATCGTTCCTGACCTGTTGACACTAAGTTTGGTGAATTTGGAGACCTTTGACCCTGACACGTTTTTCGGTGCAAAGCGGGCCCACATGTGGATCCCGTTTTGACCCAAAATTACCGTTTTTTCCCTTGTCTCCAAATTGGACTCAAGGACAGGCGTTTCTAGCTGATTGATATTTTCTGGATTTGATGGTGATATTTATTTCAGCAACCGGAGTACCGCCTGCAATTACAGCTGAAGTCAGAGCCGCAATTGGAACCGGAACCACAGACAAGTGTACCTCGCCAAAACTTGCAGCTTTGCTACCTATTTCCTTGACTTAGTTATACATCAGTGGGCAAGTGTACCTTGCCAAACCCTGCAGCTTGCTATTTATTTCTTTGGCTTAATTTTGCATCAGTGGGCAAGTATATCTTGTCAACTCGCAGTGATTCCTGTTATAGTATTTTACTTGAGTTCTTGTAGACTTCATATATAATCTTGTTTAACTGTTCAACCCAGGATCGAGCGGCTTTACTTAGCGTCCGATTACCAGTCGGGTGCTAACCCCGTGCGCGGAGTTGTGTAACGTCACATAGACATGGATACCGAGACCCGATATTTCTCGTACTTGTCTTATCAAGTACATCATAACCCAGGACACCTGACTCTATTCATGAGACAGAGTCTTCCTGAGACATTCATGGTGATTCTGTATAGGATACAGGACGTGACAGAGATATTATATTCTAAGATACTTTATGACTTGTTGCATTAGCTATGATCCCGCTTGACATGGACATGAGACGTTATGGTCATGATATGCTTGATTATATTGGGTGGGGAGAGACACACAGGCTACAGGTTGATTATATTATGCCGGCGTCGTAGTCTCCCATCGTGAGCTCGACAACCACATGATATCACTGCTACCGGCTCCCCGACACAGAGCTTGTAGTAGTTTCAGCCTGAGTTCTAGTGCTGCTCTCATATTGTATATCACTTAGCTGGTTACATAGTTTACCCTATTGTTTCATTTATTTTCTGCACTGCATTTATTTTGGCTTGTGTTATCTGTACCTTGTTATGTCCCCTGAGGACCTGGAATAGACTATGTCCCCAGGTATAGCCGAAGAGATCCATCCAGAGATACACCGTACAGGAGCACTTCCAGGAGCTGTACCAGGACCTGAGGACGAGATCGCACCAGAGGACTTCTCCTGAGCATTGGCTGTATATAGTCAGTTATTTCTGTTTCTATTTCCAGTTCCTTTACTTCCTGTCTATTTGCTTGATGTATCAGACTTGTTCTCGGATTGTTCACCGAGACACTTTTGTTGAGATTGTTAGCTTATATTATTTGTATTTATTCTGGCATTTAATCTGTGATTATCTGTTGTGGATGAGATTAGAATAACCTGTGACTTGTAACAATTGTTCTAATTCCTGTTAGACTACAGCTTAAGCATGCCCTGATGGATCCATTAAATTGGGTTGTCCATCGGTGCGTGCTGCTGGCCATTGCCACGTGTCCAGTCCCTCGGTATTTTGGGACTGGGGCGTGACATGGTTTTTGTGGTGGCCCATGCAGGTCGACGACTAAATTGTTCGGTTTCAACTCAGGGACCGAACAGGCCTGCAATAAGATAGGATAAGTTTTAGGATCTCATCCACTTGCTTGAAACGTTCTTGATATCCATATCGACTTCGAATTAATTTCTTGACTTGCATCCTGCATTGATTCTTGTGCGCCTCTTATTGTTTATTTTGGTTGCAGGGTTATGGATTCACGAGCAAACGACGAGACTCCCATAACGTCACCACGAGATGCTGAGGTAACCAACGAAGATGAAGTAACACCAGTGGATGGAGGACAATCAGCTCAACAACATGCCTCGAGAAACCAACAAGAAGACATTCCACCAACGACGCCATTTACTCCACCAATGCCCGTAATTCTACCAGGGCAGGCCATGGACGGGCAGCAGGTGTTTCAAATGATCTATGCAATAATGCAAGCTCAACAAGAGACTTTGAGTCACAGCCTAGCACTTGTACTGGAGCAGGCGAATCTACCAGCACGAAGGTCAACGACGGGCTCTATTTCTGATTTCCGCCAGCTGAAGCCCCGTACCTTCTCAGGCAAAGAGGAGCCCACAGAAGTTCATGAGTGGCTCACCAACACTCAACATCAATTAGAAGCAGCCGAGCTTCCAAGAGAACGTTGGATGACTGCCGTCAGAATGCAGTTGACGGACAATGCACATCACTGGTGGCTATCTGAGGAGACACGACTCGGACCAGACCGAGCCACTTGGGAAGAGTTCTCTAGACTCTTTCAGGAGATGTACATTCCAGCTGTCGCTCGATCAGAACTTCGGGACAAGTTCAATCACCTCGCTCAGGATGCTAAGACAGTGGAAGAGTACAACGCTGAGTTCATTCGTCTAAGTCGCTTCGCCCCAACATTGATCCCGACAGAAGAAGAGAAGGCTGAAAAATTCTTCGACGGACTAAACATTGAGCTACAGAAACTAATTGGATCCGTTGCACCTACTTCGTACTCGGACGTCCTTGCTGCAGCACGACGCATGGAGCGCGTCATCAGGAGAGAGACCAGTCTAAAGCGGCCATCCACGTCAGCACCAGCCGGAGCACCACAAGAAGAAGTTGCAAAAAGATCTCACATACACCAGCCACCAGAAGCATCTCCGCAGGCAATACCTGTTTGTCCATATTGTCACCGGCGAGGTCATTTAGAGGACGACTGCAGACGAAAGGAGAGATTATGCATAGTTTGCGGATCCAGTCAGCATTTATTAAAGGAATGTCCTGAGCGTCGAGACAGAGCACCAAGGGTTAACCAACAAGCGCTACCAATACCAAGGCCAACCTCTCCAGCATTGGAAGCACCGCAAACAAGAGTTCAAGAAGTCCTACCCCCAGCTCCAGGAGGGTATCAGCCGAGGCCACCCTTGATACCCCAGGCACTACTCTTCCAGCAGGCTCAGCAGCAGAAGAATCGACTGCAAGGACGCGGACAAGCCCTGACGACGACTTTGGAGGACGCTGATGCGCGTAAGTGATTCGTAGTTATCCGTTTCTAGTCTTGTTTAGCTCGTGCCTATTGGTTCGTGACCTCAGCCCCAACCTAATAATTTGCAACTTGTTAATAAATAACCTAGTTTTCTAAAAATTTGTAGTTCTTTTGCTTTAGCTCTGGAAAGTGCATAACTTTCATTCTTAGGGAAACGATATTTCCCTAAGTATCTTGTGATGTGTTTCGAACGATACTTGCAACCGTGTCATCTCTGCTGACCGGTTATTCTTTGATTGCGAGGACGCAATCCTCTTAAGGGGGATAGATTGTAAACCCCCTGATTTTTCAAGAATTTTTAAATTTGGATTTTCACAATTTTCTAGAATTTTCTGGAGTTTTTCTGTAATTAAAATTAGGGTTTTAATTATTAAATAATTTTTAAATGATAATAAATGATATTAAAATATTATAAAAATAATATTTTTTGGTGTAAAATGAAAAACTGGATTTAGGGTAATTTTTCTAGAATTTATTGGGCCCGGGACCTATTTTTAATCACCTAAAAACATTTATTTATTTAATTATTTATTATTTAGTTATTTATTTATTTAGTTATTTATTTTTATTTAAACCCTAGCCCAGCCCAACCGAGCCCATGGGCTAACGGGTCGGGCCGGCCAGACCCGAACCCGCAAGCCCTAACCGCTTCTGCAAACGGGTCGGGTCGGGTCTGCCAGACCCGAACCCGCCCGACCCGTTGAATGTTTCTTCTCCCCCACGATCGACCTCGACTCTTCCGGCGGCCGCGTCGCCGGAGCCCTCGCCGTCCACTCTGGCCCACGCCCCACGACCCCGCCACGTCCCCGCCTTCCTCGCCCCTCCACCGCCTCGCCCGGAGCCGACCTCCCCTATATAAACCCTAGTTTCCCTCCCCTCCGGCCACTCCCTCACCGCCGCGCCCCGCCACCCCTCGCCAGAGCTCCGCCGCCTCGCCGAGCCTCGCCCTCGCCACCGCCCAGCTGCCCTCCGCCGTGCCCAGCCGACTCCTCCGCCCCCTTCTTCCTCCCCTCTCCTCCGCATGCCTCCGGCCACCGCGAGCAGCAGCAGCCAACGGCAGCGCCGCCGCGCCGTCCCCGCGCCGCCTCCGCCGCCTCCCAGCGCGCCGCCGCGTGTCCCCGGCCCCCTCCGCCTCAGCCCGGCCGCCCCAAGCCGCCGGAGCTCCGTCGCAGGAAGCCCTAGCCCTAACCCTAATTCCTTGTATCCGACACGTGTCGGACACGAAAACCCAGTTTCCGAGGACCCTATTCAGGTACTCATATCTTCTTGCTCGTAGGTCTGTTTTCGATTCCGTAAATTGCGTTGCGAAGCCTGTATGACTCTCTCGGTGCCCGGATAAACCGCTCGGGGCATCGCGTCCTGTGGTGATCGCACACCGCGATCCAAAAATAGGAAAAAACAACGCCCCGATTCACCCCGGAACTGGGTACGCCCCGCCAAACGGGACGACTTGGTCGTGCGCGGTCTTCACAGATACGTGCGCGTCATTGATACGGACGTGTAGAATTTCGCAGAAGCTGATTCGGATGTGCGTGCACACCAAAATCAGTGCGTATCCGCGGACTTCGCCCCGTATCCGATCCTTCTGAATCTCGCCCTAACTTTGTGTACACACGTCGGATCGAAACAAAACTTGCGCCATCGGACTCGTAGCGATACGCTGGTCCTGTGACCCAAGTTTGGTTCGATTCTAAGAACGTTGACGAAATCGCGTGTCGTGGGCCCCACAGGCCCCGCTCGACGGGCGATTTTGTGATCGGCTCATCGAAATTCAATTCTGGAAGTTCTGTTGGGTTCGTATCATCGTTCCTGACCTGTTGACACTAAGTTTGGTGAATTTGGAGACCTTTGACCCTTACGCGTTTTTCGGTGCAAAGCGGGCCCACATGTGGATCCCGTTTTGACCCGAAATTGCTATTTTTTCCCTTGTCTCCAAATTGGACTCAAGGACAGGCATTTCTAGCTGATTGATATTTTCTGGATCTGATGGTGATATTTATTTCAGCAACCGGAGTACCGCCTGCAATTTCAGCTGAAGTCAGAGCCGCAATTGGAACCGGAACCACAGGCAAGTGTACCTCGCCAAAACTTGCAGCTTTGGTACCTATTTTCTTGACTTAGTTATACATCAGTGGGCAAGTGTACCTTGCCAAACCCTGCAGCTTGCTATTTATTTCCTTGGCTTAATTTTGCATCAGTGGGCAAGTATATCTTGTCAACTGGTAGTGATTCCTGTTATAGTATTTTACTTGAGTTCTTGTAGACTTCATATATAATCTTGTTTAACTGTTCAACCCAGGACCGAGTGGCTTTACTTAGCGTCCGATTACCAGTCGGGTGCTAACCCCGTACGCGGAGTTGTGTAACGTCACATAGACATGGATACCGAGACCCGATATTTCTCGTACTTGTCTTATCAAGTACATCATAACCCAGGACACCTGACACTATTCATGAGACAGAGTCTTCCTGAGACATTCATGGTGATTCTGTATAGGATACAGGACGTGACAGAGATATTATATTTTAAGATACTTTATGACTTGTTGCATTAGCTATGATCCCGCTTGACATGGACATGAGACGTTATGGTCATGATATGCGTGATTACATTGGGTGGGGAGAGACACACAGGCTACAGGTTGATTATATTATGCCGGCGTCGTAGTCTCCCATCGTGAGCTCGACAACCACATGATATCACTGCTACCGGCTCCCCGACACAGAGCTTGTAGTAGTTTCAGCCTGAGTTCTAGTGCTGCTCTCATATTGCATATCACTTAGCTGGTTACATAGTTTACCCTATTGTTTCATTTATTTTCTGCACTGCATTTATTTTGGCTTGTGTTATCTGTACCTTGTTATGTCCCCTGAGGACCTGGAATGGACTATGTCCCCAGGTAAGCCGAAGAGATCCATCCAGAGATACACCGTACAGGAGCACTTCCAGGAGCTGTACCAGGACCTGAGGACGAGATCGCACCAGAGGATTTCTCCTGAGTATTGGCTGTATATAGTCAGTTATTTCTGTTTCTATTTCCAGTTCCTTTACTTCCTGTCTATTTGCTTGATGTATCAGACTTGTTCTCGGATTGTTCACCGAGACACTTTTGTTGAGATTGTTAGTTTATATTATTTGCATTTATTCTGGCATTTAATCTGTGATTATCTGTTGTGGATGAGATTAGAATAACCTGTGACTTGTAACAATTGTTCTAATTCCTGTTAGACTACAGCTTAAGCATGCCCTGATGGATCCATTAAATTGGGTTGTCTATCGGTGCGTGCTGCTGGCCATTGCCACGAGTCCAGTCCCTCGGTATTTTGGGACTGGGGCGTGACAACTCCAAAATTCATTGTTGAAGAAAAATGGTATGAAAATAATGAAAGAAATTTGGATAAGGAAGTGGAAGTGGATGGTGAAATGAGTGGTGGTGTACAACCATTTTAGAAAAAGAAAAAAAATTTAGTGGATTGGAATTGTATAAATACTATAAAATAATATTAATAATATAATATTATCTCGATAAATAAAATATAACATTAATGTATACAATTATATTAAATAATTGTGAAGAAATAAATTTATGTAGAAATAAATAATAGTTGTTTATTATTTGAAAATTGATGAGTTCGAGATGTAAAATTTTAAAAATAGTATTATATAGAAATATTTTTTTTCAAGTCCTAAAATTGAAAAAAAAAAAAAATTGAGAATGAATTTGAGATGCCCTTAGACCACAGCTGATCGAGACCATCCGACCCATCGACAGCGAGCGACCAAGCATAATTACCAATAGGTACTTAGTGACGTGCTAGTTATTGTTTCTTGATCCAGACCAAGAGGCAGTTTTGTTCTTGTTTTCAAATGTTCCATTTCGAAATTACAAACGTCATATATTGCTATTCAAATGTTTGTAGTTTTACCGAACTTAACTGATTGTGGTAAGTAAAAAAAGGTATAAATTTTTTGGCTGGACGGAGGTCTCGAAATTAAACTACGAAAAAAGTGTGGAGACAGTGGGTCCAAATAGCATACAATATAACGTACGTAAAGTTCTGTACATATCGTCGTACATTAAAAAAAATTGTTTATAATATTTCAAATTTCTACTGTTAAAAAAAAAAAAAAAAAAAAGGGAAAAGGGAAAGGAAAAGAAAAAATTTGTTTGTCAATTTTTGCCAAAATGACAGCTGAAGCCGCAAACAAAACCAAACTAAGCTCCACATTCTTCTCTCTTTTTAGGTAAATTTGTTTTTATAGAATTTGCTAGGAAAAAAGGAAATCTAATTTTATCACGAGATATGGAAGAGAGAGTTACATGAGATATTGAGCACTTGAACGACAAATTGAGGCGAGTATATACGGAAGTAGCCGTTTGTTGCGAGTGGGAGCGGGGGCCCACGTGAAAGAGACCAGTAAGCTAAGCTTCACGGGAAGTTACTATACGGAAGTAGCCGTTTGTTCCGAGTGGATGCGGGGGCCCACGTGAAAGAGACCAATAAGCTTCAGAGGAAGTTATAGTTGGCGACTATTTGGTTTGCGGATTTAGAGCACCCTCAACTCTAATGTGTTGTTTTGTGTTACAATTTTTATAAAAAAAATTTATGTGACAAAATTATATTTACACAAAATAATTAGATATAAAAATGTTCTCTAATGTAAAAATATAGAAAAAATAATAAAAATTATTTTTTTCCAACTTTCAAAACAACTTTTCACTTCTTCCTTTTTTTTTTAAATATTTTTATTCATAATTGATAATGTGGAATAAAGTTATTGTGAAATCCATTGTCTAGATTTAGACAACAAACTTTACATTGTCCTTGTCATATCATTATCATGTCAACTTCACATTTGCATTGAAGAATAATTTTTGAAATAAGAAGTTGTGATTCCTACGTGGCAACCATTTTTTCCAAACTCACAACAGTGTTGGAGATGCTCTTAGTGACTGAACATAATGTTGGGAACGAGGTGTGATTCAAACATGAGTTGGTCCATGAGGTGCGATATTGGATTGGACTCATATGCCTTAAAAGGGAATTCACATGTAAGACCTGAACTAATCTCAATTATCTACACCTCATGATCTCATCCCCTATCCGATGTGGGATTAAATTACCAACTCCATTGTCACCCTCTTTTGAACGCTCAACCGAAAACGAGATACAAATTCAACAATCTCCACCTTAGCTCATTTTCGCTAGCTGAACAACCTTAGCACACCCCGCCTACCTTTGCTCGTTCACGCTAGCCGAGCACCCTTAGCACATCCCGGTTTTCTTTGCTCGTTCCCACTAACCGAACAACCTTAGCACACCCTGGCTACCTTTGTTCGTTCCCACTAACCGAGCACCCAGGAGATCAAACATATTGTCATATCGATCTGTTCGACCACAGAACTAAATCTGACACGTTCATCCACACCACCATTGTGTGCCAACCACAACGTCTTGCTCCATATTGGACTCGTCAGATCCATCTTTAAAGCCAATTCATGTAGCTGATGCCCCTACTCTACTTTGAGAAGAGTCCGTATAATCCATAAACGTTCAGCACCAACTGTCTCGAACAAATTAGAGACGCTAAAATCAGTCCCGTAACCTTGGACTCTGATACCACTTGTTGGAAATGAGGTGTAACCTGAACCGGATACCTTAAAAGAGAATTCTCATGTAAGGCCTGAACCAATCACAATTATCTACACCTCATGATCTCACCTCCTATCTGATGTGGGACTAAATTACCAACTCTATTGTCACCCTCCTTTGAGCGCTCAACCGGAAATGAGATACAAATCTAACACATAATTGGTTAAAAAATTTGCTGACAAAATTGACTGTAATTTAACATCAACAATAAATTTTGTTTGCTAAAAATTAAAATTTTGTTACCAGAGTTTTTTTTTTTTTTTCCGAAATGTAGCACATAAATGAAAATTTTGCATTCCCACTTCGCACGTCGTCACTACTTTAACAAAAAATATGTCACTTCAGCAAAAAGATACATTTTTTCACTCACTTCAAAAACCAACAAAATACCAATTTTTAGAATTTTTTACTTCTAACATCCACTTCTTCAGAACACTCAAACGAAGTTTTTTTTACTTCGTTCAAGTTCACCAAAATGTGTACAAAAAAAGCTGATTTACAAAATTGTTTTTACTTTGTTTCACTTCGCTGAACCAAACAGTCCCTTAATTAATCTAATGGTTACATAAAGTAAGTATATACATTTCTCGCAATGTTCTGTTTATTTAATAATTAATTAATTTATATTACTCATACTATCGTCTCGAGTATAATTTGTTCTTTGAGGTGGTATTGAAAGACCGATCACTAATATTGTTTCCTCAAACACTTCTAACTCATATGCTTAATGTAAAAGACTTTGCCTCTAATTGGATGGATTTGATCCCATGTGTGAGCACTATTTTTCCATAATTTATATCCTAATTTGGGAGAGCGACAATTTTAAGTTATTTTTCCCCAATTAGTTCACTAGGAAGACCACGTGGATTCCTACGAGGATGGGCTGGTGGTGTGCGTGTTCTCAAAAAAGAAAAAAAATCACTATCGTCTAATCTTTGAGAACTCGATTGGGGGAGGGGGGGAACGGTAATTTTTTTATAATTTATTTTCAAATTTGACATAATATTTGTGAGGAGTTGAATGGGTGGTGTCCATTTGTTTTCAAAATAATAATAATAACTTATATGGTCCTATGATTTTTGGGAGGACTATCTCCGGTGGTTTGGGTCGAAGAATCAGATTATTAGGAGATGAATTTTGATATGACAAGTGGGCCTCTCTGCACGAAAAGAAGATCATCCAACCAGCATAGGCCAAAAGCTGAAGAGAGTAATAAATCAAAACATTCATCTCATATGAGCAACAAGATTCTGATACCATGTTGTTACGACTGACACTATATATTTTTGGGATTAGGACTGTTGTAGATGCAGAATTTGGTTTCTTTTATCCCAAATCACCTCAGCAGCTCATCGAGACTCCCATATTCCCTCTTCAGCTTCACCCTTCGGACCTTTGATATCACGTCTCCACTTGTTTCGTTTCTTTAATGATTCTTTCTCTATTGTTGTTTAATTTGCAGTCAGAGGACTATTTTTTTGGTTGTATTTTAGTTAACATGTATTCATGATAACAATGTTATGCAATTGATGAGTATTTGGGCTCTAATTTTATGTATTGATTTTAGGGATTGTCTAAATCTAGATTTGTGTTTTACACTTTTGTTCAAATTCAAAATGAAATGGTAGATGCTATATGAAAATTGGAATTAAATTATGTTTTTGAATTATCAGATTATAGGAAAGGTCTTTATTGTTTTTCATTAGCTATTTTCTTTATTTTCAAAAGTTTTTTTTTTTTCATTTCTCATCTTATATATGAAAGTATTGTTTTGACTTTCTCTAATTGTCTTAAGTAACATGTTTACTTATGAAATTTATCCTATCTCATCCTGATAATAATTTTTTTGTTAAAAAAAATAATATTTGATTAACATATTTGGATTATGATAATATTCTAAGGAATTATGTATTAAATGTTTAGTTTAACTTATTAAGTAAATATGTTTTTGTGTTAATTTTTATATATGATATTTTAAGTTATAAACTAAAATTATAACTCCACCCTTGTTTGCATAGCGTCTTTCTGAACTAATCATGTACCCAAGTTACCTGGAACTGGTGGACTCGCTCAAATGTGAGATCGAAAATTTTTGAACGGTGCAAATAGGAGGAGCCGGTTTTGTGGGTTCCGCATCACAGCTGATGAAAGAACAACACGTGGTGTCGGTTTGACGTCGGCGGTAGACGACTTCGGACTGTCAGGACTTTTCCTTAGTGGATGTTTGGTTACAAGAAAGTGTACGAAAGTACGAAAGTGAAAAAACATAATTTACGTGTGCGATGCGTGCACATAAATTTTGACTTTCCAAAAGCTGTTTGGTTGGAGGAATTGAAAGATATGAAAGTAGAGAAAAAAGAAGTTTTGTTGTTTAGATGGTTGTTGAAAGTGGAGAAAAAATGAGTTCCGTTGTTTGAATGGTCCCTGAAAGTAGAAAAAAAAGGAGTTCCATTGTTTGGATGGTGATGAAAGTGGATGTTAGTTGGAGATACGGTGAACGTAGGTATACTTACCCTCATTTTTTTTCCAAACTAAATTTTATTGAATTAGTAAATAATTTTTTTAACAAAATATTTTAATTGAAGTAGTTGGAAATTTTGTCGAAACACTTTTCACAGAAAAAAAATGTCGAACAAAAGAGAAAAAAAAGAAAGAAAAATTTACAGTAAAGTACAAATGCGGGAGATGCATAGAGGTGACCGCAAGTCGAACGTGGAGACGAATTTCACAGGAAAGAAACTGTTGCAAGCGGAGCAACTTTTTCTCTTTCCGCACTTTCCTTCTCTCAACTTTCACAGAAAAAAGGATATGGTAAAACTGGACAAAAGACAAATAAAACAAGAACTGCAACAGCATTCCATCACCAAAGAACGTTGAGTTTCAACGTTTTAACCAAACGACTGAACTGTGTCAAATTCATCCGACTTTTCAATTTTGGATGAGTTTTATCCTACTTTCAACGAAAAATTTCACTCAGAGCATAAATATTTAATATATTTATAAAAAAAGCAACAAAGTTTTCAAATTTACAGGAAAAACATTAAAACGCCCTTCCAAAGGGCGTTTTACGCTTTTCCGTTTACTCCGTTAACGGAGCGGAAAAAAAAATAATACATACGTAAAACGCCCTTACGAAGGACGTTTTATAATTTATAATAATATTTTAAGCTTCTCTCTATCTCCTCTCTCCTATCTCTCTCTCCTCTTCTGGAAAAAAAATATATTTAAGCTAAAACGCCCTTTCAAAGGGCGTTTTGCATTTTTTTTATAATTTTTTAAAATAATATTTTATCCTCTCCCGCGCACTCTCTGAGAAAAAAAAAATATATATATTATATAGAAAACGCCCTTCTTAAGGGCGTTTTTTCCAGAAAAAACGTCCTTCTTAAGGACGTTTTCCATTAAATTAATATTTTTTTTTTTTTTTTGTCCCCTCTCCCTCTGAAGACTCTCCTCTCTCCTCTCTCTCTCTCCCTCTCCCGCTGTCTCTCATCTCTCCCTCTCCCTCTCCCTCTGTCTCTCTCCCTCTCCCGCTGTCTCTCTCCCTCTCCCATGGTCGACCTCCGCGTCGCCGCAGCGGCCGGCGAGTGAAGGGCCAGCTGGGTGCTCTTGTTCTTGATCCCGAACTCGATCGGCGACGACTGCAGGGACTCTACGGGAGTGGTGCTCAAGGAAGGGACTTGAATCCTGAGCTGCGAGCCGAAGAGCACCATGCGGCTCTCCACGGAGAGCGAGTACTTCTCGGACATCAGGCTCTGCTTGGCGCCGCCGCTGCTCGCTGGTCTGGACCTCTTCTTCAGCATCCCGGATTTTCTTTTGGAGGAAAATCGGAAGAACGAAAGCTGCGATCTTTACTTGATGGATCATGTTCAGATGTTCTTTCTCTACAAACTATCAATGAAATTGCTTTTTTTTTTTTTTTTTTTTTTTTTTGGTGAGGATCACGAATAAACACCGAAAGCTTCCATTTTACTTGATGGGTCGTCTTGTTATGATACGGAGTAGCAACCAAAAACCAAAAACTTGTTTGTATATCAAAGATTCAAACTTTCTCAAAGAACAGCCAAGAAAACACAATAAAATAATATATATTTTACTTTGCTGAGAGAAGAAAAAAATATATATATATATATATATATATATATATATATATATATATATTATTTTGTAAGGAGAGAGAGAGGAGAGAGAGAGAGAGAGAGAGAGGAGAGAGAGAGAGAGAGAGAGAGGAGAGAGAGGAGGAAAGAGAGGGGAGCGGACGGACATGAGAGAGAAGAGAGAGGAGAGAGGGGAGAGAGAGGAGAGCGAGAAATTAAAATAATTTAAAAATACAAAACGTCCTTCCAAAGGGCGTTTTATTTTTTTTATTATTTTTTTTAACGTCAAATATTTTACCGTTAACTTGGTAAACGGAAAAACGTAAAACGTCTTTTGGAAGGACATTTTAATGCTTTTTCTGTAAATTTTAAAACTTCGTTGCTTTTTTTATAAATATATTAAATATTTATGCTTTGAGTGAAATTTTCCGTACTTTCAACGAACCAAACAGAACCTTATTGAAACTCTTCTCTAAGTCTAGCTCGTGCCAAGTAAGCTTCTCTTTTGTCTAATCAGTGGCAGTAGCATTATTGGAGCATTTAAGATCAGTGCACATGTAGATAAACTTAGCTTTTAAGATGTAAACAGTCTGATGTGTTTAGACCACTGGCACCCACCCATGTGCCTTCATTGCATACTCTCAATGATTCATCGTCTGTGTCACTCACACCTCTCACACACACACACACACACACACACACACACACACACCTTCTTTTACCGAGGTTTTTTTTTTTTTTTTTTTACCTTCTAAAAAGTGCTCATGGTAAAGCGCTTTCTCTTTTTCTCTTTTAGCGAATTTCAGTGACCTTGTAGTTACCGAAAAGAGATAAAAGATTTCAATTAGATGTCGAGAGATAAATAAATTGAGTCACGAAGACGTATTATTTTTTTTATTTTATTTATTAATGATGGGAGTTGAGGGGTCCAGTAAAACCCTCTTTTGGTTCAAAGAAGAGAAAATATTTGGATAAAAATATTCAGTAACCTCCTTAGGGCATGGCATGGGTCCACTCCCATCCCCCACATAGAAGAGAGGGCACACAATTAAGCAAGACGTGATTATATTAGGCAACATATCTTCCTATCTCAATCTCTAATAAGAAATTTTAAAGTAGCATAAGTGCCTGATTTTAGATTTTGAGATCTGCGGTAAATTATAAAAATGATAAATTATAAAAATGGTACCTTCAAAGCTTAATATTCATATAATTTATTTTTCATCGATAATGATAATATAGTATTATCAACAAAAACTTAAAATAATAAAATAACAAATATAATATAGTATCCAAAATAATATGTTAAATGAAATAATAATAAAATTGAAGATGTTCACACACAGAGAGATCGAAAAAAGGATATTGACAATGACAGAAGAGTAGAGAAGATTGAGAATATCAAACTGTTAGAGTGGCGGAAGTGAAAATAATTTTGACAACGATTGCACCAATTTTTTTTTTAGTCTGATCAATTGACTTGTCTCTTGGTATTCTAGCATATGACGTTTAGATATTTTATAATAAAATATATATATATATATATATATATATATATATATATATATATATATATATTATGCAGACTAAAATGATTAGAAAGAATCTACTGGATTTAATTTTAAAATTGAACTTACATACATTAAATAATATAAAAAAATGGTGTCCGTTAAAATTTTGGACCTGAGTTAACTGTCTTATAGACATCAAATCAAGTTCGAACGTTAGTGGCATGTTGTATGCACCAGTTATCTTGACCCTTCACGTATTGGTGCATACCGACATAAGATTCAGAATTAAAAAATCGAAAGGTAAACTTACGCATCATAAGATAACCAAAAATCCTAGCGCAACTCATGAGTTCTTAATTTTTCCAAACTCGGTTATGAACAACCATTGGATTGCATGCCATCTCATTCTTTAATTTCTTTTTTAAGGGCCTAAACAAAAAAAAGTTCAATGACCTAAAGAGAAAAATAAGTTGACTTGTGTTATAACCATATTGCAAGTTCTTATTTTGAGTTCCTATTTAAATTTATGTAGTTGAACGGTAAGATAACACCACCTTTTTTTGACAGGTGGAGTATGCACACGGAGGAATGGGATAAATCTATTTTTATTCAAGTTTATTAGGTGTCTCCACAATGCACCTAGTCCCATACCGGTGAGTCACCAGAGTAGTGATTCTGTAGTTGCCAACGGAGAAATTATTGGGTGTGTTGGACACAGTACATTATTTTCATGCCAATGGTTAAATTACCATTAAATGTGTGCATGCACATATCTTCATACAATCTAACGATTGAGAAGGAAGATGATGCACTGCATCCGGTCCATTCAATAATTTCTCTTGCCAACTAGACTTCGGTGTGCAAAAGTCCGGAAGTATCTACTAAATGATTGGGACTGACCACGACTACGGCCCATACGTCATACACAGCGTCGGAGGTGCGTTGTTTAGGTGGTCAGCGTGGTTGGGAAGAGTAAATGATTAGATTTTGTTGTGTATATAACTGTGTAAGTTAGCTGGGGACACGAGACACGGACACGGACGGGTACCTGTTTGTCGAGAGATGCTCTCCATCCACCACACAACACAAGACAACGGTAACTTTCGGTTCTTTGAAACAAGGAATATAAACGAAACAAGCATTCACAAGTCACCACTAGCCCTAACAATAGAAACTCCGTTACTGTCATTCCAGCTCCGCAAATATCTTAATCAAAGCGAGAACGGAACGGAACCGAACCTGGTCGAATGGCGACGCGCCGCGCCCCTCCGGCGCCGGATCCTCCCGGTCCGGCGAGGTGCGGGCAGGCCTGCGCGGAGGGCGGGGTGGGAGCGTGCGCGCTGTGCGTGTGCTGCCCCCTGGCGCTGCTCTGGTGTAGCGTCGGGCTGCCGGTGCGGGTGGCCTGGCGCGCGGGGAGGAGGGCCTGGTCGTGGCACAGACGGCGGCGGGGGAGGGGGCGGCTGGAGGCGGCGGATTCGTCGTCGTTCTCCGACATCGACTTCGACGCCGAGCTGGCGGAGTCGGCGGCGGAGAACGATGGGGATCGGGATCGGGATCGGGATCGGAGGGGGAGGTGTTGGGGTTTTTGCGGCGGTAACAGGAGGTGCTTCCGGTGGGTGGGGGGGAGGGATCGGTCGAGGGTTTCTTCTGCGGTTGTGGTGGTTTTGTGACATTTGTAGTCCCCTCCTCCTCCTCCTTCACCATTTTTTGTTCGTTTTGTTATCGTGCTTCGATTGAATCGAATTTTAGACGAGAAAAATGTGAATGTGAAAAGGAATTAATTGGTGGGAAAATAGTTCATTTTTGTGTGTGCGTGTGTTGACTCTGTTGATGTACATTGTTAGAGTTAGTGAGATCCTAATCATTTAGGTGCTGTTTGTTTGCATCTTTCAAATCTGAATAGAAGATGTTTCGGACTTTTCAGAGCTATTGTTTTGATTCTCAATTAATTCAAATGTAATATCTAAACTGTGCCCTTAAAACATTCAGAAGTGAAACAAACTCTGAAATATTATATCTGAATCTCAACAAAAAAATCTTTCCAATTCTGTTCTAATATCTGTCATTTTTTTCTCTTTTTCTTTGGTAAGATATAATGGTATAATGGCCTAAATAATATTTATTCAGTGGTCAAATATCAAACATGCAAAGAAACATTTTTTGTTCAGAGGTTTCATTAGAAGAAAACAAACAGTTTATTCATTCAGACTTTAGACTATTCAAATCTTTAGATTTCATACAGATTCAGATAACAAGAACAACAAATTAATCTTTGATCTTACCAATGGAATAAACTTTTTTGATCTACGCAACACCACAAGTTGATATTCTAACAATAGAGTAAACAATTTACAGTATAAGTGTGTGTATTCTTAATTAAATTCTTCAAATTAGATACCAAATTAAGGGTAAATAGAGTTATGATTTCTTTTCCATTTCGTTTGGCTTAATTTTAACATAATTTTATGATTAAGATGATCAATAGACAATTCTACTCCTGATGTACACTTAACCTCCAAAATATTATATATCTCCTTTTATCCAATTCATTTGCCAAATAGATTCCTACAAAAATCTATAAAAAAATTGCCCTCCCTAAGTACAAATCCATCAGCTTCACCATCTTCACCATTGCTGCTCCACTCTACGTGACCTCGTTGACGTCACAAACTTCCTAACCAGTCGCAACAACAAGCCCAAATCCAACAATGTATCGCACGTGTTGTTGAGTGTCAGTACCGTCATCCTCTTCAATGTTGTGATGTCTGATTGCAACACCATTAGGTCATCTAGATACGTTGCGTGGGCCTCGAGCATGTGTCACGTTTCGGTTCCGCAAAACAAAAAGTCGCTACTGGAGCGCCTCACGGATAATACCATGATACATCGGGTGTTTGTCTTATTTATAGCACTTATTTTTAATTGCCTATTAACATTCTTTAATTGTGCTTATTTGTAGTGACACTATATTCACCCCCATTCTCTAGGGTGCTTTAATAAATAAATAAGAATAAATCAACAAACAATAAGAAGCATATATTTATATAGTCTACTAGTCGTTGTTCACATGTGTTGTACGAATAAAAAAAATCTATGATATTATTAAAATTTTAGATAGAAATTTAAATTATATTAAATTATTTTTATATTATTTTTAATTAGGATATGTTATAAGTATATTTTTAGAATTTTTTATATATGTGTAGTTATATAATACCATATAGTTAGTTTAAATAAGTCATATATTTTAAGATTTTTTATATATTCAGGTAGTGAGAAGGATTTTAGGATTTTTTTTTTCTTAACTACGTGAGAAGATAACATATGCGGTAGTTATTTTTATTATTATTATTATTATTATTATTATTATTATTATTATTATTATATATAATTGAGGATATATATATATGACTTAGACGACTTATTTTGAACTATTTCTAAGCTGTCTTATAACAGTTGAGATATATTAATGTCTTAAAACTTGGGATCTTTAATCGTGAGTGTAATCTATTGGTGATAGGTATTCAACTCGATTATCACACATTTTCCACTTTGTGTTGAGCTTTCGTGATGACACAATCCTCGTAGATTCACTCTATATGTCAATAGTTAGCAAACAAAGATTATATTGTCTATTGAGAGAAATTCTAATTATATTGTCTATTGAGAGAAATTCTAAATCTCATCGTGACATATTACGAGTTATGCATCTTTAACTATAACTCGAATCTCTATTTACTCTCATAACATCATTTCCTGACTCGCTAACAACATAATAATTTTTCAATTGTGCATTGAAATTTGCTGGGCGCAGGAGTGTTGACCACACATGCACCAAGATATATGACTCACGAACTAAGGCCAAGCAAAGATCAAGCACGCACAATTTGTTGTGGCTAGCTAGAGCAACCTGACAAGTCCTATTTTTTTACTCACAACGATTGCAAATGCATCGACTTTATCAACTCCATTATCCCAAGAGTTAAGCCTCTTACACATCTCAAGAGAAACAAATACAATAATAAATTATATCAGTAATCACAACCCCTTATAAGAAACTCTTACCTAGGATTTACTATCCACTGACACTATAGTGATGATCTCGAACCCCATAATGGAGAAGATGACGCTTAATTAGTAGAACATTTCTATGTATCAAAGAAGAAGAACCATAATAACTATATAACTCTTAGAATGGTTGTGGAAATCCTTAAACCTTTTTCAATTTTGATACTAGCCTCAAATTATGTTAGAAATGTTTATAAATATGCATCTCCCAGAAACTCTAAACATGGAACTAATATGAACCGTTAAATCTAAGTGAGATCATGATGACGTTATGTACTACTACTATGCCAAAGTTGTCACAACCCACACCCAATATAGGGGCACGGATACGTGGGTACGTCTAGCCTACGTCGTAGCATCGACGGTAGAACGCTGTCTAGGCCATCTATACTATCTAAAAATAATAATCCATAATAATATAACATCTGTCAATGTCATCTCAACTCAATATGAATACTCAATCACAAATCTATAAGGAATAATCAACGCACGATATGATATGAGGGAATCAGAATAAGAGTCAAGATATATCTCACAAAATAAGTCTAAGAGCGATCAATATCCATACAAGCCTCAAAATGTAATATCATATCTAATCTTAATAGCTGGAACAATCCAGTATAATAAATGCTATCTAGCTATTGAACTACAACTAGTGTGTCATCTCTCTCAACTGGTACTAGCTCCTCCTGATCCACAGTCTCCAAAGTCTCCAATTCTACTCCTACCACATCCTGCAGTCCATAGTGGGTAGGGTACCAATCCTATACATCATCTGAAAAATATATTCAATCAGGATTGGAGTGAAGCACACCTATAACAGCAGTTCCAACAAATGATAAAGACTATGTAACAGTAAGCAATAAGAAATACATGATAATATAACAAGAACTGGAAATATGGCAAGAAATGGAAATGATGTAAAGTAAATACAAGAGCAAGGAATATCAGGTACAAGAATCAAGGTATAGAACCAACTAAGTGAGTCAATACTAGCTTCGACATGTAATCGACTTGGAAACTTGCACATAAATAGGGCCTAGTTAATCATACGTAAGGTGTATGATTAACACTCATATGAGCATGCCCAGGGAGGGATATGGTAACATATCTAACTAACACTTTTCTCTCTTAACTAGTATAGTGGATCCAACCATGACACGTTACGACACAGAATTCTATGATAAGGGGACCATCCTTCTCATGAATCAGTGTCTATACATGTAAAAGGATCACAGGAAAAGCACATGGTCATAAGGCTTGCACAAGATACACAAGAAATAACATCTCATGACAGGATCCGAAATATACCAATTCGTGTAATAACGTGTCAGAAAATCAAGTATAACTACACTAAATACAAGAAACATAGAAGATATCATATACGGAAAACTATCAGAGAATGTACTCGCCTGAAATCTGGGATAAAATATCAAACAGTAACTGTATTAGTGCCTCAAAGTCCTACATATGGAATATCAAGTCAAAAAAGTATTTTAGAATGATAACGAAGTTAAACTAGTCAATTTCTGGGTAGGGTACCAATCCTATACATCATCTGAAAAATATATTCAATCAGGATTGGCGTGAAGCACACCTATAACAGCAGTTCCAACAAATGATAAAGACTATGCAACAGTAAGCAATAAGAAATACATGATAATATAACAAGAACTGGAAATATGGCAAGAAATGGAAATGATGTAAAGTAAATACAAGAGCAAGGAATATCAGGTACAAGAATTAAGGTATAGAACCAACTAAGTGAGTCAATACTAGCTTCGACATGTGATCGACTTGGAAACTTGCACAGAAATAGGGCCTAGTTAATCATACATAAGGTGTATGATTAACACTCATATGAGCATGCCCAGGGAGGGGTATGGTAACATATCTAACTAACACTTTTCTCTCTTAACTAGTATAGTGGATCCAACCATGACACGTTACGACACAGAATTCTATGATAAGGGGACCATCCTTCTCATGAATCAGTGTCTATACATGTAAAAGGATCACAGGAAAAGCACATGGTCATAAGGCTTGCACAAGATACACAAGAAATAACATCTCATGACAGGATCCGAAATATACCAATTCGTGTAATAACGTGTCAGAAAATCAAGTATAACTACACTAAATACAAGAAACATAGAAGATATCATATACGGAAAACTATCAGAGAATGTACTCGCCTGAAATCTGGGATAAAATATCAAACAGTAACTGTATTAGTGCCTCAAAGTCCTACATATGGAATATCAAGTCAAAAAAGTATTTTAGAATGATAACGAAGTTAAACTAGTCAATTTCTAGGTCTCAAGTATTTTCTAGGTCAAACTAGGTCAACAGTCAAACTAGTCAAACTAGTCAATTCTAGGTTCAAGCTATGTTCTAAGTTGGTTACAAGGCTAGACTAGTTACTACTAGGTGATACCTAGGTTTCTAGGTCAATATCTTAAGGATATTAACTATACTAGTTAATGTTAGATACTAGGATACTATATCTACCAAGTATCAATATATAAGTTATACTAGTTAATATAGTACTAAATATCCTTTAAAATATACAATAATCTATACCATATTACCTTAGCCAACATCTATAACTTAATATCTAACCTCCACTTGATATCTAAATAATACCTAACATATTAGCTATACCAATACCTTGGTACCCTCACATAACCACAACTTAATACTAGGTATCTCAAACACACACTAATCTATACCTTGATACTAGGATACCAAGATATTACCTACCCTTAACTCTAATATCTTGACTCTTAACTCAAGCTCAACCCAACTCAAGTGTGGAACAAAATACCTAGTATCTTGGCCAATATGATACCCATCATGATACTTGGTATCACACATACCCTATTGACACTACCCTCAAGTTCTATGGCACTCACAAGTAATACTCTACAAAACTCAAATACCTATACTCAATATCACAACATAACTCACTGATACCCTATCTCAACTGATACCAATACCCCAACAATACCAACACTAACATCTGCACACACAAGCTAACCCACACCCATATACATCTAGACACAACTGACATCTGATACTAGTGCACAAGTGCACTCAGACACCTTACTTCATACCCCATACCCCCACTCTTCTGACTGCAGTTCCCTGCAGACTCAAGTTGAACCCGAGCCACCACCATATATTGTTGTTGCTGCTATTTGATCAGTTGCAGACAATTGATCCCCATATTCTTTCAAGCATCACAACACCACGTAATCAATGCTACAAGCCTTCAGTTTCCCCCCCAACTGAGATCTGATAACAACCAATATGTAGTGCTCAACTGAGTACTGCACAGGTCTAAAATTTCATATAACCCCTTACTTGCTAACAGTGCTTGCATATGGCTTCTTCTAACAAGCAACAGTTGCTCGAGCAATCTGTCTGCTGCTGCAACTGAATGCAGCACCAAGCACTGTTGCTCACTGATTTCCTTATCACCACATACTGTTAAACACAAATACCCGAGCCCCCCCCTCTGGCTACTCCTATTGACTGTTATTGTGATATGTAAATGACATGTGCAGTCACACCCTGCTCGAGACCATCTCCCACATACAAATTGACCCGGCTGCACTTACTGGCACCAAACTGATACTATCAAATATACACACTTACATATCAGTCGTACACAACAAGCCAAACACACCTGCATACACAGTCACCACAAGGAACACTCCAATTGTCTATAATACACTCAACCATTCACCAGTCCTACACACACACTCTCTAATATATACATAAGTACTCATATCATACACTCATGACATGAATCAAGTTATATTCATATACATATATATAATACAACTAATATATCAATCTAGTACTATAAATATATTAGGATACATACCATACATTCAATATGTCAATTCATCAAACACTAGTGGTGCATCACACTAGTATCACACTAGCTCTATGATACTCTTGTGATACACTCAATATACTCCTACCAAACCTTACCAAACTCTACTAAAATCATATGGACATATCAAATATGGTAATTGGAGTCTAATTAGAATAATAGATAGCTAATATAAAGTGTTATGGAGAATATGACATATTTATCACAAGTGTCAACATAAAAACCCATAAAATCACTTTGTATCATGGTGTATCATGTTACGGTCTACTCGTATCTAATTATGGATACGTATTTAGACACACACACCCAATCTAGTGTTAATTTAGCCTAATTGTCCAATTGACAAATACTTGGTGTACCAATCTCAAATTTATTTCAAATTGGACACAAAACTCAATGTAACTTTCAACATAGGGGTCATTAGAAGCCGACTCATCTTCCTATAGGTAGCCCTAGTCCATGGGTGGGTTCCTAATGGTCAAATTAAATAATTATAACATAATTAGAGAGAAATTTAAATGTTATACCTATTGGAAGATGGATTCCCAATGAAGTCCTTCAAATGACACAAAGAGGACACAAGCTAGTACAATCTCCTCCTTCTTTGTGCTCCTTGCCTCCTCCAAGCTTCTAGATCTTCTAATGGTGGAGAATGAGAGGGATTGGAAGTGAATTAGTTGGAAATTTATGGAGGGATGGGTTAATTTGGAAAAGAACACCAAATTGGGGATGAATTTTGAATGAATAATGAAGAGAAGGGAGAATTACTCTCCCCTTAATAGGGCCGGCCATGTACCCCATCTCAAAGAAATGTAAATTAACATGGATGTCACGCCCCGATCTCCCGTAGGCTAAATCGGCCGTTCCCGCTAGGCGAGAATCATCGCGCCAACGCTCCCGCAGAATGATCGCTTTGACCCATCCGGACGTGATGCCGCACGAGCGTGAGCCACGCCCATGCAAGGCCATAGTTCATTGGTTGGCGGTAAGAGTTCTAAGCCACAGAGTCGCACAGATTGTCCGAGTGCAGTGGAGTCATGAACGCATAGGCGATCTGGTAACAAGTTCACTGAGTCGACAATATAGTGGAAGCATTTAATAACACAAGTTAAAATAAAGCAACTCTTTATTGATATGAACAAGTGTTAGAGGCGGCACATGGCCGAGATTACAAGTCTCTCAAGCCTCTCTCTCTGAAACAATAAAAGCGTGCCAAGTGACTACAATTATGGAATGACTTGCACAGGCGATGTTCCAACATTATGTCTTGTATATGTGCTTCAGTTCTGGATGCAGCGCTGCTTCAGAGTGATCTCCATGCCTTAGCACGCACAAAGGAGGCATCCACACCGAACGAGGTTCTTTCGTACCCTGCAAACGATCTGGTGGGTTATCAGTATATTGAATGCACTGGTGGGGAGGCTACTCGCCCGTTCGACAAATCCAAACACGAAATATAAGTTCCGTGCACCAACTATTATATTGTCTTTCTAGTTGCCTTAGGATCAGTTTCATGCAAATATTGAATAGCCTAACTCGTGTGGCAGTGCATCGTGCGATATAAGAGGAAACACGGCGAGACTTACCAACTTACTATTTGACCTTCCCTGTCCAAGGCAAAACAAGTTAATTTGAGCACGGGAAGGTATAAATATTCAGGGGCAATAACATATGCAAATGCAAGTATTTGGATGCGAGACTTATATCGTTTAGCTAATTCAGATTTCTTTCTTGATGCGATGCAATGACTCGCACGCGGATAGCCGCTAAGCGAGGATGACTTAGCTATATGACATGAGTCGCTGGCATAGCCATAAAGGACGAGTTATAGTCTTGAATGTAAACACCCTAATTTTCAGAATAAATTTTAATATAATTTCCCGGAATTTTCGGTATTTTCTGGAATTTAAAACGAAGAGGATGGTGATTTAAAGAATTTTAAGTGTGGCTTATTGGTGGTAAAACATTCTAAAAATAATATATTAGGATGCACAATGGAAAACCGGACCTATAATATTTTTCGGGGAATTATTTGGACCCC
Organism: Iris macrosiphon; assembly: GCA_036927795.1. Taxonomy (NCBI): domain Eukaryota; kingdom Viridiplantae; phylum Streptophyta; class Magnoliopsida; order Asparagales; family Iridaceae; genus Iris; species Iris macrosiphon. Next base: position 3,781,391 of record JAYESA010000015.1, read on the forward strand.
GGAAATGAGTTTTTAAGCTTTAAAGCTATTGGAGAGGTGAACCGAACCCTGCATAATGGGTCGGGTCGGATCTGAGTCAAATCCGACCCGGATCCAAACCCAAGCCCAAACTGAACCCTAATTGCCGGATTTACTGTAGCCTATTTAAACCTCCACCTAGGTTTTCGTGAGCCACCCCACCGCCGAGACTTCCGAGAACCTCGCCGTCGACGCCACATTCCTCCCCTTAACTCCGACCCGCCCCTCTGACCTAGAGCCGCCGTGTCCCCCAGATTCCTCCCACAGCCCCATCGTCGAACCCCTCGACGCCTTCCTCCCACAGCCCCATCGTCGACCCTAGGCCCTCCGCCTCACAGCGACTCCGCCACCGCCCCAGCGACACGCCATCGTCGACCTGCCGATTCATCGCCGCTCGACCACCCATCCAGCCCCGAGACCCCGCTGAACCTCCGTGCGACCCGACAACAGCCCCAAGCCGCTGCCAACCTCCCCGTAGCCATCAAGATCTCCTCTCCGCCGATCGACCAGGACGCGAGCAACGGACACGGACAGGAGCTCGATCCGGACACGGTGACCAGGACTCGAGACCGCACCTCGGACACGGACAGGAGCTCGATCCGGACACGGTGACCAGGACTCGAGACCGCACCTCGGATACGTGGAATTCAGCGTTCACGGAGCCCTGTTCAGGTATCGTTTTCTCTCAACTCGTAATCCCGGTTTAGTTTCTGCCAGTTGCTATGCGTAGACTGTATAATCCTCTCGGTGCCCGTGCAACTCGCTCGGTGCATCGCGTCCTGTGGTGATCGTGCACCACGATCCAAAAACAGGAAAAACAATACCCCGTTTCACCCCAGAATTGAGTGCGCCCCGCCAAACGGGACGACTTGGTCGCACGTGGTCTTTATAAAACGTGCGCATCGTTGATACGGTCGTGTGAGATTTTGCAGAAGTCGATTCGGAGGTGCGTGCACCCCGGAATCAACGCGTATCCGCCGACGACACCCCGTATCCGACCTTTCTGGAACACGCTGTAACTTCGTGTACACACGTCGGATCGAGACGAAACTTGCGCCATCGGACTCGTAGTAATACGCTGGTCCTGTGACCCAAGTCTGGTCCGATTCTGAGAACATTGACAAAATTGCGTATCGTGGGCCCCACAGGCTCCACTTGACGGGCGATTTTGTGATCGGCTCATCGGAATCCAATTCTGAAAGTTCCGTTGGGTTCGTATCATCGTTCCTGACTTGTAGACACTGAGTTTGAGGAATTTGGAGACCTTTGACCCTGACCTGCTTTTCGGTGCAAAGTGGCCCACATGTGGACCCCGCTTTGGCCCGAAAATGACCTTTTTGCCCCTGTGTCCAAATTGGACGTAAGGACAGGCGTTTCTAGCAGTTTGACATCTTCTGAGACTGTTGGTGATATTTATTACAGCTTTTGGAGTAGTACCCACAGGATCCACTGATACCGGGACAACTGTTGGTATTCGGACATCAGGCAAGTGTACCTTGCCAAACTTTGCAGTCTTTATATATATTTTTCCTTGCTTTATTATATATCTGTGCATACTTAACCTAGGACCGTGTGAAGTACTTAGCGTCCGATTATCAGTCGGGTGCCAACACTGTACGCGGTGTTGGGTACTGTCATCTAGAGATGGACATACGTGACACTTTATATTCTCGTACTTGTCTTACCAAGTACACTATGACCCAGGACACTTGACACTATTCATGAGATAGGATTTTCCAGAGATATTCGTGGTGATTCTGTATAGGATACAGGACATGGACATTATATGCTTAGATACAGTATGACTGGTTGTATTAGCTATGATCCCGCTTGACATGGACATGAGACGTTGTGGTCATGATATGCGTGGTTACATTGGGTGGGGAGAGACACACAGGCTACAAGCTGTTCCATATATATATACATCCACTATTATTGAGAGGTCGTAGACTCTCGGAGCAGAGCTAGACCCACTACCGGTTATTACCACTACCGGCTCCCCGACACAGAGCTTGTAGTGGCCTAGCCTGAGTACTCGTGCTGCTCTCACTTGCATTTTCACTTAGATGGTTACTTACTTGCCCTACTTATTCTATTTATTTTCTGCACTGCATTTATTTTGGCTTGAGCTTTCTTGTACCTTGCTATGTCCCCTGAGGACCTGGATCCGGATTATGTCCCCAGGATTTGAGGACGAGATCTATCCCGAGGTTTACGGGACCGGAGCAGGAGCTGAACCAGGAGTTGTACCGCCATCCGAGGATGAGGTGTTAGCCGAGGACTTCTCCTGAGCATCCATGTTTCATGCTCAGTATTTATTATTTATTTCAGTCATTTACTTTCTGTTCTGTTGAACCAATGTATTAGATATTTATCGGGTTGATCCCCGAAGTACTTTGTTGAGACTGATAGATGGTTTACATTTCTTTATTTACTCTGTGGATCATATTTTATATATTGTGTGGTTGAGATTAGTTGTGCCATGATTGTCGTAGACTTGTTATTTTACAGCTTAAGTATGCCCTGGTGGATCCATTAAATTGGGTTTGTCCATCGGTGCGTACTGCTGGCCATTGCCACGTGTCTAGTCCCTCGGTATTTTGGGACTGGGGCGTGACATGGTTTTTGTGGTGGCCCATGCAGGTCTACGACTAAATTGTTCGATTTCAACTTAGGGACCGAACCAGCCTGCCCTAAGAATAGGATAAGTTATAGGATCTCATCCATCATTTAACCTCTTATTGAACTCAATACCGAACTCGAAATTGTCACTTGATTTGCATCCTGTTTGAATCCTCTGAGCGTTCTTACAGTTTATCTTTTGATTGCAGAGAAATGGATCCCAGGAACGGAGATGAGATTCCTTTGGACACGCCACACGACGCTGTGGTTACTTATACAGACGGAGTGACCCCAGGGGATGGAGGACAAGCATCGCAGAGCGATCAGACCGGTCAACCAAATCCAAGGTTCCGGAGAGATGACATCCCACCTCCACCACAGTTCACTCCCCAGATGCCAGTTTTCCCGCCCGGACAAGCCATGGACGGGCAACAGATGTTCCAGATGATGTATGCCATGATGCAGGCCCAACAGCAGATTCAGCAAGAGGCCCATCGCCAGGAGGCAGAGTATCTGAGGACCAGCCTGGTATCCGCATTGGAGCAGGCAAATCCACCAACGAGGCGAACATCGACGGAATCTATCACCGATTTTCGTCATCTCAAGCCTCGTACATTTTCTGGCAAAGAGGGGCCAACGGAAGTTCATGAATGTCTCACAAACATACAGCATAAGTTGGAAGCCGCTGAACTTCCAAGAGAGAAGTGGATGACTGCAGTCAGAATGCAGTTAACTGATAATGCGCATCACTGGTGGCTAGCGGAAGAAAGGAGGCTCGGACAGGACCGAGTCACTTGGGAAGAGTTCTCCAGACTCTTCCAAGAGATGTACATTCTGGCAGTTGCACGATCAGAGCTCAGAGACAAGTTCAACCGCCTCATCCAAGGCAGTATGACAGTGGAGAAATACAACGCGGAGTTTATACGCCTAAGTCGCTTCGCTCCGACATTGATCTCGACAGAGGAAGAAAAAGCTGAAAAGTTCTTTGATGGACTGAAGTTCGAGCTTCAGAGATTAATTGGCTCAGTCGCACCTACATCCTATACTGAGGTCCTTGCAGCAGCACGACGCATGGAGCGCGTCACTAGAAGGGAATCGAATCTGAAGAGGCCAAACCCATCCGCACCATCCAAGACAGCACCAGGAGATTCTGCGAAACGATTCCAGAGGAGTATACCGGAGAGACCAGCAAATAGGGACAGACCTCTTCCTACTTGTCACCACTGCGGCAAAGTAGGACACATTGAGAAGGAATGCAGATGTAAGTTGGGACTATGTCTGAGCTGCGGATCCAACCAGCACTTTTCTAGGGACTGTTCTGAACGCAGAGACGGAGCACAGAGACTAGCTTTACCTGCACCACGACCAGCTACAGGAGCAGTAGGGGCACAGCAGACAGGAGCTGGAGGAGTCAAACCACCAGCTACAGGAGGCTACCAGCAGAGACCACCACTGGCACCGCAGGTAGCCCTATTTCAGCAACAGCAGCAGCAGAGAGGACCAGCTCAAGGTCGAGGCCAGGCATTCACCTTAGCTGTTGAGCAGGAGGCTACAACAGGCGAGGTCATCGCAGGTACTATTTTAGTAGCTTCATTACCAGCTGTAGCATTATTTGATTCTGGAGCATCGCATTCATTTATAGCAGCTAGCTTTGTTACCACCCATAGAGTAGCTACTGCACCCCTCCCGAAGATGAAGAGGATTCTTACGGGAGGTGGAATTATTCCGGTTAGTGACATCTGTAGATCATGTTCGGTAGTAGTATGTGGAAGAGAAATGCGAGCTCAATTTCAGATCTTTTCTATGCCTGACTATGATATCGTACTTGGTATGGACTGGTTAAGTCAGTATCATGCGACCCTTGATTGCCGACTTGGGCGGGTTATATTTAGACCGCCTGGATATCCAGAATTCGAGTTTCTTCGAGGAGAAGTAGAGCAAGGAGTTCAGCCTACTCTTAGGGTACTATCTGTAGAAGAGGAGACAGGTTACCCAAGAGTCATATCTGAGTTTGTGGATGTATTTCCCGATGATCTTCCAGGTTTACCACTTGATCGGGAAATAGAATTCACAATAGACTTAACTCCAGGAGCAGAGCCTATCACTTCATCGGTATATCGGCTAGCACCCAAGGAGTTAGTAAAGTTGAAAGAGCAGGTGGATGATCTTCTGGAGAAGGGTTTCATTCGGCCCAGTGTTTCACCTTGGGGAGCACCCATATTATTTATGCCGAAGAAGGATGGAACAGTGCGATTGTGCATTGATTACAGGGCACTAAATGCTGTGACCATCAAGAACAGGTATCCCTTACCACGTATTGATGATCTATTCGATCAGTTGAGTGGTGCAAGGGTATTCTCGAAGATTGACCTTCGATCCGGCTATCATCAGATCAAAGTAAGGAAAGAAGACATCCCGAAGACAGCTTTCAGGACTAAGTATGGACATTATGAGTTCTTGGTGATGTCGTTTGGTTTAACCAACACGCCAGCAATGTTTATGAGCTTAATGAACAGAGTTTTCCATCAGTTCTTGGATAAATTCGTGGTGGTGTTCATTGATGATATCCTCATATATTCCAAGAGCCATGAGGAGCACGAGGAGCACCTCAGAATCGTGTTAGAGACCTTGAGGCAGGAAAAGTTATACGCCAAGCTCAGTAAGTGTGAGTTCTGTATGGACAAAGTACCTTTCTTGGGACATATCATCTCAGGAGAAGGACTTTTCGTGGATCCAGAGAAAGTTGCGGAAATAGAGACTTGGCCTACACCCACATCAGTTGCAGAGGTGAGAAGTTTTCTCGGACTTGCGGAATATTACCGAAGGTTTTTAGAAAATTTCTCGAGGATTGCAGAACCGATGACAAAGCTGACACGTAAAGATCAGGAGTTTATATGGACAGAAAACTGCCAGAAGGCCTTCGAAGAATTGAAGAGAAGATTAACAACAGCACCTGTCTTGACTCTTCCTTCAGGGTCAGGAGGTTTTGTTGTTTACAGTGATGCATCAGGCAGTAGATTGGGATGTGTTTTGATGCAATACGGAAAAGTCATTGCTTATGCATCGAGACAGTTGAAGGTCCACGAGAAGAACTACCCGACACACGATCTGGAGTTAGCAGCAGTTATATTTGCATTGAAGATATGGAGGCACTACCTTTATGGGGAAAGGGTAGAAATCTTCACCAATCACAAGAGTCTGAAGTATGTATATACTCAGAAGGAGATAAACATGAGGCAGAGACGTTGGCTTGAATTGATGGTAGATTTTGATATCGATCTGCAGTATCATCCGGGAAAGGCAAATGTTGTTGCAGATGCGCTCAGCAGGAAGCCTACGGCTTATTTCTTGACGATGCAGCCCGAGCTATTGAAAGATCTACAGGAGCTTCAGATAGAGGTTGTCTTACCGGAACAGAATGGCTTGATGGCTAATCTTGAGATTCAGTCATCACTCGTGGAGAAGATTAAAGAGGCATTGTCCACCGATGCTAGATTCCGAAGACTCAAAGAGAGGACAGAAGCAGGTATGCAGACAGGACTTCGCATTCACGAAGACGGGACATTGAGGTTCAGAAATCGCCTGTATGTTCCAAATGGAGAATTGAGACATGAGTTAATGGCGGAAGCACATAGCTCTATATACTCTGTTCACCCAGGAGGAACCAAGATGTACCGAGAGTTGAGACAGTATTACTGGTGGCATGGAATGAAAAGGAAGATTGCGAGATTTGTGGCCAAATGCTTAGTATGTCAGCAAGTAAAGGCCGAGCATCAGAGGACCGCAGGTATGTTACAGCCGCTTCTTATACCAGAATGGAAGTGGGAGCATATCACGATGGATTTTGTCACTGGATTTCCAAGGAGCCCCAGCGGAAGAGACGCAGTATGGGTGATAGTGGATCGACTCACTAAATCGGCACACTTCTTGCCATTTAGAGTTGGACAGTCCACAGAGGTACTAGCTGACATGTATATGCGATAAATCATCAAATTACATGGAGTGCCTGTTAGTATTATATCGGATCGAGATTCGAGATTTACCTCTCATTTCTGGAGAAGCATGCAAGAGAGTCTGGGCACCAGACTCAAATTCAGCACGGCGTACCACCCGCAGACAGATGGCCAATCGGAGTACACCATTCAGATCTTGGAGGATATGTTACGATCATGTATGCTAGACTTTGGAGGATCTTGGGAAGATCATTTGCACTTAGTGGAGTTCTCCTACAACAATAGTTATCAGGCCAGCATTCAGATGGCAACATTTGAAGCCTTATACGGAAGGAAATACAGATCGCCTATATGTTGGAGTGACGTTGGTGAACGTCAAATACTGGGCCCAGAATTGGTAACTCAGACAGTAGAAAAGGTGAAACAGATTCAGAATCATCTTCGAGCAGATCAAGACAGATAGAAGCATTGGGCAGATACGCACAGACGTCCCCTGGAGTTTAAAGAAGGAGAGCACGTGTTCTTGAGGATTTCGCCCACTCGGGGTACTATCAGATTCGGGAGCAGAGGCAAGTTGAGCCCAAGGTATATTGGGCCCTTTGACATTCTAGAGCGCGTTGGTGAGGTGGCGTATCGTCTTGCATTACCTCCATCCTTAGAGGGAGTGCATGACTTATTCCACGTCTCACAGCTGCGGAGGTACGTGACCGACCCAAGTCACGTAGTCGATCATTCAGAGATCGCAGTGGGCCCAAGCTTGAGATATGAAGAACAACCAGTTGGCATCCTCGACGTCAGTGAGAAGACATTGCGGGGACAGACAATCAGACTGGTCCGAGTAGCTTGGAAATATCATTCTCCTGACGAATCGACTTGGGAACGAGAAGATAGTATGCGCCAGCGTTACCCCCACTTGTATGAGGAGGCAGTTGTAAACTAAGCAACCTTGTAATTCAACAATTCATTCTTTAGTAGCTTATTCTTTGATTGCGAGGACGCAATCCTTTTAAGGAGGGAAGATTGTAAACACCCTAATTTTCAGAATAAATTTTAATATAATTTTCCGGAATTTTCGGTATTTTCTGGAATTTAAAACGAAGAAGATGGTGATTTAAAGAATTTTAAGTGTGGCTTATTGGTGGTAAAATATTCTGAAAATAATATATTAGGATGCACAATGGAAAACCGGACCTATAGTATTTTTCGGGGAATTATTTGGACCCCGAAAACGAGTTTTTAAGCTTTAAAGCTATTGGAGAGGTGAACCGAACCCTGCATAATGGGTCGGGTCGGATCTGAGTCAAACTCGACCCGGATCCAAACCCAAGCCCAAACTGAACCCTAATTGCCGGATTTACTGTAGCCTATTTAAACCTCCACCTAGGTTTTCGTGAGCTACCCCGCCGCCGAGACTTCCGAGAACCTCGTCGTCGACGCCACATTCCTCCCCTTAACTCTGACCCGCCCCTCTGACCTAGAGCCGTCGTGTCCCCCAGATTCCTCCCACAGCCCCATCGTCGACCCTAGGCCCTCCGCCTCACAGCGACTCCGCCACCGCCCCAGCGACACGCCATCGTCGACCTGCCGATTCATCGCCGCTCGACCAGCCATCCAGCCCCGAGATGCCGCTGAACCTCCGTGCGACCCGACAACAGCCCCAAGCCGCTGCCAACCTCCCCGTAGCCATCAAGATCTCCTCTCCGTCGATCGACCAGGACGCGAGCAACGGACACGGACAGGAGCTCGATCCGGACACGGTGACCAGGACTCGAGACCGCACCTCGGACACGGACAGGAGCTCGATCCGGACACGGTGACCAGGACTCGAGACCGCACCTCGGACACGTGGAATTCAGCGTTCACGGAGCCCTGTTCAGGTATCATTTTCTCTCAACTCGTAATCCTGGTTCAGTTTTTGTCAGTTGCTATGCGTAGACTGTATAACCCTCTCGGTGCCCGTGCAACTCGCTCGGTGCATCGCGTCCTGTGGTGATCGTGCACCGCGATCCAAAAATAGAAAAAACAATACCCTGTTTCACCCCGAAATTGAGTGCGCCCCGCCAAACGGGACGACTTGGTCGCACGTGGTCTTTACCAAACATGCGCGTCGTTGATACGGTCGTGTGGGATTTTGCAGAAGTCGATTCGGAGGTGCGTGCACCCCGGAATCAACGCGTATCCGCCGACGACACCCCGTATCCGACCTTTCTGGAATATGCTGTAACTTCGTGTACACACATCGGATCGAGACGAAACTTACGCCATCGAACTCGTAGTAATACGCTGGTCCTGTAACCCAAGTCTGGTCCGATTCTGAGAACATTGACAAAATTACGTATCGTGGGCCCCACAGGCTCCACTTGACGGGCGATTTTGTGATCGGCTCATCGGAATCCAATTCTAGAAGTTTCGTTGGGTTCGTATCATCGTTCCTGACTTGTAGACACTGAGTTTGAGGAATTTAGAGACCTTTGACCCTGACCCGCTTTTCGGTGCAAAGTGGCCCACATGTGGACCCCGCTTTGGCCCAAAAATAACCTTTTTGCCCCTGTGTCCAAATTGGACGTAAGGACAGGCGTTTCTAGCAGTTTGACATCTTCTGAGACTGTTGGTGATGTTTATTACAGCTTTTGGAGTAGTACCCACAGGATCCACTGATACCGGGACAACTGTTGGTATTCAGACATCAGGCAAGTGTACCTTGCCAAACTTTGTAGTCTTTATATATATTTTTTCTTGTTTTATTATATATCTGTGCATACTTAACCTAGGACCGTGTGAAGTACTTAGCGTTCGATTATCAGTCGGGTGCCAACACTGTACGCGGTGTTGGGTACTGTCATCTAGAGATGGACATACGTGACACTTTATATTCTCGTACTTGTCTTACCAAGTACACTATGACCCAGGATACTTGACACTATTCATGAGACAGGATTTTCCCGAGATATTCGTGGTGATTCTGTATAGGATACAGGACATGGACATTATATGCTTAGATACAGTATGACTGGTTGCATTAGCTATGATCCCGCTTGACATGGATATGAGACGTTGTGGTCATGATATACGTGGTTACATTGGGTGGGGAGAGACACACAGGCTACAACCTGTTCCATATATATATACATCCACTATTATTGAGAGGTCGTAGACTCTCGGAGCAGAGCTAGACCCACTACCGGTTATTACCACTACCGGCTCCCCGACACAGAGCTTGTAGTGGCCCAGCCTGAGTACTCGTGCTGCTCTCACTTGCATTTTCACTTAGATGGTTACTTACTTGCCCTACTTATTCTATTTATTTTCTACACTGCATTTATTTTGGCTTGAGCTTTCTTGTACCTTGCTATGTCCCCTGAGGACCTGGATCCGGATTATGTCCCCAGGATTTGAGGACGAGATCTATCCCGAGGTTTACGGGACCGGAGCAGGAGCTGAACCAGGAGTTGTACCGCCATCCGAGGACGAGGTGTTAGCCGAGGACTTCTCCTGAGCATCCATGTTTCATGCTCAGTATTTATTATTTATTTCAGTCATTTACTTTCTGTTCTGTTGAACCAATGTATTAGATATTTATCGGGTTGATCCCCGAAGTACTTTGTTGAGACTTATGGATGGTTTACATTTCTTTATTTACTCTGTGGATCATATTTTATATATTGTGTGGATGAGATTAGTTGTGCCATGATTATCGTAGACTTGTTATTTTACAGCTTAAGTATGCCCTGGTGGATCCATTAAATTGGGTTTGTCCATCGGTGCGTACTGCTGGCCATTGCCACGTGTCTAGTCCCTCGGTATTTTGGGACTGGGGCGTGACATTGAACAAGGATGGAAAGCAACAAAGATTCAGTGGTAGGTGCAGACCATCATGTCCAGCTACCGAAAACTAACATGAAGTTCCATCCGGACCGGATCGGCCCCGGTGCCCCGAAGACCGTCTATGGAATCCAATGACCTTATTTTCAAGTTGTCTGCGACATGCAAGTCTCTAACTTCAGGTTTCTGGTCTGGTACATGAACAAGTTAGAGGCAGTATGTTTATATATATAGAACAAGTTCGGTATGGAATGAGTTCGAGGCAGGATATATATAGAACTTGTTGAGGCAGGATTGTTCACAATAGTGTATTGATTGCCAGGCCAGTTGATTCGGTATTTTGCTCCACTTGTTGTGATTCTGGGATTCATTTATTCATGGTACAAATTCCCTGGTTCGAGAATTGCCTTAGCGACCCAACGGTCCCAGATACCTTCACGTTTATTTGTGCACGAAACGACTATTAGATAGTCTTCCGAGGAGAACCTAAATGAATGCATGACATACAAGTGTTACACGGTCTTGGCATAGTTTATGCGACAAGCATTGAAATAAGGTATAGCGGGTCTAGTTGCACAAGGCAATGGTAGCATGCGAGGGTCCGAATATAAGCAACGTTTCAATTCCAAGTTCTAGCATAAGCAATACAAGTTGGGATTATTCCCTTATCTAGGTGCGTTGTATTCTTATTAGCATGCATGGGGTGATTCACTTAGCGACTAGCATGTATCGTTCCGTATTTTAAGTGTGTTGGCTAAGCAAAGACAAGTTTACCGTAGCCATCCACCTTAGCGATGATTCGCCTCGGTTGAGCGATACGCCGAGCGAGCCTCTGAAAGCCTAAGCCAAAAACCTGTAGGGACAAGTCTGGATATCCTTTGCCTCAAACGAGTGTTCTCGCTTGAGCAAAATGGGTCAGGATATTGCACTTTTGCCGTTTGAATTGGCAGTCCGCTTGAGCAGAACGGGGTGTTACATCCTACCTAACTCAGAAAAAGTCTCATCCTCGAGACTTACTGAGGACAAGCCGTACTAACGCATTATGGAATCTATCCCAAGCGTAGAAATCTTGATTAACGATCTAAGGCTGAGGCAAACCTATACAAGTCGTTGTACTTGTTCATTTGGATATTCACTTGCACAAGCATTCGAGATCAACATACCGCGAGTCTGGATCGTACACGTATTCGTAGCGCTCTAAACATATGCACGCCAACCAACTTAGCAATAGCTTAGTCTTAGTACTCGAGTTTTACATTTTTTGAGTCTTGGATCGTACACACGTTTAAGGCGTCCCTCGAACAGATGCATTCAACCAAACTTAGAGATAGTAAAATCGGACAAGCTATTTGCGTAAATCACAAGGGTCTGCACAAAGGCCCTAGCAATCACAATTTCATACAAGCAATCACATTATTCTAATGTGCTTTTTGAAAGTATGTAGACTCATTGTTGGAATATTCTATTTGGGATATTTTGAGAGAGCGTGCACATAACCCACGAACGAGCTTTCGAAACTGTAAAAATTGAAGTAAAGTCCAAAGGTGTATAAGCCAGGATCTGATACCAACATGTCAAGCCCCGATCTCCCGTAGGCTAAATCGGTCATTCCCGCTAGGCGAGAATCACCGTGCCAGCGCTCCCGCAGAACGATCGCTTTGACCCATTGTAAAAACCCCTAATTCTGAAAACCGTATTAATTATTTTTATTAATTATTTTAACATATAGTTATGAGCCAAATAGAGAGAATAGATTTTATTAGATTTTATTTTGAGTTATTTGAGCATTTAGAGGATTTATAGAGCCATTATAAATTTTTTCTAGTTTATTCCATGTAGGAGACCCTTTGGACAGTTGCTAGCTTAATGGTGTGCACCAATATAATTTTTAGAATTTTCCATGTGTATATATGTATATATATACATATAAATACATTCCTATTGGATATCAAACCGAAACCCAAACCCACTACCCGCTTGAACCCGGACACATTAGGAGAAGGAAATATCAACAGCAGCAGTAGCAAAAATCAACTTCCCTTTTTCCTTCTCCGCGCGTGTGAGCCTTTTCATTCCACCGTTTCTTATATCTATTATTACTAAACTCTCCTCAACCGAAACCAAAACCAATGAAAGAAAGAAACAGCAGCGGCAGTAGTTCTTAACCACTATGTTTCCCACCGCCTCTTTATCCCTATATATATTACAACTCTCCCAAACCATAATCCTACTTCTTCTTCCAAGCACATATATTAGACGATTGCACTATACAGAACTCTTGCTCGGCAAGTATACCTTGCCATCGTACTATTATTTATATTCCAGTTGATACATGCATGTTTAATTCTGCTTATATAGATGTTTATTTATGTAGATTTTTAGACCTACTTTATGAGACCACTCCAGTATTATGGAGCATCATTAGATTCATTGGCCGTGACACAGTTGTTACACGAGTTGTCAGTCTCATATAGTTTACGGACTGCGTGACAGGTCTGGCCTTCTGTACGTATGATCCATGCGTTAGGGATGACTGTTGATAGAAACTTTGTATGCTAGTAGACCTGGCAGTTATTTAGAGGTTTTATTGTGTCATGGATATGGCATGCTTAGAGCATGGGGTGGGGAGAACAACAAGTAAGGCATTTTGGCTACTTGTATTTTTTTTCTTCTGTAACCCGGAAGCTCCGCTGGAGATACGGGCGGTGATGACCCTATTTACTACTTGGCAGTACAAAGACGACATGCTTGGTAGGCCCCTGATTCTCCGAGAGAGTCATGCCAATCCTATTATATGGCCAGATAGCCCACTTGGTGGAAAGTTGTTCTCAAACTGTATTTACTTAGACGGTTAGGCGACCCCTTGGATGTTTATATTTTAGTACTTATTGGCATGTTATTATGTATCTTGTTACGTCCCTCTGAGGACCTGGTCCCTTTCCAGATATGGACGAGCAGGAGTATTCACAGGAGTACGGACCTGGACCTGACTCTACTTACCTGACTGAGGAGGTCTTACCCTCAGAGTATCTGTGATTTACTTCCACTGTTTAGAGATTTTTTTACTACTGCAGTGTAGTCATTTTGGTAGTGGATTTGTTTCCACCCGACTATCAGACTTGATACTCATCTTGGATATTCAGTTATTATTCAGCTCTTTATTCCTACTTATTATTTGTGCTGTGGATGAGATCTAGATTGTGTGTGACTTGTTGTGACAGTATATTACCACTGGTGGATTGGATATTCATGTACAGCGTACGTGTGTATATGGTTTCCATATATTGGAGTTCATATATATACATACGGCTGGGCGTGTTACGTATTTCTAGTCCTACGTATTTTGGGACTGGGGCGTGACAGCTATATTGTCGACTCAGTGAACTTGTTACCAGATCGCCTATGCGTTCATGACTCCGCTGCACTCAGACAATCTGTGCGACTTTGTGGCTTAGAACTCTTACCGCCAGCTAATGAACTACGGCCTTGCACTGGCGTGGCTCACGCTCGTGCGGTATCATGCCCGGATGGGTGTCACGCCGAGCGATGATTCGCCTCGGTTGAGCGATACGCCAAACGAGCCTCTGAAAGTCTAAGCCAAAAACCTGTAGGGACAAGTCTGGATATCCTTTGCCTCAAATGAGTGTTCTCGCCTGAGCAAAATGGGTCGAGATATTGCACTTTTGTCGTTTGAATTGGCAGTCCGCTTGAGCGGAACGGGGTGTTATAATGGATACCCCTATTTGGTTGTTATAAAGAAGGTTTAATTAATGGAAAGCTTATATTCCTAACAAGGTGATGAACTTATTCTCTAAATAATGAAAGGGGGTGACTTAATTTCATTCCAATGTGACTAGTCTAAATGTTGGGTTAAGGAGTCATGTCAAGTCTACTTGGGTCCACTAACATGAAGTCTAATAAATAGTTTAGTCCACTAACCAACAAATAATAAATATAATATAATATCATAATATATAAATTATATAAAATGATAAAAATATTCCTTCCGGAACTAGATAGTTACAATTCTACCTCCCTTAGAAAAATTTCGTCCTCGAAATTTAAGGACGAAAGTAGGCACGAATGAAAGAATATCTCATGGTTCACATCTCGTCTCTTCTCTTCTAATGATCACTACCTACTCATAACCTTACTATAGTCAAAAGCCTCATCTAGTCGTGGTCTAAGGAAGTCCTACCTAAAATTATACAATATATAATTCTATTAAAAGTAATCATTCACATATTATCAAACATGTTTGGTTATAATCCTATTAGTCCTGATATTCCAGTCTCTATTATGGTCACTTGCTAACTATACTATAGCACAAAATTACTAATGCAACTATAAGATACTATAGAATCTCATATATTATTGGATGGAAGAGAAAAGAAAAGAGAAGATCATAAACTGGTAACCCAACTCCTATATCATTGGCCCCTCGACCATCAACCCAAAACTCAGTCCTGCTGGGGTGTCTCCTTCTGCTGGTGCGGGGTAATTTATTGTGCCACAGGTGGCCTAGATGGAACTCTTACTTATATATCCAAGCATTCACTAAGCATCAACCTAGCCAAAATACTTAATATCAAGGGTTATTATTTCTAATACTAATGATATACTATGGTTCTTGTAATGCCCCGCTTCTAGCGGCTTACTTATGGAACACTTGTTACTTAGACTCGGTTGAGAATCGAGTCTCGGAAAAACCTTACTGCCAAATCAATCACGGACAAAATACAATAAACTCTTCAAACTGATAGAACAACTTCTATTGAAATGAGTCCAAGAGTTTTCGTTGGCTGTTTTGCTGCTTGGTTTTGTGTTGCTTTGTGTTTTGTCTTGCTTTCAATGACTTGGTTTTCATTATTCGCTTTCTCGCTTGCGTATTCTTTTCGAATCATAAGAGAAAGAGATCGAAAGATGCTAACCAAGTATTGTTGCAATTTTAGGACTAATCAATGAGTGATCATTGCGTAAGGCTTCCCCATCTCTCGCGTTGATTCGTTCGATGAGTGGTTTCATCCCTTCGATGAATCCTTAGTCTACACGCCTAATAAAATGATCTCTAGTTCACTTTAGTTGCATGTTCCTCTGTTTCTATGATACTTCACTAACAAGATAAGCTAAAAGAAATAAACCGCATGCTTGAAGTATTATAATTTTGCTTTACTATCTATTATGTTGCATGTCCCTCTTTCTTATGTTGTGCAACCCAATTGATTGTATGTCCTTATATTTTGAACATGATCAGTGGAATAAGAAGGAGAAGATGAAATCGTGTGTTTGTTGTTCAGTACTGTGCACTGTAGTGTCTTATCTGCTAGATGTTTCATGTCATGCATTGGTCTCAAACAACTTGTGCACGAGGTTCATCTCTCGAACGGTTCCTGGGACACTGGGAATAGGTTGGTCCAAAAGAGATTTTGTTGCACCCTAAGGTATACGGTCCTTGTGATCTAGTGGAGTATTTTGTCTATTAGTGAAGAGTGGAACCATGATGTCACAAATGCTAGTATTCATGTGTGTTGGTGAAGAGCTGAACCTTGAGTCACCGCTGCTAATCATGTGGCAACCCATGGACCATCATGTAGTTAGGTCGCATGCTAGGTTTACCTTCTTGCATACCTAATATTTGATGCCAAGATTGATTCATAAGTTATATATATATATATATATATATATATATATATATATATATATATATATATATATATATATATATATATATATATATATATATATATGCAAATTGTTGCTAACTAGTGTATCTGCTGCAGGGATAACCGTTCGGCCGTGGGTAAGAAATTATCATATTCATGGTTCAATCTATCATTTATGTTTCTTTGCTTGATTGTTAAAAAATATAGACAACTAGAAAGATCATAATTAGTAATGCTAGCTTCACTTGTATACTTAGTGTGAATTTCTAGGTGAGTTTGGCCATGGTCGCTCACAAGTACTTGTAGTAGTACTGACCCACGTTTGTGGGCAAATCTCCAGGTTCTGGTAGTGAGAGTTTGGCAAGCATTTTGAAGGTTTATGAGCGCATCCCTTCAAGCGAAACCGTGCTCGCGCTGCTTCCCTAAGCTTTCCTCTTCTGTGTGCAAGTTCTTCTTCTGCTAGGTGTTTTAATTTTGGTCCTACTAAAAAGATATGATGCTTGAACGTTGTGGCTAGTTTTGAGTTTGTAAAAATAGTTGTAAGCTATCTATGGCATATTTTATATCAGCCAAGCAAGTACTTTGTAATCCAATCTTCAGTATTCAATAAAGAAAGTATTTTGTGTTCCTATCAAATGTGTTCAATTTTGGTTCTCTGTATTTTATATTCGTGCTAGTATATATGTATATTTTTGTTTAACTTGTGTCTTGTGCAGGTACTATGCCTCGTGCAAGCGCAACTTAGGCTTGCACGGCATCACGCCCAAGCGAGGACGATTGGTTCCGTAAGGACAAAGCGAGGACGATCGGCCCTTATAGGATCGGGGCGTGACAGTTCTAGGTCATGGACACACTGACACACACTACCCATGATACTATACTAACACTTATAGGATACTATATTATGGTACTAGAAGGGTACTCTACCAACACTCAGATTTTCTCTGTCCTTGTGAGATACATGAACGCATTCACTAGTATGTCAATTCTTATTTTAGCTCACTATCTAACACACATACAGTCTCATATCTGTCTCAATTCTTGTAGGCACCTGAATACTGCTTAACCATTCTATTTGCAAATAAACACTTATATACACTCACGCTCATGTACCCTATTGGTACACCCTTACCAATCTAGAATACTCTATATAGGATGCCTATCCCAGTTTTGACACCATCTACATAAGGCACTAGCTCCTATATGTGGCACTTAGATGATACTCTCATACCAGATTGCTCATGTCTCTCATCTATACTTAGTATACTAGCTACTAGAATGCTTATACTATAAACCTCCATAATACTTGAGGTACTTTGGATCTTAACACTAAGATACTCATCCTATTCTGGTATCTGGTGCAAACTCATATCTTATACCTAACAATAATCCTAGGATATTTATATGTATATGATATAAATATAACATACATAAATACTCTCTACCCACTATGACACTAAATACTAGTCACTACTATCACATTATTATCATTCTACCTATCGTACAGTTCCCTGAACATAGCTACTCGTATACCCAAAACACATGCAATTTATCCACACTCACTGAAGCTGACCACTACACATGTTACCATTCCTCTCTTACTGCCTGAACACTCGTACTCCTACTCTCCCTGATACTCCCTAACATACCTTACCTCAACTTTACAATGACACTCTTAGTTGATACAATTACCCATAATAACATTTACTGATACTAGTCTGACATGCTATATCTAATATGTACAACTCATCTCGATAATGATACACTTGAATACTTTCACTCTCTAGGCACACTTGGTATACAGACACTAACTTCTTAACACTCACAACAACTTATCACATACACCACTACCACTCTTGACACTTTCTTACTCATTAGATCATCCCATCACACTTACTAACTCCATAACTGTCCTTGGCTCATGCATTTAATATTCTCTGCTACCTGATTAACACTAACCTGCCCTACTGGCACACTATTGGTACCTCTGATACTAAACTTCCACTTCATAATACCTATGAAACTGGTACTTTACCTCACCAATTTGGATACGCGTGATACTCATCCAATAGAGATGCCAAAACCCCCAATACACTCACTATATGAATCAAGCTATATATATATATATATATCATATAAGTGTAAATACACCTATACCTATTCTAATTGTGTCTGTGTGAGTGTCTGAGGACTGGTGGTATTATATAAGTGTGTGTGTTCATGGTTAAGAGTGTGACTGTGTATATTCATATGATGTGGTGACTTTATCCAGAATAGTAGGTTATTGTGTATGTTGTAATGTGATCAAGTACAATGTGTGCAAGTCATTAGTTGCAGTGATGTGAGTAATGAGAGGGGGATAATGTATCATAGTAGTAGTAGTTGCTCAACAACTGATTGCTGTAGGTTGTGGCAGCATGCCACTGTAGTAAGGAGGCTCGAGTAGGATGCTTGGGGTATGATCTGCAAGTGAGAGTTTAGTATAGGGAGTATTAGCGAGGGGACGTTGTTTACTTTGAACAACAGCACAACAAGTAGGAGCAGCAAGGAAGCTTATAAAGGACTGCAGACTTAAGTATCAACTGAATTGTTCAGCTGGGGACAACTCAAGTGCAGGGGTTGTGATGCTCGATGCTGCAGTAGAGTAGAACTTCAAGGTAGTAACTGGCCACCCTTGATAGCAGCATAAGTAGAATATCCAGGAGAGGAGTCTGATACTTGTGTGCAACCTGAATAGTTAGCAATGCTAATTTGGTTGTTCAAGTCTGAAACAATGGTGTTACCTGGGTACAATTGCAAGAAGATTGTGTACAATGGTGTACCTATACTAGTGTAGGTTGGAGTTAATCTATGGTAGTGTACATGTATGAATGTGAGTTAAGGTAAGTATCAGTGAGGCTATCAGTTATTGAGAAGAGTATGTGGGCAATGAGGCTTTTATTCAATTGCAATGTGATGTTAAAATTAGCAGTAGTAGCTGGATATAGGTATTAGTGTGTTAGATAGGTGGGGGAAAGCTCAGTTCTGAAATCAGTTGAGCTGTATCAGTGTGACCACACTAAGGGATGCATTAGTGAATACACTATGAGTAATACTATTGTACCTATGAGTGTATTAGTTAGTGAGTAAATATTAGTTAGTATATAAATGTCTGTTGTATCAATCATAAGTTAGTTTGTTAGTTATACTAGATAGTGTAAGTATTAGTTAAGGTATTATATATATATATATATATATATATATATATATATATATATATGATAACCTAGTATAGCTAATATAAGCATGTGTTAGCTAGTTAGTGACCAATATGGATTAATTAGCTTAGTCTGGACCTAGAAACTTGTGTATGACCAAGAAATGTCCTAGAAATCATATTAGTGCATTCTTTAATAAAACTCTCATTCATTACACCAAATGACATGATATTTCCTATACAGGGTTGTGTGACACCAGCTCGGACACCGAGTTACCTCTTTTGCTCTGGACCAGAGCCGAGTACATCTCTCTGTTAGTTTTTATTTCATGATAGTGTACATATTACTTGTTCTAGAACTGATATACTTGATTCTGACACATTATTACATGGACTGGTACTATATGGATCCTGTCAGAAGATGTTATCCCCTACCATGTTCAGCGGGTACTCCTTACACATGTATTTTATTGTGTGCATCGGATATTATTTTTATGTGCTTCAGGTGCATCCACTATTTCGTGTGCTAGTGTGACTATATCGTATTCATGTGCGTAACGTGTCATGATTGGATCCATGAGTATTGGTTGGGGAGGGGGGAGTAGAAGTTGGTTATGTGATAAAGCCCTATTTATCTCATGTGTATGTTGATTATAACCTCATGTATAATCGATTTACCTTATTTATCTCATGTGCAACCTAAGCCGATCATATAACGAACTTGCACTCTAAACCACATAGCTAGTATTTCAGTTTCTCTACTTACAGTTATTTTTATTGCCTGTATTTATCTTTCCAGTCCATATTGTATTTATCTGCCTGTTCCAGCTATATTTCTATTTCTAGTTACTTGTGCTTCTTGTATTTTTTATATTACTTGTTATATATTCTTTACCATGTATTTGGAACTGTTTTCATAGTTTTGTACTTTGTTCCAATCCTGATTAGATATATTTTTCAGATAATTGGCTAGAGGAGCTGTGTTCCACTTATTACGGGCCGCAGGACGGCGAGCCACTAGAGGGTACTCCCCTAGAGCATAAGAACTTAGTGCCAGTGACCGTGGAGGCTTAGACATTATTTTGGATATTGTATTAGTCTCATTATTAGACTTTTAGCATGTATAATTATTTGAGACTTATATGGTGCCTAGACTTATGGATTTGGACTTGTGATGTATTGTGACTCCTTATTCCTCTCTTCTATCCAACATCGTACTTTTATCCTTCTTTAGTTTTATATTATGATTGAGTATTGGTTAGCATTTGTCATATATCATATTGTTCCTTCATTTGGAGTTGAGGTATCTTTGACAGGTATATTATATTTATTGTGTAAAATATTTAGATAGTATTGATGACCTTGACAGCGTTCTACCGTCGATGCTACGGTGTAGGATGGACGTACCCACGTACCTGTACCCTTACACCGGGTGCGGGTCGTGATACATTTTTGTGGTGGCCCATGAAGGTCAAGGTAATAGTACTCAGACTTGGAGTATTACTATAAGCCTGCTATAGGATATAGAACTTAGGATCTAGAATGAGAGTATACTCAATCACAACTATGAAACATTCTAATCTATTAATTTTGCAATCTTTATCATTCTGAATATTTATTTCTTTGAAATTTTACTGTCCTTCTTTGATGATATCGTATCTTGCGCAATATTAACTTTTTTGTTTTAATCTGTCTTCAGGATGCCTCCGAATATCAGATTCATTCGCTCGGGAGCAGCGGAAGCTTCCTCTGCTACTTCTGTCATGCCCCAGAACCATAATACTGAAAAGCGAGATTGACAAAGCCAGCTACGTATAGTTAGAGCACTCTGATACTCCGTATATATAGTGAAGCTGTAAGACACGAGGGGCCACTACTATAAACCAACAGTCAAGCCTAGGTCCAACAACCCTAGTGTCTCAATCACAAGCACCACAAGATAATAATAAGATGTAAGATCAGCTGAAATATAATAGTAAAGCATCACAAAAAAAAAAAAAAAATATATATATATATATATATATATATATATATGATCATGATGCTAGTAAACACAGAATGAATAAACTAGCCAGAATCTGAGTCACACATGATTAACCCTAGGATCTGTCAATCATGCCAATTTTCGAAGGCTAACTGATCAAACCAAAATATGATCTAAACACGTGCTCGGTGGCTAAACACCAACAAAATAGAATATACATCAGGTTGGGGAAGTAAAAATATCCACTTAAGCGGTCTGGTGCTCCTGGTGGCCATTATTATCAAAAAAGTACAAAAGATCCTCCGATGCTGCTATTGGATATGGCCATACAAAACCAGTGGGGTCAGACCCCCAAATAACAAGTATCACAAAGGAATCCAATCTAGGAACTTAAACCAACAACACAAGTAATACAAATACTAGAAAGTAAAGGTTGGATATAAAATGTCTCAGGATAATAAATACTGTAAAACATGTAATGAGACATATCCGGATTTGATAATCAATAAGGAAATAACAAGCGAAAGTAAAGATGTGATTATGTAAAGCCTAGACTATCCATCAACCATCAATCACGGTAAATAACATAAGTACGGTTTGATACCTTTAACTAACTAGGGTTATCACAATCCTTAAATTACTAAATTTATAATGCAACACGATACTTGAGTTTCTTCTGATCGCATGTCCCTACAGCCCGTCTGGGATACCTACCGGCGCACGTTGAAACTATGTAAATCCACTCGATGAAGCCATGTACTCACTTCTTTGTTGTGGGCAATCGGGACTGCATCCAATCTAGAAAAATTCCTATCCATGAACTATGTAAGTCTCTAGTTGTTTAATCCTTAGTGTTTTCTTTTATTAATCCGGGTGTGGCATTCCGCAGAATCCATCCTAGACATAATGCAGACAAGTCATATTCTAATAATAATATAAACATGTTTAATATACATTGCACAACCGGACTCATGTATGCCACGGCAATAACTAAGCCATGTGAAACCAAGTGAAGATGGGTAAATCCAAGTGAAACCATGTCAACCTAGGTGAAGCCAAGTGGAACCAAGTCAATCTATGTCCGATGAAGCCATGTAACGTCATGCCAAGTCAAGTCCAGTCAATCATGTCACGTGAAGCCGGGCAAAGCCGGGTGAAACCGTGTCAAATCATGTCAAGTCAAGTCATCTGAAGCCACGTAAGTTCATGTCTTGTCAGGTCAAGTCATTTATATGTCCAAACAAAGCCAAAAGAATCATACGAAATCACGAAAAAGCAAGAATTCCTAAAGAAAGAGCAGGATCGATATACCGTCGGTACAGTCCAATACCCCGTCGGTACACCGGTCCAAAGATAGAAAAAATACAGCAAGTTCTGGATTCCAAAAAATCGGTATAGCGTATGTCATTCCAAGTTGGCAAAAAGTTACTGTAAAATAAAGTTCCACAAATCGGTATACCGTTGGCACAGCCCAGTGTACCGTCGGTATGTCGACCAAGATAAATATCCTGAAGTTGGTCAACCAATGTCGGCAGGATCAGTATACCATCGGTATACTGTAGTACACTATCAGTATGCCGATAGAGTTCACAAAAAAATATCAAAAAATTAAGTCGGTCGAAATTGGTATACCGTCGGTATATTGTAGTATACCGTTGGTATGCCGGTTTTCAAGAATAAATATGGTTGAATCAAGTCTGATTTTAGAGACCCAAATCAAACCCCAAAAATCACCAAAACCAAGTCTAACAAGGAGTCAAGTCTAGGGTAAGTCTCATATCATAATATGGACTAAATCTCACGGTCACTACTCCGGTACCATTTCTGCTACCGAGTTACCAAAAAGGGACGAGACGAGATTCTACCAGAAATCAAAACCGAGATGGTTACTAGGATAGATATCACGATATAAACAACAATAGTAAAGCAAGTCTAAGCTAAAAATAAATAACCAAAGCTCCAAAAAAGTAAAATAACATAAAGTAAAAGAAGTTCACGAAATCAGCAATGTGTACTTGCCTAACGCGAGCTCCCAGCCTAATCTTCTAGTCCACCACCACGAAGGGGTTCAGAAACCACACTACAGGTCTCAAGACCACGCTTTCAAGCACGAGAGAAAATAAAGAAAAGAGGAGAGAGAAAGAGAAAAAAGAAAATAAAATATCTCGAGTACTATTTATAGAAATATTTCGAAAGTAAAACAAATATCTGCTGGACAGTATACCGTCGATATACTGTAGTATACCGGTCAAGTAGTAAAGTTTTAATTTTGAAAATTTTTGGGCTTCCTCGAGATCCAATAAAATACAATAACTAGTACAAAATACGTATCCGCATAAAATATGAATACTGTGAGACGAGTCTCACAACTCTCCCCTCCTTAAAAAAATTTGTCCGCAAAATTTCCATAAGGATCCAAAAATTACTAACAAAAAATCCAAGAAAGCTAGCTCAAAATCGAAAATAAACAAGAAACTCATGTGAACATAAAATTTTTTGGGCAGCAACAAGAAATCAAAAAGTAAAAATAACAGACATAACAGATAAACTAACAATCAACCACATGCACAGGCTAAGATAGGACACGAGTATACGAATAAGTATACCTCCAAAGTCAAAGAGAAATGGATAACGAGTACGCATATCGTCATCGCGCTCCCATGTTGACTCGTCCAGTGTGTGATGTCCCCAAGTAACACAAACTAACTTGATAGTCCGGTTCTTGAGAACCTTCTCCCTCTGGTCCAAAATAGATATGGGTCTCTCCTCATATGATAGGTCGGTACCAACGATCAACTCAGAATGATCCAGGATATGGTTCGGGTCTGGAATATACCGGCATAACCGAGATACGAGAAAGACGTCATCTATCTCATGAAATAATGGTGGAAGAGCTAGACGATATGATACGTCTCCAACTCGCTCGAGAATATCGAACGGGCCCATATATCTGGGACTAAGCTTTCCACGTACTCCAAATATGATAACTCCACGGGTAGAAAAAATTCTCATAAATACATGGATACCGACAGAGAACTCAAGATGACGACGGTGCTGATCTGCCCAATGACGCTGGCGATCCTGAGCCACTCTGAGATGCTCTATGATCTGCCTGATCACTCCAACCGACTGAGTAATCATCTCTGGAACAAGCATCTGCCTCTCGCCAATGTCAACCCAAGCTAACTGTGATCTGTATCTTCTACCATACAAAGCCTCGAAGGGTGCCATCTGAATACTCGTCTGGAAGCTATTGTTATAGGAGAACTCTACTAAATGTATATGATCCTCCCAAGATCCACCGAAGTCAAGTGTACAATCTCAAAGCACATCCTCCAAAGTTTGAATATTACGCTCCGACTGTCTGTCTGTCTATCTGTGGATGGTAGGCTGAACTAAACTTCAACCTAGTACCCAGACTCTGTTGTAGGCTCTGCCTGAAATGAGACATAAACCACGAATCTCTATCTAAGACTATACTAACTAGTACACCATGCAATCTAACTATCTTTCTCATGTAAATCTCAGCTAGATGCTCTGTAGACTGGCCCACTCTGAAAGGAAGAAAGTGAGTAACCTTCGTGAGACAATCCACTATAATCCATATAACATATCTGCCAAATGGGGATCTAGAAAGACCGATCACAAATTCCATACTAATATGGTCCTACTTCCACTCTGGAAACTGTAAAGGCTTAAGTAGTCCGGCCGGTCTTTGATGCTCAACCTTGACATGCTGACAGACTAAATACCGAGAAACGAACCAAGCTATCTCCCTCTTCATACCATTCTACCAGAAGTGCTGACGAATATCCTAATACATCTTTGTCCCTCCTGGATGCACTGAGTACTGAACGATGGGCCTCTGACATAATCTCCTGCCGGATATCTCCTCTCGACACACAAAGTCGGCTCCCAAACCTGAGAGTTCTATCCTCATGAATGCTCAACTCTTTTCTACGTCCTGACTCACACTCTATTCTGAGTATGCTGAATTCTGACATCACCA
Source organism: Iris macrosiphon (assembly GCA_036927795.1). Taxonomy (NCBI): domain Eukaryota; kingdom Viridiplantae; phylum Streptophyta; class Magnoliopsida; order Asparagales; family Iridaceae; genus Iris; species Iris macrosiphon. Next base: position 3,806,658 of record JAYESA010000015.1, read on the forward strand.
GTCTGCTCTGCTCTGATCCTCTCAACTATAGAAGACTGAACCTGCAGACTCGCCATAAAATTGATATCACTAGGTAATACTAACAGATACCCATCTCCTGAAGATCCTCCAAAATCTGACGCTACTCCGTCAATAAGTAAGCTCCTCCTCTCCTGCTCAAGATGTTTTGTAATGTCCCAGTCCCAAAATACGTAGGACTAGAAATATGTAACAAGCCAGATACGCATTCGACCAGACTCTGGTCCGACTTGAATACATATAAGCTGTATAATAAGGGTAAATAAATACTAAAATCTCTATGTCTCAATCCACATAAAGAATAAAATATCAATAATGAACTACATGTGCTAAAATCGGCCGTCAGTAACACATAAGCTCGAATAGACTCGAGAAAGGAATATGAGTCTATAAAACTAGGCTACATCAGCAGATGAATAAAAAATAAGAATAAATAACCATAACTCCGGTAGAAATAATATAAGTACCTGGCACCAATGCCTACAAGACAAAGCAACACACATCAGCAACTCCAGGAAAGCTCCACAACGGTCTATGCTATAAAACTGGTAAGGGACCAGGTCCTCAGAGGGACGTAACAAGGTACAAGAAATAGCATGCCAAAGTAAAACAGTATAATACCACATACTCAAGGGTAAACTAATATAACCATCTAAATGAAATACAAGTGAGAGCATCACTAGTACTCAGGCTGAAACTACTACAAGCTCTGTATCGGGGAGCCCGTAGCAGCAAGAATATCACGTAATGGGCCAAGCTCTGATATAGAGACTAAAGCACCTCAATAATAAAGTATATATATATATGTAATCAGCCTGTAGCATGTGTGTCTCTCCCCACCCAATGTAATCATACGTCTTATGTCTATGACATCTCATGTCCATAACACGCAAGATCATGACCTCTAGCTAGTACAACGAGTCATAATGATATCTCTATATATGCAAGTCTCATATCACGAATCATGTAAGCCTATAAAGAATCACCATGAATAACTCAAAAAAGATTCTGTCACAAGAATAGTGTCAAGTATCCTATGGTATGACGTACTTGATAAAGCAAACACGTAAAAATTATATCGGATCATGGTATCAACTCTATAAGTGACGTTTACACGACTCCGCGTACGACATCGACACCAAATCTTGTTCGGACGTTAAGCAACGTCTCACGGTCCTAAGTTAAACAGGTACATCACAGAAGTATATATATATATATATATATATATATATATATATATATATATATATATATATATATATATATATATATATATATATATATATATATAACTCAATCAAATAAAATCAAAGAAACTACTGCAAGTTTGGCAAGGTACACTTGCCTGGAACTCCAAGCTGATAATACAAAGAACCTTCTCTCGAATCCACGCTCATGTGATCCCAAGAGCCTAAATATATAATATCATAAAATCAGTCACTATGACATGATTCACTAAGCATGCACAAGAGTACAACTACTCTACGTCATTAATTATTAGACAATTAGGGCCTAAATTAATCAAGGACACAACTTATACAATGCTATCAGTTATTTAGAGTCTAAAATAATTAGGTGTTCTAACAAAGTAGGTTGGCTAAGGTTCACTAGTCAAGGACCAAGAAAGTGTGTAAACACCAAGCCTACTAGTCACATAACATCATCAAGTCTCATAAACATGGTTATAATGAAGGTTCATGTAGGTAGTAGATTTTCTCACACTAGATTTCTATATCATCAACCTTGGTATTCACTAAGTGTCAAACTATGTTAACCAACCTAGGGTTAGTTTTGTCTATTAAAACATGCATATTAGCATTAATAATAGGTCAAGTTAGGGTTATCACAAATAATCGCATATTGTATTTCTCAAGTATATCCATTCATCCAACTATATACAACTCTCGTTCTACTACAAAATATCAAGTATACATAGACAAGTCAAATCTGAATTTATAATAAGATTATGTCATATACCTCATTTCTAACTTGTATTTGTCATAAAACATGTGTGCAAATACTACTAAAACTAGTGAACAACCTTAGCATGGCATCTTCTATATTCTAACATAGTGTTTATAAATAATAAAACTAGCTATCACAAAACCTAGGCAAAGTGCACTACTAGTTGCATAATATTTAATCATGTCTCAACCATGTATTTATTTATATATAACACCCTAAAAAATACTTATATATTACAAAATTTAGTGAAAATTAGAGTAAAAATTATGTTTTGCAAGTGGTTGCTTGAGTTTTATATCATGACAAAGTGAATAGGACAACAAGTGCATAAATAACATTCAAGTCTAGACATGAGAAGTAATAAGTGTTCTTGGTGTAATATCATAAAAAATATGAATAAAAAGTTGGTAAAATTTAAAGGGGTATGGATTAAATATAGAAAGGTTTGAGTAGGAGGACTTGGAGCTCTTACCAAAATAAAATAGGAAGGCAAAAGAGGGTTGTGTACTGCTTGCACAAATCTGTCCAGATTTGGACACTTCGTCTCGTAGCTGCTGTCCGGGGCTTCAAAATATTTCTCCAAGTAATTTGGGGCTTAGAAAGATTAGGGGAGAGGTAAAGGATGAATATAGTGTGGTTCTTGAAGGGGTTTTGGTTCTGGAAGTGGTGGCAAGAAGGTGTTGAAGTGGTGCTATTGCTGGCGGGTTCAACAGGGTATCTTCGTTTTATAGGGGGTGTTTGGAGAAGTTGTGGGATGATTTAGGTGCTGAGTTATAAATGAAACTTGTTAAGGAGGGGTAGGGGAAGGATATTTGGGTTCTATAGTGGTGGTTTGGAGTCTATGGAGGTGGTGGAGTGGCCTGAGAAGAGGATACATTAAATTTGTATTCAGCCTGGACACCTCTGATGGAGGGCTATTTTGAGGAACTTAGAGTGAATTTTGATAGAAGGGTTGTGAAGAGAAAGTGATAAGAACAGGGAGAGGAAGAAGCATACACAATTTTAGAGAAATATACTTATTGTGGGAGGAGATAGGGCCGGATTGGTGGGGGTATTGCTGGAATCAGATTCAGCCTGGGTAGGGTTGGATAGATGGAGGTGTGGAGGAAGATAGAGAAGGAATTTGGAGATGGTTTGTGAAGAGAAAATATGAGAAAGAGAGTTAGGAAGAAGTTTGCTTCAAGTGGGTTGAATGGGGGAGGTGAAGAGAGGGGGATTATGGACTGCTTAGTGGGGAGGGGAAGGGTTTGGAGTTACCAATGGGGTAAGAAAATGTCACAAGTTATAATCCCTTCTCTTTCACATTCCACCATAATGATTTAATAAATCCATGGCTGTCCAAAACTGAAATAATATTTAATATAGATGGTCAAACATAGCTTAGTCAACCTAGGTTAAGTCCAACTACTTCTAGTTGGGTCAGGTTCGGGTCGTTGCGGTTTAGTTTGACTAGGTTGGTTCGATTCACTAGAAAATTGGTCATTTGTGACTATTGAGGGTAGGTAGAACATAGAGGTTCAATAGAGTGGGATATATGTATCATGTGTCTGTTAGACCTAGTTTAGATTATGATCATGTATTAGGTCGAAAGAATTGGTCGAAATTAGATCTCCAATTTAAATTAGAATGGCCAACGGTTGCATTATAGGTGCTAAAAATTGAGTTTTTGATCCGAATATTTTACATTAAAAATAGAGCACAAGGATATGTGTTGAGTGGGATATGATAATCATAAATTAAGGTGGGCTCATTGTAACACCCCATTCCGTTCAAGCGGACTGCCAATTCAAAATGGCAAAAGTGCAATGTCCCGACCCGCTTTGCTCAGGCGAGATTACTCGTTTGAGGCAAAGGATATCCAGACTTGTCCCTACAGGATCCGGCTTAGGCTTTCAGAGGCTCGCTTGACGTATCGCTCAACCGAGGTGAATCATCGCTAAGGTGGGTGGCTACGGTGAACTTGTCTTTGCTTAGCCAGCACACATAAAATGTGGAACGATACATACTAGTCACTAGGTGAATCATCCCCCTGCATGCTAATAAGAATTCAACACACCTAGCTAAGGGAGTAATCCCAACTTGTATTGCTTGTGCTAGAACATGAAAATGAAATATTGCTTATATTCAAACCCTCGCATGCTAAGTTCCCTTACGGTTTCACCTCTCGGCTTACCTTCGGGTCTGAGCAAACGTGTTGCTTAAGTTCCTTAGAAACAAATGCTTGCTTGCTTACAAATGTCTAACGTTATTCGTATCGTACATGCAATGAGTCAGCCAGGAGACTATCAAATAGTCCTTTTGCGCAATTGAACCTGCAAGTATCCACGACCGTTGGGTCGCTAAGGCAATCCCCGAACCAGGGGCATACATCAAGGCAAGTGAATACTGAACGAAATCCTGTCACGTTGCAACTGAATGATAATCACATCAAGTTTACCTCTAAACGAGAATCATGTTAACGAATCCAAGAATCCCAGCTCGTGGAGCAAACGCTCGGTTCAGAACAAGAATCATAGATTATCATATCAAGTTATGGATTTGGAAAGACCCTGACCTGCATGTCGCGGACAACTTGGAAACAAGGTCATTAGGTTCCACGGACGGTTTCTGGGGCACCGGGACCGATCCGATCCGGATGAAACTTTATGATAGTCTCACGCATCTGGACAGGATGGACTGTAGCACCCACGAATCTTGGTTGCATGCCATCCTTGTTCAAGACTATAACGCGTCCTTTATGGTTATGCCAGCAACAAACGTTCATATAGATAAGTTATCCTCGCTTAGCGACTATCCGCGTGCGAGTCATTGCATCGCATCAAAGAGCAGCTGAACACCTGAAGGATCATGATACAACGACTCTCGTTTTGCATATGCTATTGCCTTGGTTTTCATATATGCTGCTCGTGCTCAAATTAACTGGTTTGCCTTGGACAGGGAAGGTCAAATGGTAAGTTGGTAAGTCTCGCCGTGTTTCCTCTCATGTCGCACGTCGCACTGCCACACGAATTAGGCTATTCAATCTTTGCATGAAATTGATCCTAAGGCAACTAGAAAGATAACTAAATAGTTGGTGCAGGAACCTATATTACGTGTTTGGATTTGCCGAGCGGGCGAGTAGCCTCCCCACAAGTGCATTCAATGTACTGATAATCCACCAGATCGTTTACAGGGTGCGGAAGAACCTCGTTCGGTGCAGATGCCTCCTTCGTGCGTGCTAAGGCCAGGAGTCCACTCTGAAGCCTTGGAGCGCTGCGTCCGGAACTGAAGCACATATACAAGCCATAATATTGGAACATCATCTGAACATCGCCTGATCATCGCCTGTACAATCATTCCACAATTGTAGCCACTTGGCATGCCTTTATTGTTTCAGAGAGAGAGACTCAAGCGAATTGTAATCTCGGTCAAGCGCCGCCTGTAACACTAGTTAATATCAATAAAGAGTTGCTCTACTTCAACTTGTGTTATTCAATTCTTCCGCTATATTATCGACTCAATAAACTTGTTACCAAATCGCCTATGCATTTATGCTTCCGCTGCACTTGGACAAATCTGTGCGACTCTGTGGCTTAGAACTCTTACCGCCAGCCAATGAACCACGACCTTGCACGGGCGCGGTTCACGCTCGTGCGGCATCACGTCCAGATGGGTCAAAGCGATCGTTCCACGGAAGCGCTGGCACGGTGATTCTCGCCTAACGGGAATGGCTGATTTGCCTGCGGGAGATCGGGGCATTGACATGTTGGTATCAGAGCCTGGCTTATATGCCTTTGGACTTTATTTTTGAATATCTCAGTTTTGAAAGCTCGTTCGTGGGTTATGTGCACGCTCTCTCTCATTGTCCCAAACGGAATGTTCCAACAATGAGTCTAAATACTTTCAAAAAGTGCATTAGAATAATGTAATTGCTTGTATGAAATTGTGATGCTAGGTCCTTTGTGCCGACCTGTGCAGACCCTTATGATTTACGCAAGTAGCTTGTCTGATTTTACTATCTCTAAGTTTGGTTGAATGCATCTGTTCGAGGGACGCCTTGAACTTGTGCACGATCCAAGAATCAAGAAGATGTGAAACTCGAGTGCTAAGACTTCGTTATCGCTAAATTGGTTGGCGTGCTCATGCTAGAGGTGCACTTCGAATATGCGTACGATCCAGACTAGCGATATGCTGATCTCGAATGCTTGTGCAAGTGAATATCAAAATAAACAAGTACAACGACTTGTATAGGTTTGCCTCAGCCTTGTATCGTTAAATCAAAATTGATTGAAATGTACTGCTTGTCCTCAGTAAGTCTCGAGGACGAGACTTTTTCTGAGTTGGGTAGGATGTAACACCCCGTTCCGTTCAAGCGGACTGCCGATTCAAAACGGCAAAAGTGCAATGTCCCGACCCGCTTTGCTCAGGCGAGATTACTCGTTTGAGGCAAAGGATATCCAGACTTGTCCCTACAGGATCCGACTTAGGCTTTCAGAGGCTCGCTTGACGTATCGCTCAACCGAGGCGAATCATCGCTAAGGTGGGTGGCTACGGTGAACTTGTCTTTGCTTAGCCAGCACACATAAAATATGGAACGATACATGTTAGTCGCTAGGTGAATCACCCCCGCATGCTAATAAGAATTCAATGCACCTAGATAAGGGAATACTCCTAACTTTTATTGCTTGTGCTAGAACATGGAAATGAAATATTGCTTATATTCAAACCCTCACATGCTAAGTTCCTTTACGGTTTTACCTCTCGGCTTACCTTCGGGTCCGAGCAAACGTGTTGCTTAAGTTCCTTAGAAACGAATGCTTGCTTGCTTACAAATGTCTAACGTTATTCGTATCGTGCATGCATTGAGTCAGCTAGGAGACTATCAAATAGTCCTTGAGATACCAAGGTATCTCAATATATTACAAATGTCTAACAAATGTCTAGAGGGGTAGTAGGGTTGAGTTTAGAGAGGTATCTCAATACCTTGAGATACCAAGGTATCTCAATACCTTGAGATATCCAAGGTATCTCAATACCTTGAGATATCCAAGGTAATGAGTTTCGAGCGGGGTTTTTGAGCAATTGCCTAGGTTTGAGTTTAGAGATAGATTTTTATGTATATGTGTATATTTACGCGTGCTAGCATAGGTTTTAGCGGGTTTAGGCGGGGTGCGTGGCCTAGGACGAGGTATCGGATACCGAGGGTATCCCGGTATCTCAAGGAGGCGAGTTTGAGGGTTTTCTAGCTTAATGACCTAGTTTTGACCTAGAATTTCAGGAGCACCCTAGTTTGACCTAGACTTGACCGTAGTTGACTCGGTTGACCGCCAAAGTCAACTTTTGACCTAGTTTTGACCTAGGGTTGACTTTTTGGACCAAGAGTTGACTTTTTGACCCAGATTTCACCGGTTTGACCCGTTTGACCTAGAACGACCCTAGAAGCCTGTTTTTAATTATTTTATATCTGTTTAACTCATTAGAAACCTGTTTAACCTTGCTTTTCGCAATAGGTCCTTGCGACACCAGTTCGGATAGCCAGTTGCTCAGGACGTCAAGCGAGTACATTCTCTGATAGTTTTTATTATCTGATAATTATTATGATTCGGCTTCTAGTATAGTATCATCTGATTATTCTGGCACAACACGGGACACTGACTGGTATTTTTGGATTTATTTACTTGCGATACGTATTTTTCATGTTTCTGGCCTCTATTCTGGAATCACTACTGGCATCACCTACAGGCATCACTACAGGCATCACTCATGTTTCAGGATTGACTCATACTTGATTTACGTGTCGGGTCTTGGATTCACTTGTATTAGTCGGGGCGGGAAAATACTCGAGTAGACATGTAAACATTCCTATCTGGAATTATCAGGAATCACTCCCTCTGGTCTAATCTGGAATGATAACAACCGCGCACCCAGTGCGCGGTGAGCCATACTTACCCCTAGCCGTTTACATATCGAAACAAGTATTTCAAAGATACCGAGTTCATTCTTTATAGTCTGGACTCACTTGCATTCTTGTTGGTCTCACTTACATATTTCTGGACTTGACTCGCTACATGTATTTCATGCTGGACTCACTACACGTTCTTGTGCACAGACTTGATCTTAGCTTAGATTTCTTGTATCTTGCAGTTATTACTATCTTGCTTCTGATATCCATGCATCTTTATCTTTATGCACCAGTGATATGCATATTTTCTTGTTTCATACTTGCTTCATTCTTCTTGCTACTTGCTATAACTGTTTTATAGTTTTTATCATTTAAATGGAACTGTTGTTAGAGATGTACTTGCTCCAGTCCTGACTGGACATATTTTTCAAAGTATCCGGAGGATTGGTGTCCCACGTTTTATGGACCTGAGCATGTTGATGGTGCAGACAGGGACCCTCTAGTTTAGGGGTGATTTCCGGGTTGGTAGCCGGGATCACTAAGACCTTGTTATTGTTTTTATTAGCTTTTAGCACCGAATTTGTCTTCGGTTTTAGATTGAGACCTTGTATTGTATATTATTTGGATGATGTATTATTATTATTATTGATGTTGTGGTAGTTTTAGTAGCAGTTGTTTAGACTTTATAGTTGTTAGTCTTCTTTGTTATCTTATCGTGCTTAGATTCGTGATTAAGTACTTGATTATCATTACGATATTGCTCCTCCGTTTGGAGTTGAGAACTTGACAGGTTTATATATTGATTGTGTGAGATTGTTATCTAGATAGTTGACCTAGACAGCGTTCTACCACCGATGCTGCAGCGTAGGCTGGACGTACCCACGACTCATGCCCGATTTTTTGGGTGCGGGTCGTGACACTCTGCCTCCGAATCTGATGGTACCACGAGTAGGCGATATCCTCAAAAATACATAGTCACCCTCCTTGAACTCCAATGGTCTGCGGTGCGCATTTGCCCAGTGTTTCTGTCTGTCCTGTGCTGCACGCAGGTGGCTTTGAATCTGCTTGACCTTCTCCGCTGTCTGGGTCACCAACTCTGGACCAAGTATCTGACGCTCTCCCACGTCACTCCAACAAACTGGCGACCTGCACTTCCTGCTGTACAGTGTCTCATAAGGTGCCATCTGTATGCTAGCCTGGTAGCTGTTATTGTAGAAGAATTCCATCAAGTGTAGGTGGTCCTCCCAAGATCCTCCAAAATCAATCATGCACGCTCTCAACATATCCTCTAATATCTATATCGTGCGCTCTGACTGGCATCAGTCTGTGGATGATATACAGTGTTGAACTTGAGACTAATTCTTAGACTCTCCTGCATACTCCGCCAAAATGTGACGTAAATCTGGAATCACGATCTGATACAATGCTGACAGGCGCTCCATGTAGTCGTACCATCTGCCTCATATACATGCCAGCTAATATCTCCGCGGACTGCCCAACTCTGAAGGGCAAGAAATGTGCAGACTTGGTGAGTCTGTCTACGACAACCCAAACTGCATCCTTCCCGCTAGGGCTCCGCGGAAATCCTGTGACGAAGTCCAAGGTAAGCTGTTCCCACTTCCACTCGGGAATAGGAAGCGGCTGCAATAGTCCTGCAGTTCTTAGGTATTCCGCCTTGACTCATTGACATACCAAGCATCTTGCTACGAATCTCGCAATCTCTCTTTTCATCCCATATTACCAGAATTGCTGCTTCAAGTCTCGGTACATCTTTGTACCCCCGGGATGAATGGAATAAGTCGAGTTATGCGCCTCGGTCATCAACTCCTGGCGTAGCTCACCACTCGGAACGTATAGGCGATCTCCATACCTCAATGTTCCGTCTCCAAGAATCTTGAGTCCTGTTTGTATGTCGGCCTCTGTCCTTTCTCGCAATCGTCTAAATCTCGTATCTGTAGGCAGGGCTACCTTGATCCTCTAAATCAGTACAGACTGAACCTCAAGACTGGCCATCTGTCCATCCATGCCTGGCAATACCATCTCAATCCCAAGCTCCTGGAGATCCTCTAGCAATTGCCGTTGAGTCATCAAAAAGTACGCCACGGGCTTCCTGCTTAAGGCATCTGCTACAACATTCCCCTTGCCACGGTGGTACTGTAACTCAATGTCATAATCTGTCATCAACTCTAGCCAGCGTCTCTGCCTCATGTTGAGCTCCTTCTGCGTGTAGACATACTTCAGACTTTTATGATCTGTGTAAATCTCAACACGCTCACCATAAAGGTAATGTCTCCATAACTTTAGTGCAAATATCACTGCAGCTAGTTCCAAATCGTGCGTCAGATAGTTCTTCTCATGAACTCTCAGCTGTCTCGATGCGTAGGCTATCACCTTGCCGTGTTGCATCAGTACACATCCTAATCCGCTCCCAGATGCATCACTGTACACTACAAATCCTCCTGATCCTGAAGGTAGTGTCAAAATCGGTGCTGATGTCAGACGCTTCTTCAGCTCATCGAAAGCCGCTTGACATTCGTCGGTCCAGATAAACTCCTCGCCTTTACGTGTCAGTCGCGTCATAGGCGCAGCTATCCACGAGAAGTTTTCCACGAACCTCCGATAATCCGGCAAGTCCGAGGAAACTCCTAACCTCTGTAACTGACATAGGGGTGGGCCATGTCTCAACTGCAGCTATCTTCTCCGGGTCAACTGATAGTCCATCTCCGAGGAAAGCACTGTTCATCAGACTCATAAATACTGCTGGCGCGTTGGTTAAACCAACAGCATGACTAGAAACTCATAGTAGCCATACTTCGCCCAAAAGGCCGTCTTCGGGATGTCCTCTCTCCGTACCTTGATCTGATGATAGCTGGACCTGAGATCGATCTTCAAAATGCATATGCACCACTTAGCTGATCCAATTTAAATCTTCGATGTGCGACAAGGGTACTTATCGCTACGGCATTTAATGCCCTGTAATCGATACACAAGCGTACCGTACCGTCCTTCTTCGGTACAAACAGAATGGGTGCTCCCCATGGAGATACACTAGCCCGTATGAAACTCTTATCTAGGAGATCCTCTACTATGGACCTACAACTCAACCAACTCTATCGGTGCTAGTCTGAAGATGGTAACTTAACTGGCTAGGCTCTTGGAGTCAACTCTATAACATCTCTGTCAGGTGGCAGGTCTGGAAGATTATCTAGAATCATATCCTCAAACTCTGATATAATACGGGGGTAAACTGGTTCACCTTCTACAATGTGTGCCTCTAAGGTAGATGGGCACCATGCTCCCGGGCTCCCTGAAGTAACTCAAACTCAGGGTAATCTGGTGGTCATAAATAATGTAATTACATCGACAATCTCGCGTCGCGTGGTATTGGCTCAACCAATCCATGTCTAGGATAAGGTCATAGTCTAGACTAAACCTCAAAATAATTTCTCCCGTTCTGTTTCCAACATCAATCCTCAAAAGAAAAATTTTCCTCGCCTAATGTATAATTCTCTTCTCCTCAAAGTTTTCCCAAAAATTCTGTTCCTCAAATTCCTCATTTTCGTTATTTACCTCTCCAAGTCACATAGTACAATTACAATAATGATGTCACCCAAGCATATACTAAAATTTCTGGTATTAGATCATCATCTTCCAAGTGAGAGCTTGAAATTTCTCTCCTCTTGCTCATAATCTTCGTTCCTAGTATTGCTATCATATACAACCACTAGTTTCCATCATCAGTCTATGCATTTCCATAAATTATTCTAGGTCATGATCAACAATCCTTCTAACTCTCAGTACTTCCAAGATCACTGTTACCTCAAGCATGGGTAGGGTACTAGTGGGTCCAACTCTCTTGCAAACCTTCCCTACTAGATCTAGAATCCAAAGAACCCATCAATCTATCCTGATAAGGTAACAATCTTCTCAGAGAAAGGTATACGAATTTTGTCTTCTGTCGTCTGGTCTTCGATCTTCTTCTGGAGGGAAAATATCAGTCACAAGCATTCGTCTTCCCGAACAATAGGGGACGAGAAACAAGGATAGCGATATTGACGAAGATTGAACGAATGCAAATTGGAAGTCCAAGGGCGATAATCACATACAAAGAGATTTTAAAATCGATTATGGATTGAGATCCTATTCAATAATCATAATATCTTTTCCTAATTTGCAGGCTCGCTTGGCACAGTCAGGTGACCAAAACGATTTAATTTGGACCTGTATGGGCCACCACAAAAATATGTCATGCCCCAGTCCCAAAATACGTAGGACCAGGAATACGTGACACGCCAGCTACGCATTCGACCAGACTCTGGTCTGACTCGAATACGTATAAGCTGTAATATAAAAGGGCACTATCTAGATATCCCATAAATGTAAACCTCTATGTCTCAATCCACAATGTACAACAGTATACAAGAAAGAGCTATATGTGCTAGAGTCGGCCGCCCAATAACACACTAACTCGAATAGACTCGAGAAGAAGTATGAGTCTATAAAAACTAGGCTACAACATCAGATGAAATAAACAATGTAAAATAACTATAATACCGGTAGATATAATATGAGTACCTGGTACCATGCCGGCAAGACATGCAACTCCAACAGCAACTCCAAATGCTCCGTAATCATCTATGCTGCAAAACTGGCAGGGAATCAGGTCCTCAGAGGGACGTAACAAGGTACAAAAATACAACATGCCAAGTAAACATAAAGTACAAGTGCAACAACAGGGTACTCTATCATAACCAAACCAGTGTGACACAGTTTAAAGACAATGTTCGACGCGTGGGCTTTCTAAAATAAAACTGTAGCTCGGACACGAAAACACACGACACGTACCGCAGCTCCGGGGTGTCGATATACTCAGGTACGCATATCGAGATGCTACGAAACATCCAATAATCTTTCTAAGACGTTACGACGTACGCCTTCACCCGGTTGTGAACCGGACGTGAAGTATCGAACGTCAACATAAATACGTGCACAATGTACATAAAGAAATAATAAATAACTGTAATCTGAAATACAGAGTGGTAAGGTACACTTGTCTGCGCGAGGCTGCTGATGACGGGGTCCTGGTACCGCGTCCAAGTCCTCAGGTCCCGCAGTACCTAGAGATAAGATACAAACCAATAATCAATAATCTATTCTATGCCAGACAGGGATGCGACACGCATCCACACCTAGACTCAGTCTCAGCTTACAACTCACAGGGGCACGACACTAGAGGGTTGACTAAGGTTGACTCGGAGTACGTTACATCTAATCAAATTAAACATTGGTACCATATCATCAATCCAAACCTCAATCTTACTATGTTCATCACGATATTTTGTGGTCCGACACATGATCCACTCCTCAGTTTTACCTCAGTGTTCACAGATGTCAACATGCACCTTTACTATCATCCTCGAAATAATTAAATAATTATTTATTAAACCATCATTTATAAATAACCTTTACCATTCCACAATAACTACTTATTCAATTAAGTTCGACATTATTTATCAATTCTCAAAGAATGACTAAGGGTTTGATGTTACACACTAGTTCACCATCTGTAAGCCCCCTGTTTTTCAGTATTTATTAATTTAGATTTTCTGGAATTTTTCAGAATTTTTCTGTAATTAAAACCTAGGCTTTTGGTAATTAAATGATTTTTATTTACTATTAATTAATGTTAAAATATTATGGAAAAAATATTTTATGGTGTAAAATGGAAAACCGGACATAGGGTAATTTTTCGAGAATTTATTGGACTCCGGAAGCATTTATAAAGCCCTGAAAACCGATGTAGAATTAAACCGAATTAAACCCGTGCCAACGCCCGACATCCCCATGAGGGCCGAAGCCAAGCCCAAGGAGTGTTGACCCAGCCCAAATCCTAGGTCAAACCCTAGTCCAATTTTTGTATGTATAAATACATACTTTTCCTAGTTTTTCTCCACAAGCAAAAAGAAAAGAAAAAAAAGAAAAAGAAAATCCCTAATCCCAAATTTCTAAAAATCCCTAAATCCTAAAACTAACCTAACCCTAGCCGTCGGCGCCGTCGTCCTCCCCATACACCCCCGCCGAGTTTCCCGCCGTGCAGTCCTCCTCCCCCGCCGCTGCCGGCCCAAGTGATCCCCCTCCGACGCTACCTCTCCGTCATCCGCCACGAACGGCAGCCCGACGAGTCCCCCACTCCGGCCGTCGACCCCCGAGGCGGTTCGACAACAGCCCCACGTCCGGCTCCGGCTCCGGTGGAAGCCCGATCTGGCTACAGCTCTACCGATCCTGACCCGACTGGACAGCGCCGACCCCGATCCTTTGCATCCCCCCCCCCGTGGCCGACCTCGTGACTGACCGAGCCCCCGCTCCGGCCAACTGTGCTGAGCCGCCTCCGCTCCCCGGCCTCCCTCCAGCCAGCCCTGAGCCGCCAGCTCCGGCCGCCGCACAGCAAAAACCCTAACCCTAATGCAGCACGGACGCAGGACACCCGGACACGTCCAGGACACGAAGGACACTCGGACACAGGAATTCAGATTTCACGGAGCCCTGTTCAGGTAGCGTTTCCTCTCTCCTCGTGATTCCATTTTCGATTCCGTCAGTTGTAACGCGTAGACTGTATGATCCTCTCGGTGCCCGTGCAACCCGCTCGGTGCGTCGCGTCCTGTGGCGATCGCGAACCGCGATCCAAAAACAGGAAAAACAACGCCCTGTTTCACCCCAGAACTGAGTGCGTTCCGCCAAACGGGATGACTTGGTCGCACGCGGTCTTTACCAAAATGTGCGTGTCGTTGATACGGACGTGTGAGATTTCGCAGAAGTCGATTCGGATGTGCGTGCACACCGAAATCAACGCGTATCCGCCGACACCGTCCCGTATCCGACGGTTCTGGAATACGTCGTAACTTTGTGTACACACGTCGGATCGAGACAAAACTTACGCCATCGGACTCGTAGCAATACGCTGGTCCTGTGACCCAAGTTTGGTTCAATTCTGAGAACGTTGACGAAATCACGTATCGTGGTCCCACATGCTCTATTGACGGGCAATTTTGTGATCGGCTCATCGGAATCCAATTCTGAAAGTTTCGTTGGGTTCGTATCATCGTTCCTGACTTGTTGACACTAAGTTGGACGAATTTGGAGACCTTTGACCCTGACACGCTTTTCGGTGCAAAGTGGCCCACATGTGGACCCCGCTTTGGCCCAGAAATGTCATTTTTGTCCTTGTGTCCAAATTGGACTCAAGGACAGGCGTTTCTAGCTATTTGATATTTTCTGAATCTAATGGTGATGTTTATTTCAGCAACCGGAGTAGTACCAGCAGATCACACTGAGATCAGAGCTACAGTTGGAGCCAGAACCCCAGGCAAGTGTACCTTGCCAAATCCTGCAGTCTTGCTACTTATTCCTTGACTTAGTTATACATCAGTGGGCAAGTATACCTTGCCAACTCTGCAGTTCTTGTTGCATATTTTCTTGCTTTATTCATATTGCTGTGCATGCTTGACCTAGGACCGTGTGACTTACTCAGCGTCCGATTATTAGTTGGGTGCCAACACCGTACGCGGTGTTGTGTATTGTCATCTAGAGATGGACATTCGTGACCCCTTTACATTCTCGTACTTGTCTTATCAAGTACACTATAACCCAGGATACTTGATACTATTCATGAGACAGGATCTTCCTGAGATATTCATGGTGATTCTGTATAGGATATAGGACTTGACATTGATATTATATTCCTAGACATTATATGACTTGTGCAATAGATACGATCGTGCGTGACATGGACATGAGGCATCATGGACATGAGACGTGTGATTACATTGGGTGGGGAGAGACACACAGGCTACAGGCTGATCGTATATATACACCCCTATTATTGTGAGGCACAAGACTCTGAAGCCCGAGCTTGGCCCATTACTCATTATTACTGCTGCTACCGGCTTCCCGACACAGAGCTTGTAGTGGCTTCAGCCTGAGTTCTAGTGCTGCTCTCATCTTGCATATCACTTAGCTGGTTATTTAGTATTCCCTTATTGTTCCATCTATTGCTGGAGAGTCCCGCAGGCTACAGGTTGACTATATTATGTCGGCTACTCAGTCTCCCGCTGAGCTAGACCATCTCATGATACCACTGCTACCGGCTCCCCTACACAGAGCTTGTAGTTGTTTCAACCTGAGTACTATTGATGTTCTCTCTTGTATTTCACACAGATGATTACATACTTACCCTATTTATTTTATTATTTGCTGCACTGTATTTATTTTGGCATGAGCTTTCTTGTACCATGCTATGTCCCCTGAGGACCTGGATCCAGATTATGTCCCCAGGATTTACAGACGAGATCTAACCCGAGGTATACGGGACCGCAGCAGGAGCAGATACAGGAGCTGATACAGGAGCTGTACCGACCTTCGAGGACGAGATTGTGCCAGAGGACTTCTCCTGGGTATTGGCTTGAGATACTCATTTATTTCCATTTTCAGTTTCTTTATATTTCTAGTCTATTGCATTTATGTATCAGACTTGTTCTCGAATTGTTCTCCGAGACACTTTTATTGAGATTTGTTAGTTATTCATATTTGCATTATTTTGGCATTTGATCTGTTCTGTTGTGGATGAGATTAGTATAAACTGTGACTTGTATCATTGGACCTACTTATCGTTATATTACAGCTTAAGCATGCCCCGATGGATCCACTAGATTGGGTTTGTCCATCGGTGTGTGCTGCTGGCCATTGCCACGCGTCCGGTCCCTCGGTATTTTGGGACTGGGGCGTGACACCATCAATACCTGCTCCTCAATATCCACCAATGTTTCATTATCCTTATACTCTTTCACAGCAATTTAAACTACTTGTCATCGATATATAATATGCATAAAATGAACTACACCCCAGGATATCTTACTTAGCATTTAATAGACCCTAAACACAATATAGCATTTTCCACCCTAACTCAATTAGCATCTTACACGATCCCTATAGTCCATATAACCAATAATTTACCTCTTAAACCATGTAATAAACCCTGAATTTCACATCTATCATTTAAACCTCTTAAACCTTAACCCTAACTAGGTTACATGTGAACCAAAAGTAATATCCAAGAATAGGTTATACATAGAGCTGGGGAAGTGATCACCTTGGCGATGAAATTTCTCGTCGAGCTGACGTCGCGAAGGGTGATGCCCGTGGCGGTTCCGGAGTGCAAGTATTGAAGCCCGTCGGAGAAGATGAAGACGATGTGGTGGCATTGAACCGGAGGTGGTGGTGGCATTAAAACTGGATGGAAATGGCGAGTGCGGCCGGAGCTGCCGGGCCGCTGGCCGGAGTTGTGGCAGCCGATGGTAGCAGTGGTGGCGTTGATGGGGGATCGGTCGGAGTGTTCAGCGGTCCGCTGGAGTAGTGGCGCAGCCTTGTGGTGGAGAAGACTCGACCGTCGGAGCTCGTGGAGGAGCAGCTCGGGCCGGATCAGGGTGGAGCTGCTGTGGAGGGATCGGCAGGGGAAGTCGACCAGAGCAACGTGATGCTGGCCGGAGCGAGTCAGGGGGGTGGTGCTGCAGACCGGAGCCGAAGGCTGTACGGACCGGAGCTGCGCGGGGATCGGTCGGATGGGAAGAACTGCTCCGTCGGATCGAGTGCAGCCGCGGAGTCGGGGTCACTGGCCGGAGGGAGAACAGCAGTCGGCTGCTCCGGAGTCGAAGGCTGCTGTCGACAGAAGGCGGTGCAGGGAGCTGTACAGTGCACAGCGGGGTCGGGACCGGAGTGCACAGGTCAGCCGGCCGGAGCTGCACCGTCGGGCGGGCTGGACCGGAGCTGCACTTCGAGCGGGCACGACCGGAGCTGCTCAGGGCGCCGAAAGTGGGCCGGGCCGCCGAGGTCGAAGTCAGCCGGCCGGAGTTCTCCTTCAGGGAGAAGAAGGAAGAAGAAGAAAAAATTAAAGGAAGAAGAAGAAGAGAAAGAAGAAGAAGAAGAAGAAAGGAAAGAGAAAAGGGGATGTTGGCTGTGGATTTTGTGAGAAGGGAGGAGAGAGAAAGTAGGGGGGTTTTCAAGACATGGGGATTAGGGATGGTTGGAAAATGTGTAGTGAAGAGACTTTATAGGGAGTTGTGATGTGGAGTGTGTGGTGGAGATGCTCCCTATTTGAATGAATGGCCAGGATTTCTTATGAACAAAATTTATTCATTCCAAGGGGAGAGTGGTGTTGTGTTGAACCGGTCAAGGATTGAGGGGGTTTCTTCATTTCGGTTTAAATCAATGAGGTTTTGACACATGTTACCCTATTTGCAAATTAGCCCCCTAAATTCGAGAAATTGCACGAACACATAAAATGACGCAAAAAATATGGAAAAAGTTGCGGTTGATGATTTGCATGGCGAGGGGGTGTTGGGGGTTTGGCACGGGTTTAATTCAGTGGCCATCGGGATTAATTAAGGATTAAAATAGGATTAGGCAAAATTTGTATCCCCGATTTAAATGGAATTAAAGTGTCCCACGCTTTTAAATTAAATGGGGGCACTTGGGATCAAAGTCCGGAAATGACGCAAAGGTCAAAAATGGTGGGAGCTTGGAGTCAGTCTTGGACCCTTTAGTTGGTCCGGCTCAACGGGTTAAGTTGGTATCTCAAAATTTGAGGGTAACGACACAGGTGTCCGACACGGAATTAAATATGGATTACGGTTTCGAAAAATTGTACAATTAATTTAGAGCACAACGAAATCTGATTTTAAGTGACAGAAAAGTCCAGTGCCTAATTTGGCGAGTCAAGTCCGAAGTACAATAGTCCGATGGAAATTACGGGCTGATATTGGGCTCCGAATAATTTAGCAATGATAGAACGTGCCAAGGGTTTTAATTAAATGAATTAAAATAATAGTCAAACTTAACTCTACTCTAAACCTCAACATCTGCTGCTAAGTCCAAAATTTTCTAATCCAAACCTGACTATCTATAGAATTAATTAAGGGGGTTTACAAACTAAATCTCTGGTGAGGGGGTTTACAATCTATCCACCTTCGAAAAATTTTGTCCTCGAAATTCAAAATCAATCTCTCCAACCACAACTCATCATATCTCTAAATATATAAACACATCTTGGTACTTACTCATTCCCATTCTAAAAATCTTAAACTTCCATATACATACAGTTTAATCATCTAAGGTTGTTGGTCCTTAAAACATATTATCACCACCATGTACTACCTCATTATTGTTATCATGCTAATCGTCATCTAGAAAAATTCACCACCTATAGGCCTAGGCTACACAAGGATGTCGCAACACAAACTCAGTTTGAATCTTTCAATATCTACATAAAAATGATGACATACCTTAACTCTTAAAGGAGTGCTTGGGTTAGGCACTAAAATCTTACAAGCACAAAATCTTCAAGGCTACCTATGTAGTATCTAAATTCTTTATTCTACAGCTAAGACTGTTATTATTTCTTCATTCTTTCCTTGGTACAACGTCATCAACCTATAATATCCCCAATAAAATCCTCTAATCTAACTTCTTATAATTGCTCTTAGCAGCAATAAGTCTAATCTAGTCAGTCAGTCAGTCATACATAGTCTAGAAGCTCAACTCAACGTTTCCTAGGAGACATACATATAATAAAATACGACATAAGCCCCTATTCAAATACTTAGTACAATATATATATATATATATATATATATATATATATATATATATATATATATATATATATATATATATATATATATATATATATATTATGTAATAAATAACTATTCAATCATTCTAAATACACTAGATAAAAATATAATTAATTCAATAAAAAGAATAAGATTTTTAAAATTCGAAAATCCATCGGCTATGGTAAATTGGAAATAGGTTCTCATTACCTACTACTGAGGATAGGTCTAGCAAGCTCATACCCTGTTAGTCAAAAATCTAAATCCCTGGCCCTAATAAGTTTATGTGTAAACTCACAATATTAAGCTATTATTCCTATAAGACTTCTATTCTTCCATTTACACTTATCTACCATATATAAATCTATAATCTAAGGGTCTTGTGACAATCCTCTACAGAATGACCAACAAGTCAGTATGTGATTCTGAACCTGTATTTAATTCCTTAAAATTTGTATCACTTCGAGACTGATCAACAATTTTTACTCGCACTAAATTCTCAAAATTTCAAAAGCATTACATTTCATAAATGCTAAAATTATTATTCCTCAAGTCCATATCACAATCCCTTCTCCATGGATTATGCAATCATAATATCTTTCCCTTATCATTTGTTTTCTACGCACCTTCATATCATTTTAGTATGTTAATCTTGTTTTCAACTATAAGCTTCGCCAATCATGACCCAGCACTTTTCGCTTCATAGTATATATCTTCTAGGCAACTACCGAGTGATAAAATCTTAAGTCCTTCCTAGATCCTTCTCTTAATTTAAAATGCTCAAGGTCGTATACTCCTCGTGAACCTCTTCTTGTTACCATTATACCTTCTTCACCTTGAACCTGAGATTTCTTCTAGTTTATTCCTTGTATACCCTTCATCCAAACTATATGGTTACCATCTTGTTATAGCTTGTCATCTATTATAGGCAATTCACTATATCTAACTCAAGACTATAACATAAAACTCTCATCCTTCAACCTATTTGCTCTATTACAAATACTAGCTTGTCTACAAGTGGTACTCACTTGTTCAATTAACACTGACAACCCATTAATCAAATACATCTAATTTAGTTTCGAAAACTATACTTTAGTACTTGAGTTATATAATTACTCAAATATTAGGTCTAGCAATCTACATATCTATTTAGTCCATACCTATAGTCATCAATAATTTAAGGGGTCATAAGATCTTTTTTTGATACTAAAAGTCACAAGACAACTAGAGATTTAACCACTATGGCCTGCTACATAAGGTTCAAAAATTTTAAGGTCATAATATAATTCCTTGTATCACCATCATGAGCCACATCTGATTTCTAGCATCTAGCTATGTATTCCATAAAGTATTCCAAACCATCTTTCTAACTTCTAATACTTTCAAATTACGGCTACCTTAAGCAAGGGTAATGTTTTATTAGTTCTAGGCCTCTGATACTATATTTAATTCTTATGTTAACAATCTATACTAGCTCTAACATATAGGAATAATCTATCTATCTATTCTACTAAGGGTAACCATCTTCTCAAAAATTTATATCCAGCATGTCTTCTTCCACCTTGACAAGGATTTGCTTCTAGAGGAAACACCACGCACGAACATTCATCTCTCTGAAATAGGCAGAGATGATAAACAATAATAAGGATGTCGAAAAAAATGAAAGAGTACAATTATGAAGTCCAAGGGCGATAATCAAATGCTAAAAAAATTTCAAATCAGTTGTGGATTAAGATACTAATACTATTAATTCTGATTACAGGCTCACTCGGTACTGGAAAGTAACCAAAATTATTTAATCAAAACCAAAATTATTTAATCAAGACCTGCATGGGCCACCACAAAAACATGTAATGCCCTAGTCCCAAAATACGTAGGATTAGGAATACGTAACATGCCAGCTACGCATTCGACCAGACTCTGGTTCGACTCGAATACGTATAAGTTGTATAATAAGGATAAATAAATACTGAAATCTCTATGTCTCAATCCACATAAAGAACAAAATATCAATAATGAACTACATGTGCTAAAGTTGGCCGCCAGTAACACATAAGCTCGAATAGACTCGTGAAAGGAATATGAGTCTATAAAACTAGGCTACATCAGCAGATGAATAGACAATAAGAATAAATAACCATAAATTCGATAGAAATGATATAAGTACCTGGCACCAATGCCTATAAGACAAAGCAACATACATCAGCAACTCCAGGCAAGCTCCACAACAGTCTATGCTACAAAACTGGCAAGGGACCAGGTCCTCAGAGGGACGTAACAAGATACAAGAAATAACATGCCAAAGTAAAATAGTATAATACCACATACTCAAGGGTAAACTAATATAACCATCTAAGTGAAATGCAAGTGAAAACATCACTAGTACTCAGGCTAAAACCACTACAAGCTCTGTGTCGGGGAGCCCGTAGCAGCAAGAATATCACGTAATGGGCCAAGCTCTAATATAGAGACTAAAGTACCTCAATAATAAAGTATATATATATGTAATCAGCATGTAGCATGTGTGTCTCTCCCCACCCAATATAATCACACGTCTCATGTCAACGACGTCTCATGTCCATAACACGCAAGATCATGACCTCTGGCTAGTACAACGAGTCATAATGATATATCTATATATGCAAGTCTCATATCACGAATCATGTAAGCCTATATAGAATCACCATAAATAACTCAAAAAAGATTCTGTCATATGAATAGTGTCAAGTGTCCTATGGTATGACGTACTTGATAAAGCAAGCACGTAAAAATTATATTGGATCATGGTATCAACTCTTTAAGTGACGTTTACACGACTCTGCGTACTGCGTCGACACCCGAATCTTGTTCGGACGTTAAGTAACATCTCACGGTCCTAAGTTGAACAGGTATATCACAGAAGTGTATATATATATATATATATATATATATATATATATATATATATATATATATATATATATATAACTCAAGAAAATAATATCAAATAAACTACTATAAGTTTGGCAATGTACACTTGTCTGTAACTCCAAGCTGATAATACAAAGAACCTTCTCTCGAATCCATGCTCGTGCGATCCCAAGAGCCTAAATATATAATATCACAAAATCAGTCACTATGACACGGTTCACTAAGCATCCACAAGAGTACACCTACTCTATGTCATTAATCATTAGACAATTAGGGTCTAAATTAATCAAGGATGCAACTTATACAATGCCATCAGTTATTTAGAGTCTAAAATAATTAGGTGTTCTAACAAAGTAGGTTGGCTAAGGTTCACTAGTCAAGGACCAAGAAAGTGTGTAAACACCAAGCCTACTAGTGTAAAACCCCTAATTTTTAAACCATATTAATTATTTAATTAATTATTTAATTGATTTATAACATTTATTAGCTAATTAGAAGTAATATAATTTTTTTATTTTGAGGTGATTGTGCAATAGAGGATTTATGGAGCAATTATAATTTTTCCTTAATTATTTTCATGTAGGAGACCCTATGGACAATTGATAGATTTATTGTATGCACCAATATAAATTCCTCTAATTATATATATATATATATATATATATATATATATATATATATATATATATATATATATATATATATATATATATATATATATATATATATATATATATATATATATAAAGTCTATTAATAGAAAAGAATAAAAGAAATTATAATAAATTATAATTATAATAAATATAATAATAATAATAATAAATATACTACTACTACTACTAATTATTATTATAATTATAATAATGATATTATTATTATTAGTAGTAGTAACAATAATAATGTTAATAAATAGAAGAGAAAAGAAAGAAATGAAATTAGAAAATAAAAGAAAAAGAAAATAGAGAATAAAGAAAAAGAATTAGAGAATCTTAATGAATCCAAACCCTAACCCAATATTCTAACCCAAACCCGCCTGATTCCTAAACCCGGCCCGCTACTACTGATCCCCAGCCTCATCCACAGCAAATACTGCTCACCCGCGCGCTGTATTCCCCGACCCCCGCGTTCTATATGTATAATAACTTCATAAACCCTAAGACCCTAACCCTTACTCTTACCATCTCCACCCTGAGACCGTCGCCGCCGACCCCGGAGCCGCCGCCGCCGCCGTTTTCTGGATCCGCCACCGCAGAGCCTCCGCCCGCCACACGACAACGCGCACATCCACGACAGCAAGTTCACAGCAGCGTACTCCAGTTCCCACGCTATTTTCTGCCTCCTCGCTCGACCAAACTCAACCCCGTCTTCACCGGTATGATCCCCACATATCCCTATCTAAATCCCGCAGATTAGTTTCCATCGTGTAGCACGCAAACCTAGGTAAAAATCAACGTTAAGTCGAAGAAAAATTACGACATTTAATCTCAGAAAATCTGTTGCATCCACCCTGTTTACGGACTCGTATCTCCCACCACAGAGATCCGAATTTAGTTTTTCTTCTAGCTATGCGAAGACCACCTAACCTAGATTATTTTTTGTCAATTATATTATTTTATTTGATGTTGTATGCTGAATTAAATTAGGTTAAAAATCCATAAAAATTTATTTTTTGAAACATAAAAATTTGTGATACGGAGCGCGCCCCGCCAAACGGGACCGCCCCATCGTGTACCAAGTGTACCGAAAGGTGCGCACGATATATCCAGATGTGTGGGCTTTCGTGGAAACTGATTTGGACGCGTGTGCGCGTCGGAATTACCCCGTATCCGCGAAAAATCTCCGTATTGCGACTTTTGTAAAATACCGCGCCATTTAGTGTATGCTCGTCAGAATGCGACAAAACTGGCGCCAATGGATTCGTGGTATCGCGCTGGTCCTGTGTCCCAAGTTTCACGCAATTCTGAGATAATTGACCAAGTCGCCTATTGGCGGGCCCCACGGTTGATTTTTTGGGCGAATTTGTGTACGACTCACCGGAATCCAAAATTGGACGCACCGTTGAGTTCGTATTGACGTTTAGAATTAGTTTGACCTATAATTTGTAAACCCCCTAATTTTTCAAGAATTTATAAATTTGGATTTTCCTATTTTCTGGAATTTTCTGGGATTTTTCCCTAATTAAATTCAGGGTTTTAATTATTAAATGATTTTTATTTGATAATAAATTATATTAAAATATTATGAAAATAATATTTTTGTGTGTAAAATAAAAAACTGGACTTAGGGTAATTTTTCTAGAATTTATTGGGCCCCGGACCTATTTTTAATCACCTAAAAACTAATATTTATTTATTTATTTATCTATTTAATTAAATAAATAAACCCGAGCCCAAATCCTAAGGCCCAGCCCAGCCCAACCGAGCCCTTGGATTAGCGGGTCGGGTCGGATCCGCCCGACCGAACCCGACCCGCCCAAACCCGCAGACCCGCCCGCGCCCCAGCTCCCCACGACCCGGTCCAGCCCCGCGTCCACCGCCGAATCCACGGCGCCTCCGTCGGCCACCTCGCCCGCACCCCGCGGCCACGACACACCCCCTCTCTCCGCCTCCCTCGGCCTCCCCGACCCTATAAACCCTCCCACCCTGTTCAGCCCCTCCGGCCATCCCTCCTCCGCCACCGCGTCCCGCGCCACCCGACGCTGCTGCCGATCCGCCCGACGCCGTCGTGCCCAGCCGCCTCTGCCCCTCCGGCGGCTTCCCCCGACAGCACCGAGCAGCAGCAGCAGCTAGGGGCGAACCCCGCCGCCTCCGGCCACCGTGCTCACCGCCGCCGCCTCCGCCCAGTCTCGCCGGCGCCGCCCCAGCCTCCTCCGGCCGGCCTCCCCCACCGCAGCTCCGCCCAGCTCAGGCTGAATCCCCAAAACCCTAACCCTAGACGCGTGTGTCGGACACGTGTCGGACACGAGATTTTTGGGTTTTTCGGACCCTGTTCATGTACGCGTATCTTTCTGCTCGTAACCCCGTTTTCGATTTCGTCTTTTACATCGCGAAGCCTGCGTGACCCTCTCGGTGCCCGTGCAACCCGCTCGGGACATCGCGTCCTGTGGCGATCACGAACCGCGATCCAAAAACAGGAAAAATAACGCCCTGATTCACACCGGAACTGGGTGCGCCCCGCCAAACGGGACGACTTGGTCGCGCGCGGTCTTCACAGATACGTGCGCGTCGTTGATACGGACGTGTGGGATTTCGTAGAAGTCGATTCGGGTGTGCGTGCACACCGGAATCAACGCGTATCCGCGGACACCGTCCCGTATCCGCCCTTTCTGGAGTGCGCCCTAACTTTGTGTACACACGTCGGATCGAAACAAAACTTGCACCAACGGACTCGTAGCAATACGCTGATCCTGTGAGCCAAGTTTGGTTCGATTCTGAGAACGTTGACGAAATCGCGTGTCGTGGGCCCCACAGGCTCCACTCGACGGGCGATTTTGTGATCGGCTCATCGGAATTCACTTCTGAAAGTTCCGTTGGGTTCGTATCATCGTTCCTGACCTGTTGACACTAAGTTTGGTAAATTTGGAGACCTTTGACCCTGACGCATTTTTCGGTGCAAAGCGGGCCTACATGTGGACCCCGTTTTGACCCGAAATTGCCATTTCTGCCCTTGTCTCCAAATTGAACTCAAGGACAGGCGTTTCTAGATGATTGATATTTTCTGGATCTGATGGTGATGTTTATTTCAGCAACCGGAGTACCGCCTGCAATTCCAGCTGAAGTCAGAGCCACAATTGGAGCCGGAACCACAGGCAAGTGTACCTCGCCAAAACTTGCAGTCTTGTTAAATATTTCTTGGCTTATTTATACATATTTAGGCAAGTGTACCTTCCCAAACCCTGCAACTTGCTATTTATTTTCTTGACTTATTTATACATCAGTGGGCAATTATACTTTGCCAACTCGTAGTAATTCCTGTTATAGTACTTGCCTGAGTTCTTGTGTAAAATATATATAACTTGTTTAACTGTTCAACCCAGGACCGAGTGACTTTACTTAGCGTCCGATTACTAGTCGGGTGCCAACCCCGTACGCGGAGTTGTGTAACGTCACATAGACATGGATATCGAGACCCTATGTATTCTCATACTTGTCTTATCAAGTACATCATAACCCAGGACACTTGACACAATTCATGGACAGGATCTTCCTGAGATATTCGTGGTGATTTTGTATAGGATACAGGACTTGACATTGACATTATGTTCCTAGATACTATATGACTTATTGCGTTAGATATGATCTTACGTGGCATGGACATGGGGCCACATGGACATGAGACGTATGATTACATTGGGTGGGAAGAGACACACAGGCTACAGGTTGATTTTATATCATTCCGGCGTCTCAGTCTTCCGCTGAGCTAGACGACCACATGATATCACTGCTACCCGGCTCCCCGACACCGAGCTTGTAGTGGTTTCAGCCTGAGTTCTAGTGCTGCTCTCATCTTGCATATCACTTAGCTAGTTATTTAGTGTTTCCCTATTGTTCCATTTATTGCTGGAGAGACACACAGGCTTCAGGTTGACTATATTATGCCGGCGTCTCAGTCTCTCTGTCACGACCCGCACCCGGAAGTTCGGGCACGAGTGCGTGGGTACGTCCAGCCTACGCCGCAGAGTCGGCGGTAGTACGCTGTCTAGGTCAATCCATAATTACTAACTAGCTCATTCACAACAACATAGGCAAGATAATAATGAGAAATGAAACTTAAGATTGCAACTGAAAATAAAGGTGACAACAGATTCAAATGTTTAAGTACAGAAATTCAATATTCAAATCGGGGACAAACCCGATAAATAAGATAAGAAATAGAAATGAAAGATAGCTGCTACTAGCTACTCAGCAGCAGGGGTCTCCTGTGTGGGTTCTGGCTCCTCATAGGTATCATCAGTCCCCTCATAGGGACCATAATAAGTAGGAGCAAGGTCCTCATCATCGCCTAAATCAACAGATCCAGTCAGGAAAGGAGCAAAGTACACAGTGCACAACAATGTTAAACTAAATATTTTATGACAATTAAATATTGAATATCATGTTAAGGAAATTGCATAAAGGAATGTTAATATCTCAGAGTCAACACTATAAACAGGAATATGAGAAAACAGAAGTAAACGAGCAGGAAAAGAAACTACACAGTCAGCAAGAATATAACATGACCAGAGGTTATCTGTATGAAACTTGTGTTTGTTTTTAGAATACTTAGTTGGCATGCAGGGGTTTATAAGGCTAATCCGGCCGTCATGAACGGCTATTAGTCACGAATAATCGAGATCCGGCTGGTGGACAGTCGTGTACCAACAGCTATTATTCACGGCAAGGGGAAGGGTAAACTACATGCCTTTCAGTATTCTCCCACCCGACATGAAAAATAAGACATGAATTCCAATACTCAAGACATGAAATATAGTATTCTAACACTACATGTAATCAGCAAGAGTACTAGTAGAGCAGAGAATTTAATTATCACAATATAAAGATTAACTTGAAGTGCAGGTACTTGCCTGTTGTTTGGATCTGATTAATTAGGTTCTTGGGAGAAATTTCCACAGATGAGTCCAAAAGCTGAAACAGACATTACCATCATGCTCAGAAGATGTCAAATAGCTAGAAACGCCTGTCCTTGGGTCCAATTTGGAGACAAGGGCAAAAACGGCAGTTTCGGGTCAAAACGGGGTCCGCCGTTGGGCCCGCTTTGCACCGAAAAACGTGTCCGGGTCAAAAGTCTCCAAATTCATCAAACTTAGTGTCAACAGGTCAGGAACGCTGATACGAACCCAACGGAACTTTCAGATTTGGATTCCGATGAGCCGAACACAAAATCGCCCGTCGAGCGGGGCCTGTGGGGCCCACGACACGCGATTTCGTCAACGTTCTCAGAATCGAACCAAACCTGACCCACTGGACCAGCGTATCGCTACAAGTCCGATGGCGCAAGTTTCGTCTCGATCCGACGAGTGTGCACGAAGTTAGGGCGAATTGCCGAAAAGGCGGATACGGAGCGATGTCCGCGGATACGCGTTGATTCCGGTGTGCACGCACACCCGAATCAGCTTCCGCGAAATCTCACACGTCCGTATCGACGCTGCGCACGTATCTGTGAAGACCGCACGCGACCAAGTCGTCCCGTTTGACAGGACGTACTCGGTTCCGGGGTGAAACAGGGTCTAGTTTTTTTTGTTTTTGGATCGCGGTGTGCGATCACCACAGGACGCGGTGTCCCGAACAGTTTGTCCGGACACCGAGAGGGTCATACAGGCTTCACAACGCAATTTGCGGAATTGAAAACGGAGCTACGAGGCGAAAGATACACGTACCTGAAGGGGACCCGAAAATCAGGGTCGAGACGTGTCCGTGTCGTGTCCGACACGAATTTCCAAATTAGGGCTAGGGTTAGGGTTTTCGCCGGAATCCGGCGGAGGGCGGCTGCTGGGCGGCCGGGCTCGGGGGCATGCGGCGGAGGGCGGCGCGGCGAGCCGATGGGGTCGCCGGCGGCGGCTCGGGGCAGCCGGAGGCGGCGGCTGCGGTTGCTCGAACTGCTGCTGCGGTCTGGTCGACGGAGGACGGAGGAGGCAGGCGGTTGCTGGGGGCGCTGGGTGGCTCACGGCGGGGGGGTACGGCGAGGCGGCGAGGCGGTGGGGTCTGGGCGGAGCGGTGGCGGCGAGGTGGCTGTGGCGGAGAGGGGGCCGGAGGAGAGGGATTTTATAGGGGGAGGAGGCGGTTGCTGGGGCCGCGTTCGGCGGAGGAGAGGGGACGTGGCGGGGTGCGCGGAGGGGAGGCCGGAGGATGCGGCGGCGTGGCGAGCGGATCGCGCGGCGCTGCGCGCGGCGGCCGGCGGGGAAATCGGCGTCGTGGGGGACGGGGCACAGTCGGCGGGTCGGGTCGGGCTAACGGGTCTGGGCAGACCCGCCCGACCCGCAAAGGAGACGGGCTGGGTTGGGGCTACGGGCCGGGCCGCGGCCCAATGGGCCGTGGGCCAAAAAAAATAAATAATAAATAAAATATAATAATAATAATAAATATTTAATTTAATTAATTAATTAGTAAAAATTGTTTTTAGGCATTTAAAAATAGTTCTGGGGCCCAGAAAAATCCAGAAAAATTACCCTAAGTCCAGTTTTCCATTTTACACCCAAAAATATTATTTTCATAATATTTTAATATTATTTATTGCCAACTAAAAATCATTTATTAATTGAAAACCTTGATTTTAATTACAGAAAATTCTCAGAAAATTTCAGAAAATTGGGAAAAATCCAAGATTTAATAATTTGAAAATTTAGGGGGTTTACAACCTACCCAACTTACAAAAATTTCGTCCTCAAAATTTAAGAATAACAAGGCACGAAAAGAAAAGGCCGAAAATAAAATACACCTCAGGGTTCAAAAAGATAGGGATATCGCTCTCTAATCTCGTCTTCTCGCTCCCAGGTGGATTCGCCGGGAGAATGGTGCTTCCAAGCTACGCGAACCAGGGAGATAACCTGGTTCCGTAGGACTTTCTCCGAGCGATCCAGTATCTCCACGGGTTGCTCCTGGTAAGTCAGACTTGGGCCTACTTCGAGTTCTGAGTGATCCAAAATGTGGCTGGGGTCTGACACATACTTCCTCAGCTGCGACACGTGGAAGACGTTATAGACTCCTTCCAGAGAGGGTGGCAATGCCAGACGGTATGCCACTTCTCCAATTTTCTTCTGAATGCCAAAAGGTCCAATGAATCTTGGGCTGAGTTTTCCACTTCTTCCGAACCTAATGGTGCCACGTGTCGGGGAAATCTTCAAGAACACCAGCTCTCCAACCTTTAATAAAGTCATAATCAAGCCTTAGTTCCTTAAGCAAAATATTTAAATTGACTTGAATTTCATAAATTTAATTACCTCAAATTCCAAGGGCCTTCGGTGGCTATTTGCCCAATGTCGTTGCCTGTCTTGAGCCACTCGAAGTCTGTCCCTTATTTGCTTTACCTTCTCAGCTGAATCGATCACCATCTCTGGTCCCAGCAGGGCTCTTTCTCCAACGTCGTCCCATGATAGCGGGGTACGACATCTTCGTCCATACAGAGCTTCAAATGGGGTCATCTCAATACTTGCTTGGTAACTGTTATTATAAGAGAACTCCACCAGATGTAGGTAGTCCTCCCAGGATCCTCCAAAATCCAGAACACATGTACGGAGCATATATTCAAGTGTCTGGATTGTACGTTCCGATTGTCCATCGGTTTGGGGATGATAAGCTGTGCTGAATTTGAGTTGCGTCCCCAAGCTGGCTTGTAAGCTCTTCCAGAAGTGAGAGGTGAACCTTGAATCTCTGTCGGAGACAATACTTACTGGAACCCCATGTAACTTAACAATATGTCTGATATATAAATCTGCCAGCTTCTCTGTAGATAGCCCTACTTTGAAAGGTAGAAAATGTGCCGACTTGGTCAGTCTATCCACTATCACCCAGATTGCATCCTTACCACTAGGTGTTCTTGGAAGACCGGAAACAAAATCCATTGTGATATGTTCCCACTTCCACTCCGGAATGGGTAGTGGTTGAAGCAATCCTCCAGGTCGTTGTCTTTCAGCCTTAACCTGTTGGCACACTAAACAGCGGGATACGAACCTGGCTACTTCTCTTTTCATGCCATGCCACCAAACATGCGTCCTCAGGTCCTTGTACATCTTGTTGGCTCCTGGATGTATAGAGTACTGCGATCTGTGCGCCTCTTGCATAATTTCTTCTCTTATGTCTCCTTGAGGTACACATAATCTATCGCCATGCCTCAGTGATCCATCTTCGTGAATTCTGAATTCTTCTACTAATCCAGCTTGCACTTGACCTCGAAGGCTTCGCAGGCCTTCGTCTTGAAACTGAGTCTCCTTGATCTTGTCCATTAAGGTAGACTGAATCTGCAAGTTCATCATTTGGCCTTCTTTTCCTGGGATAATTACTTCAATACCTAAACTTTCCAAGTCCTCCAGCAGGTGTCTATCCATAGTCAGGTACAGCGCCATAGGATACCTGCTTAGAGCATCAGCAACTACATTTGCCTTCCCAGGGTGATATTGAAGAGTGATATCAAAGTCTTTCATTAGTTCCAGCCACCTTCTTTGCCTCATGTTTAGCTCTTTCTGAGTGAAGATATATTTTAGACTTTTATGGTCTGTAAATATTTCCACCATTTCTCCATAAAGATAATGCTTCCAAAGTTTAAGAGCAAAAATGACAGCTGCCAATTCTAAATCATGAGTTGGATAATTCTTTTCATGTGGTCGAAGCTGTCTAGAGGCATATGCTATTACCTTCTTGTTCTGCTCTAGTACACAACCTAGACCTTTTTCAGAAGCATCACTATAAATAGCGAAACCTCCGGTTCCGGAAGGTAAGGTCAGAATAGGGGCAGAAGTCAGTCTTTTCTTCAATTCCTCAAAAGCACGCTGACATTCATCAGTCCAGGTGAACTCTTCATCTTTTCTTGTTAATTTTGTCATGGGCTCCGCAATTCTAGCAAAGTCCTTCACAAACTTCCGATAGTAGCCAGCTAGTCCCAGGAAACTTCTAATCTCAGCTACAGAGTCTGGAGTGGGCCAGGATTCTACTGCAGCTATCTTCTTAGGGTCTACTGCTATTCCATCTCCAGTCACAACATGTCCCAAGAATTCTACTTTGTCTAGGAAGAAAGCACATTTAGACAATTTTCCATAAAGCTTTTCCTTCCTCAAAGTCTCCAATGCTAGCCTCAAATGTTCTTCATGTTCTTCGGGGGTCTTGGAGTAGATCAAAATATCGTCAATAAAGACCACTACAAATTTGTCTAGGTATGGCTGGAAAACTCTGTTCATTAGGTTCATAAAAACTGCTGGTGCATTCGTCAACCCGAACGGCATCACTAAAAATTCGTAATGTCCGTTCCGGGTATTGAAAGCAGTTTTAGGGATGTCTTCTTTTATCACCCTTACTTGGTGGTAACCAGACCTCAAATCAATCTTTGAAAACACCCGAGCTCCACTCAACTGATCAAATAAGTCATCTATCCTGGGCAGGGGATACTTATTCTTAATTGTTAAGGCATTTAAGGCCCTATAGTCAATACACATTCGGGATGTTCCGTCCTTCTTGGGCACAAATAATACTGGAGCTCCCCAGGGTGAGACACTAGACCTAATGAAGCATTTGTCTTCTAGCTCTTTGATTTGTTCATTTAGTTCTATTATCTCCTTCTTGTTGATTCTGTAGGGATTCTGAGATACTGGTGCTGCTCCTGGCACTAAGTCAATGGAGAATTCAACTTCTCGGTCTGGGGATAAGCCTGGGAGATCCTCAGGGAAGACATCAAGGTATTCAGAGATGATAGGTGGCAATTCTTCTGTTACTAGGGCTCCACAAATTATGTTATTACCCATTTCTCTAGAACCTCTAGCAAATTCAAATTCTGGCTTGTCAGGGGGCCTGAAGATTACACTACCTCTGTGACAGTCTATGGTGGCATGATGTTGACTTAACCAATCCATACCCAGTATAATGTCAAAACTGGGCACTGGCATTACAAGTAGTCTAGCATACAGTACTCTTCCACATAATATAATAGGACAATTGTTACAGGCATCACTAACCGGAATGATTCCTCCACCGGTAATGATCTTATAACAATTCCTAAGAGGTTTAGTGATTAAGTTATGCTTCATAAGGAAATCTACTGACATGAATGAATGAGAAGCTCCAGAGTCGAATAAAGTAATAGCTGGTATTGAATTTATAAGCACAGAACCTGTGATCACGTCTGCTGTGGCTTCTGCTTCTTCCAGAGTCATTGCATAAGCACGGCCTTGCTGCGGTGCACCCCTCTGTTGCTGCTGTTGGTGCTGAGCAAAGCGTTGTTGTTGAGTTGGAAGCGGGGGTCCCCTCTGTTGTGCTGCTGGGGGCCTGGCCTGGACTGGAGCCTTTGGTGCAGCTGGGCGTCCTTGGGCAGCAGGACAGTCCCTCAATTGATGTGCTGGGGAGCCACAATAGAGGCAGGCACCTAGCCTCTTTCTATAGTCTTGCCAAGTGTGGCCTGGTTTTTGGCAATAGTTGCAAGGGGGAGCTCGTTGGTTCTGTCCTTGAGCCTGGGGTGCTGGAGCTCGAGGGAGAGGACGCTGATTTTGCTGCGGGGCCTTCTGCTGTTGTTGTTGTTGAAAAGGGCGTTTGTTGGGTCCCGCATTTCCGGTATCTCTTTCTCGTTTCAGTTTGTGTCCCATATCTCTCTCGACGCCTTGTGCCACGCTCAGGATTTCCTCATAGGTGCGAGCTCGGCTGGTGGTGACAGCAAGGCGGATATCCGGAGATAGCCTCTTCTTGAATCTACGGGCTCTGTCCTCCGGGGTACGAACCATGTACTCCGCAAAGTGACTTAACCTGCTAAATTCAGCAGTATATTCATCAACAGTCATGTTACCTTGTTCCAGTCTCTCGAATTGGCTTTCGAGAGCTTCCCGAGCCACTTCGGGGTAGAATTTCTCCTTGAATAGCCTCTTGAAGTCTTCCCAGGTGATGTCGAGAGCAGATAGTTGGGGTTCGTCTCTGAACCAGGTTCGAGCAATGTCGAACAGTTGCAGGCTTGCGGACTCCACTTTGAGGTCATCAGGGACCCGGGCAGTCTTCAGGAGTCTCTCGACATTCTCTATCCATTCATCGGCATAGAGAATGCCCTCAGTACCGTAAAATTCCAGGGGTCTCAGATTCTTGAAGTCTTTGGCACTTCCTGGCCTCTTGAGTGGCGACTCCTGGGACTTAATAGCTTCTGAAAGGCTGGTCCGCAGAAGTGCAGTCTGCTCTTTCTGGGATTCTACCAATCCCTGGAACACTCCTAGCAGTTGAGCCCCATCTAGGGTAATTGCCGGGACAGATGGAGGCGGCGGGAGTGCAAGAGTCTCGGGCACATTCTGCTCAGCTGGTTCTGATGTGCCTCCTACTGTGTTCCTGGTCTGGACCATTCTGAAAGATTAAGGGATAGGAAGATCAGAATAGAATACTTGGAAATCAAAGGCGATAGGAAAAATTGAGCAGCAATGATATCAAGAAATGAAATAAGGACGCTATACTGTGAATGAGCTTTTCCTAGAATCCTCAATTTTATTCCATACCATGTCCTAGGGTATTACCCTATTTTAGGATAGGACCTGCATGGGCCACCATAAAAACGTGTCACGACCCGCACCCGGAAGTTCGGGCACGAGTGCGTGGGTACGTCCAGCCTACGCCGCAGAGTCGGCGGTAGTACGCTGTCTAGGTCAATCCATAATTACTAACTAGCTCATTCACAACAACATAGGCAAGATAATAATGAGAAATGAAACTTAAGATTGCAACTGAAAATAAAGGTGACAACAGATTCAAATATTTAAGTACAGAAATTCAATATTCAAATCGGGGACAAACCCGATAAATAAGATAAGAAATAGAAATGAAAGATAGCTGCTACTAGCTACTCAGCAGCAGGGGTCTCCTGTGTGGGTTCTGGCTCCTCATAGGTATCATTAGTCCCCTCATAGGGACCATAATAAGTAGGAGCAAGGTCCTCATCATCGCCTAAATCAACAGATCCAGTCAGGAAAGAAGCAAAGTACACAGTGCACAACAATGTTAAACTAAATATTTTATGACAATTAAATATTGAATATCATGTTAAGGAAATTGCATAAAGGAATGTTAATATCTCAGAGTCAACACTATAAACAGGAATATGAGAAAACAGAAGTAAACGAGCAGGAAAAGAAACTACACAGTCAGCAAGAATATAACATGACCAGAGGTTATCTGTATGAAACTTGTGTTTGTTTTTAGAATACTTAGTTGGCATGCAGGGGTTTATAAGGCTAATCCGGCCGTCATGAATGGCTATTAGTCACGAATAATCAAGATCCGGCTGGTGGACAGTCGTGTACCAACAGCTATTATTCACGGCAAGGGGAAGGGTAAACTACATGCCTTTCAGTATTCTCCCACCCGACATGAAAAACAAGACATGAATTCCAATACTCAAGACATGAAATATAGTATTCTAACACTATATGTAATCAGCAAGAGTACTAGTAGAACAGGGAATTTAATTATCACAATATAAAGATTAACTTGAAGTGCAGGTACTTGCCTGTTGTTTGGATCTGATTAATTAGGTTCTTGGGAGAAATTTCCACAGATGAGTCCAAAAGCTGAAACAGACATTACCATCATGCTCAGAAGATGTCAAATAGCTAGAAACGCCTGTCCTTGGGTCCAATTTGGAGACAAGGACAAAAACGGCAGTTTCGGGTCAAAACGGGGTCCGCCGTTGGGCCCGCTTTGCACCGAAAAATGTGTCCGGGTCAAAAGTCTCCAAATTCACCAAACTTAGTGTCAACAGGTCAGGAACGCTGATACGAACCCAACGGAACTTCCAGATTTGGATTCCGATGAGCCGAACACAAAATCGCCCGTCGAGCGGGGCCTGTGGGGCCCACGACACGCGATTTCGTCAACGTTCTCAGAATCGAACCAAACCTGACCCACAGGACCAGCATATCGCTACAAGTCCGATGGCGCAAGTTTCGTCTCGATCCGACGAGTGTGCACGAAGTTAGGGCGAATTGCCGAAAAGGCGGATACGGAGCGATGTCCGCGGATACGCGTTGATTCCGGTGTGCACGCACACCCGAATCAGCTTCCGCGAAATCTCACACATCGGTATCGACGCTGCGCACGTATCTGTGAAGACCGCACGCGACCAAGTCGTCCCGTTTGACGGGACGTACTCGGTTCCGGGGTAAAACAGGGTCTGGTTTTTCCTGTTTTTGGATCGCGGTGTGCGATCACCACAGGACGCGGTATCCCGAACAGTTTGTCCGGACACCGAGAGGGTCATACAGGCTTCACAACGCAATTTGCGGAATTGAAAACGGAGCTACGAGGCGAAAGATACACGTACCTGAAGGGGACCCGAAAATCAGGGTCGAGACGTGTCCGTGTCGTGTCCGACACGAATTTCCAAATTAGGGCTAGGGTTAGGGTTTTCGCCGGAATCCGGCGGAGGGCGGCTGCTGGGCGGCCGGGCTCGGGGGCATGCGGCGGAGGGCGGCGCGGCGAGCCGATGGGGTCGCCGGCGGCGGCTCGGGGCAGCCGGAGGCGGCGGCTGCGGCTGCTCGAACTGCTGCTGCGGTCTGGTCGACGGAGGACGGAGGAGGCAGGCGGTTGCTGGGGGCGCTGGGTGGCTCACGGCGGGGGGGTACGGCGAGGCGGCGAGGCGGTGGGGTCTGGGCGGAGCGGTGGCGGCGAGGTGGCTGTGGCGGAGAGGGGGCCGGAGGAGAGGGATTTTATAGGGGGAGGAGGCGGTTTCTGGGGCCGCGTTCGGCGGAGGAGAGGGGACGTGGCGGGGTGCGCGGAGGGGAGGCCGGAGGATGCGGCGGCGTGGCGAGCGGATCGCGCGGCGCTGCGCGCGGCGGCCGGCGGGGAAATCGGCGTCGTGGGGGACGGGGCACAGTCGGCGGGTCGGGTCGGGCTAACGGGTCTGGGCAGACCCGCCCGACCCGCAAAGGAGACGGGCTGGGTTGGGGCTACGGGCCGGGCCGCGGCCCAATAGGCCGTGGGCCAAAAAAAATAAATAATAAATAAAATATAATAATAATAATAAACATTTAATTTAATTAATTAATTAGTAAAAATTGTTTTTAGGCATTTAAAAATAGTTCTGGGGCCCAGAAAAATCCAGAAAAATTATCCTAAGTCCAGTTTTCCATTTTACACCCAAAAATGTTATTTTCATGATATTTTAATATTATTTATTGCCAATTAAAAATCATTTATTAATTGAAAACCTTGATTTTAATTACAGAAAATTCTCAGAAAATTCCAGAAAATTGGGAAAAATCCAAGATTTAATAATTTGAAAATTTAGGGGGTTTACACTCTCTCCGAGCTAGACAACTACATGATATCGCTGCTACCGGCTCCCCTACACGGAGCTTGTAGTAGTCTCAGCCTGAGTACTGATGATGTTCTCACCTGCATTTCACATGGATGGTTACATAATTACCCTATTTATTCATTGACTATTTTGCTGTATTATTATGGCTTGTATTTTCTGTACCTTGCTGTCCCCTGAGGACCTGGATCCGGATTATGTCCCCAGGTATAGCCGAAGAGATCCATCCAGAGATATACCGTACAGGAGCACTTCCAGGAGCTGTACCAGAACCTGAGAACGAGATCGTGCCAGAGGACTTCTCCTGAGTATTGGTTATATATAGTCAGTTATTCCTGTTTCTATTTCCAGTTCCTTTATTCATGTCTATTTGCATTGATGTACCAGACATATTCTCGGATTGTTCCCTGAGACACTAATTTGAGATTTGCTTATTTATTCTATTGCATTATTTCTGGCATTTAAT
Source organism: Iris macrosiphon (assembly GCA_036927795.1). NCBI lineage: Eukaryota > Viridiplantae > Streptophyta > Magnoliopsida > Asparagales > Iridaceae > Iris > Iris macrosiphon. The sequence continues at coordinate 3,844,540 of JAYESA010000015.1, forward strand.
CTGTGATTATCTGTTGTGGATGAGATTAGAATAACCTGGGACTTGTAATAATTGTTCTATTTCCTGTTAGACTACAGCTTAAGCATGCCCTGATGGATCCATTAAATTGGGTTGTCCATCGGTGCGTGCTGCTGGCCATTGCCACGCGGCCAGTCCCTCGGCATTTTGGGACTGGGGCGTGACATGATTTTTTTGGTGGCCCATGCAGGCCACCTTGCTAAAGAATGCCGACGCAGACTAGGACAATGTCTATCTTGTGGATCCAAGAAGCATTCGGTAAGAGATTGCCCTGAACGTCAAGAGAAAGCAGTGGTGATTCAACAACCAACCCCATCAGCACCAGACCAAGCGCAACAAGAAGGAGCTGCAAAGCGACTACAAATAAATCCACCACCGAGAGCAGCACCAGGAGCCTCATTCCTTCCTACTTGTTACCACTGTGGCAAGATAGGCCATATTAATAAGAAGTGCAGACGCAAGTTAGGATTATGCTTAATTTGCGCGTCCAGTCAACACTTAGCCAAGGATTGTCCTCAGCATCAAGAGAAAGCATTGACGATTCTTCAACTAGCCATATCAGCACCAGCCGGAGCACCACAAGAAGAAGTTGCAAAAAGACCTCACATGTAATGCCCCGTTCTCCCTATTCGGGGAGCGCGGCCAAGAAATACTTACGACCGTCCGAACGGGACAGATTGAATTAAGATCCTTTCCCCGTTATGGATTGGTTTCTTCGGAATTAGGTCCCATATATAATGGATTGTGCCTCGAGGATGGACTCGGCGGCAGAGTCGAGAGGGGCCTTTCCGTTGCGTTGGTTGCTTGTCCGTTTTCGTGCCGCTTGGTTGCTTTCTTGTTGGTTTTATGACTTGCGTTTTCTTGAACGGTTTCAATGGATTTCATTGCTTTCGTTCTTAGGATTTTGCATTTCGTATCGAGCCTTGGAGACCGAAGCAGGAGGTATTGATCATCCGTTGGTGCGTGCAGGTGATCGTGTAGACGACGCGCGAGCGGAGTCTTAGAAGATCTCTCCTTCTTCTTCCTATTCACCAAACTTGTGAGTGGCTCTATTTCGATAAGCACCTTCTTTCCAAGGGCTCCGTTCATAATAAAATTGACTCAGTGGTGTATTCAATCAAACGATACCAATTAAGTAACAAGTTGGATAACAAGATAAGATAAGAAGTAGGCTTGGAACACCCATTGCTTGTCATACAAAACCTTGCATAAATTCATTGATGCATGCATGTTCGTTGGGTGTTTAAATGGGTTGGTATTTATTGATAGTTCAAAGTGTTCTTCTATAAACTGCTGCATGTTATTTCATATAACTGTTGGTTGATTGTGATAGTACAGTAAAGCAGTTTCAAACATGATGTTCTTTAAATCGCTAGTAAGTAAATCTATGAAGTTCGGTTCATAGAAATGGTCATGGGAATTCTTGTGCACAAGGGATCCAGGTTCCTGCGGACGGTTACCGGGGCACCGGGCCGTTTCGACCCGGGCGGAATCTACTTTCTTAGTCCTGGGAGCGGGGAATTGTAGCGGGGCTAGCTACCCGCGCTGCAAGCGTCGCCGCCAGCCCAGACTAAACCCATGATGGCTCCTAACCAACAAAGAAAGATGTTGTGTGTATTTAAACTGTGCAGACTAACTATGTCTTCGTGACAGGGAAGGCTATGGTAAGTTGTACAGGTGGTTCAGACGGGACAGATAAAGTCACCGAACGGTGGCATGTGAAGTTATGTTATTTTGTTCTTGCATACCTGCTAAATGAAATCTGAACTAGGCAAGAATAGAAACCCACCTAAGTACATAATTGTAGCATACTCATTAGATCTCATCTCATGAGCTTGGTAAAGTTGAGCAGCTAGCCTTCACCAGTACTTTTCGAAGTACTGACCCTCGTTGTAGCAGGTTCCCCGGCGCAAGGCAACACGGCGAGGAGCTGAAGTTCTCTCCGGACTTTTGGGATCCTCGGCGGTTCGTGGCCAAGACTTTTGGAGGCTCAAGCTAGAAGCCTTTCACTCTCTCCGTTGCTGAATATCGCTAAGGCGATGGTGCTTACTCGCACCCAAGGTGGTTTTGCGTTTTTGAATCTATGTAAAGGGACATAATGTATGGATCGGCTATCTCATTTTGCGTCCAAGTTTGTAAGCCCGTGGGGCATTTTATACTTTTGAGTCAAGCGATGTAAAAAGATGTTCATTATTAATAAAAGAGAAACTTTTCTATGCCTCAACCTTGTGTTATCTTATATGTCCACTCTGTTGCATTGTTCTAAAGAATATCCTTATGCCTAAGGCCTTGTGCACGCGCGCCCTACGCGTGCACGACATCACGCCCGGGGGACGATTATCGATTAGCCGAAATCGGGGCGTGACATATTGGTATCAGAGCATGCTTCAGATCCTTTGATCTCACAAAGAAAGTTTCTAAAGAGGACCTTGTTCCTTCCGAGTAGACCCTTGAATTCGCTTGGCCAAAATGAGATACGTTCCATACAGTGAGTCCATAATATACCTTGAGACTAATACAAGTTACTTTCCTTTCAAGGAACGACTTCCGAGCCGGGTGCACAAGCGCAGATGGTGGCGCAAGTGCAAGCGAGTAGTTCAGGCACCTCGGGCAGCTCTGGGAGTCCAGCTGCCGCACCCTCTGCCGATCCGTTCGAGCGAATGATGCGTTTGATGGAGACGCAGCAGAAACAAGCTGAACTACGGGAGAGTCAGTTCGAGTCACGGATTGAAGCTCAATTCGTGGCGCAGCGACTTCAGGCGGATACACAGCAGAAGCAGATGAATAGCCTGCAAACAATGGTGACGAATATGGTCGCCAACAATCATTTTGCATTCGCCCCCGCAACCGTGCCTATAGTTGCTGAAGCCACCGGACCACAGAATTCCCAGGGTACCTTACCCTCAGGCGAGAATGGGTCAATCGTGTCGATATCAGAATTTAAGAAGATGTGCCGTGCTACGTTTAAAGGCACCGAGGACCCTTCCTTAGCGATGGACTGGCTGGTCGAGTTGGAGGACCACTTTGAAGCGCTGTGCCTAGACGAGACCAAGAAAGTGGCGTGTGCCCAGCTTCAGCTCCGACAAAATGCACATGATTGGTGGGATGTGCACAAGCAAGCTATTTTGAGTGAAGGTGGCACAACGGCTATCTCCTGGTCCGTGTTTCGCAAGGCCTTCGTGGAGGAATACCTTCCACCCGCCGTCCGTCGCGAAAAGGAAGACGAGTTTGCGCTACTGAAGCAGGGGGACATGACGGTGCGTCAATACGCTTCAGAGTTCAACCGACTTGCAAAATTTGCCAAGTCTCAGCTCGCCGATGCCGAAAGTCGTGCACGAAAGTTCGAGCTCGGACTACGACCTTCTATCCGTGCTCACGTCGTAGTGACTCAATATCGTACCATGCGGGAGTCCTTGAATCATGCACTGTCCCTAGAGTCGCAGTATCCTCCAGTTCGCACCGGCACTGTGCAAAATAACAATCACAAGCGTCCTGCCAACACAGGAGAAAACAACGCGCATAAGCGCCACAACAACAACGGCGGCTCCCAAGACTCGAATCAAGGAAAGAGGCAAGGACAAAATTGTGCCTACTGCCGCAAGCCAGGACACCACGTCAGCGAATGTCGCACGAGCAAAGGAGGATGTTTCAATTGTGGCAAGATGGGCCACATTGCTCGTAATTGTCTAACCCGTTCCAACGATCCAGCTTCACACCGTCCGCAGCAGAACAATGACTCAGCTCAGGGTCAGGGGCAAACTCAACGAGCGAACCAGGCACCGCAAAACGCTCAGGGACGAGTCTATGCTTTGACTCGGGATGAGGCACTTGCATCGAACACGACGGTGTCAGGTATATTACTTTTTAATAATGTACCTGCTCGAGTATTGTTTGATTCTGGTGTAACACATAGCTTCATTTCGGCAGATTTTGCCGCCGAACACACATTCCCTATGACACCGCTAGGCTTAAACCTAAGTGTTAGCACTCCTTCGGGCATAGATTTATCGGCTTGCTTAGTCTGTCGTGAAGGTAACATTTGCATCGGGGGACGGAGATTGTCATTAGATGCGATAGTTCTAGACATAAAGGACTACGATCTTATTCTGGGAATGGATTGGCTCGGCGCTTGTTCAGCTACAATCGACTGTGCGAAAAAGGAAGTCGTGTTTCGTTTGCCCGGCGAGATCGAGTTTCTCTTCACGTGCAGTCCTGAGTCGAAGGCGTCGAATACCTGCATGGTGATCTCAGCAATGTCTGCTCGACGGATGATTCACTCCGGCTGCGAAGGGTACTTAGCGTCCGTTCGAGACACTCGGCAAGATTTCGCAAACGTTGAGTCTATTCCCGTTGTGGCGGATTTTCCTGATGTGTTCCCCGACGAGTTGCCAGGCATGCCGCCCGATCGAGAGACAGAGTTCACTATAGACACGTTCCCAGAAACTCGACCAATTTCCAAGACGCCGTATCGAATGGCCCCGGCAGAATTGAAGGAGCTTAAAGTACAGTTGCAAGACTTGCTAGATCGAGGATACATTCGGCCTAGTGTATCTCCGTGGGGTGCGCCAGTACTATTCGTAAAGAAAAAGGATGGCTCATTGCGGCTCTGCATCGACTATCGAGAATTGAATAAAGCAACCATTCGTAACCAGTATCCTCTTCCAAGAATAGACGATCTTTTCGATCAATTGCAAGCTGCCACGGTATTCTCTAAAATCGACCTCCGTTCGGGCTATCACCAACTAAAGATCAAGCCAGACGATGTGCCAAAGTCAGCTTTTCGAACTCGCTATGGCTATTATGAGTTCCTGGTGATGCCGTTCGGACTAACCAATGCACCCGCTGCCTTTATGAGTTTAATGAACCTTGTGTTCCGGCCCTATCTCGATAAGTTTGTAGTAGTATTCATCGATGATATCTTGGTGTATTCGAAGAGTGAGGAAGAACATGCAGAGCACTTGCGGACCGTGCTACAAACTCTTCGGGACAACCAACTATATGCTAAACTGAGTAAGTGTGAATTCTGGCTAAGTAGTGTATCTTTCCTCGGGCACATCATTTCTGCGGGAGGCATCTCAGTCGATCCGAAGAAGGTGGAGGCCATTGTCGAGTGGAAGCGACCTGCATCCGTTAGCGAGATTCGAAGCTTCCTCGGGCTAGCGGGCTACTACAGACGGTTCGTGAAGGATTTTTCCAAACTTGCACTACCTCTGACTCGCCTCACACAAAAGGGAGTCGCATTTGAGTGGTCTGCCGACTGCGAAGCTTCGTTTAAAGAGTTAAAGCATCGCCTCACCTCTGCCCCGTTACTTGCACTACCAGACGAGATCTCGGGATTTCAAATATTTAGCGACGCGTCCGGGCAAGGTTTGGGGTGTGTACTTATGCAGCGAGATCGAGTGATAGCCTATGCCTCCAGGCAGCTAAAGAAGCACGAGAAAAATTATCCTACACACGACCTGGAATTAGCGGCAATTGTCTTTGGCCTGAAATTGTGGCGACACTACCTTTATGGGGTGCCTTGCCGAATTTATACTGATCACAAGAGCTTGAAGTACCTATTCACCCAGACGGACCTCAACCTTCGTCAGCGCCGTTGGCTAGAATTGATAAAAGATTACGACTTGACGATAGACTACACGCCTGGAAAAGGGAACGTTGTAGCGGATGCTTTGAGTCGGATCTTCGTTGGATCTCTGTCAGTCGATCGCAGGTTACGAAGGGACTTAGAAGAGTTGGGCATCGAACTCCGAATTTGATATCGTGGCGCGCGGGTCGCTCAAATGCAATTCGTACCCAACCTAATAGAGCGGGTCACATCTACTCAGAAAGACGACCCTTTCCTAAGGAAGATGCACGAGCAGATTCTAGCGGGGAAGGCGAAGGACTTTGCAGTAGATGAAAATGGAGCGTTGCGGGTGAAAGGAAGGCTATGCGTCTCCGATGATTCAGAACTTAGAAAGGAGATCCTTGCGGAAGCTCATTACGCAGCCTATATGATCCATCCCGGGAGCACGAAGATGTATAAGAACCTCCGAACGACCTTCTGGTGGCACGGCATGAAGAAAGATGTCGCACTCTTTGTGTCCCAATGCATAACTTGTCAAAGGGTGAAAGCAGAGCATCAGAGGCCGGGCGGGGAGATGCAAAATCTTGCTATCTCGGAATGGAAGTGGGAGCACATCTGCATGGATTTCATTGTTGGCCTGCCAAGGACGCAACGGGGGAACGACGCAATCTGGGTTATCGTCGACCGGTTAACCAAGTCTGCACACTTCATTGCCATCAAAAGTACTTGGAGCGCCGATCGCCTCGCCCAGACCTACCTTGACGAGATAGTCCGGCTGCACGGAGTGCCAGTTTTTATAGTATCAGATCGGGACGGGCGATTCATCTCGCGGTTCTGGGAGAGCCTTCAGTTGGCGATGGGGACCAAGTTGAAGTTCAGCTCAGCCTATCATCCACAAACCGATGGTCAGACTGAACGAGTGAATCAGATACTAGAAGACATGTTGCGCCTCTGCGTGATCGATTCGAAGTCAAGTTGGGACGTCTACCTGCCGCTAGCCGAATTTGCATACAACAACAGTTATCAGTCCAGCATCGAGATGGCTCCGTACGAGGCTTTGTATGGGCGGAAGTGTAGGTCACCAATCTGCTGGGACGAAGTCGGAGAACGGCAAATCCTTGGGCCGGAGCTGGTTGAACAAACCGTCCAAAAAGTTCGGTTGATTCGTGAACGGTTGAAGACAGCACAAAGCCGACAAAAGAGTTATGCCGATGCTCGACGTCGCCCCCTTGAATTCTTTGAAGGGGACCATGTGTTCTTGAAAGTCTCGCCTATGCGCGGAGTCATGCGGTTCGGAGTAAAAGGGAAGCTAAGTCCGAGATTTGTTGGGCCGTTTGAAGTTCTCAAACGGGTTACTCCGGTCGCCTATCAAGTTGCTTTGCCTCCTGCCCTATCAGAAGTACACAATATTTTTCACGTTTCACAGCTGAGAAAGTTTGTACACGACCCGAACCACATAATCGACTTGGGTCAGTTGAATCTGCAAGCAGACTTGTCGTACGCAGCAGAGCCTGTCCAAGTTTTGGATCGTAAAGAGAAGCAGATAATCACAGATCGTAAAGAGAAGCAATTTGAGATTTGCTTATTTATTCTATTGTATTATTTCTGGCATTTAATCTGTGATTATCTGTTATGGATGAGATTAGAATAACCTGGGACTTGTAATAATTGTTCTATTTCCTGTTAGACTACAGCTTAAGCATGCCCTGATGGATCCATTAAATTGGGTTGTCCATCGGTGCGTGCTGCTGGCCATTGCCACGCGGCCAGTCCCTCGGCATTTTGGGACTGGGGCGTGACATGATTTTTTTGGTGGCCCATGCAGGCCACCTTGCTAAAGAATGCCGACGCAGACTGGGACAATGTCTATCTTGTGGATCCAAGAAGCATTCGGTAAGAGATTGTCCTGAACGTCAAGAGAAAGCAGTGGTGATTCAACAACCAACCCCATCAGCACCAGACCAAGCGCAACAAGAAGGAGCTGCAAAGCGACTACAAATAAATCTACCACCGAGAGCAGCACCAGGAGCCTCATTCCTTCCTACTTGTTACCACTGTGGCAAGATAGGCCATATTAATAAGGAGTGCAGACGCAAGTTAGGATTATGCTTAATTTGCGCGTCCAGTCAACACTTAGCCAAGGATTGTCCTCAGCATCAAGAGAAAGCATTGACGATTCTTCAACTAGCCATATCAGCACCAGCCGGAGCACCACAAGAAGAAGTTACAAAAAGACCTCACATGTAATGCCCCGTTCCCCCTATTCGGGGAGCGCGGCCAAGAAATACTTACGACCGTCCGAACAGGACAGATTGAATTAAGATCCTTTCCCCGTTATGGATTGGTTTCTTCGGAATCAGGTCCCATATACAATGGATTGTGCCTCGAGGATGGACTCGGCGGCAGAGTCGAGAGGGGCCTTTCCGTTGCGTTGGTTGCTTGTCCGTTTTCGTGCCGCTTGGTTGCTTTCTTGTTGGTTTTATGACTTGCGTTTTCTTGAACGGTTTCAATGGATTTTATTGCTTTCGTTCTTAGGATTTCGCATTTCATATCGAGCCTTGGAGACCGAAGCAGGAGGTATTGATCATCCGTTGGTGCGTGCAGGTGATCGTGTAGACGACGCGCGAGCGGAGTCTTAGAAGATCTCTCCTTCTTCTTCCTATTCACCAAACTTGTGAGTGGCTCTATTTCGATAAGCACCTTCTTTCCAAGGGCTCCGTTCATAATAAAATTGACTCAGTGGTGTATTCAATCAAACGATACCAATTAAGTAATAAGTTGGATAACAAGATAAGATAAGAAGTAGGCTTGGAACACCCATTGCTTGTCATACAAAACCTTGCATAAATTCATTGATGCATGCATGTTCGTTGGGTGTTTAAATGGGTTGGTATTTATTGATAGTTCAAAGTATTCTTCTATAAACTGCTGCATGTTATTTCATATAACTGTTGGTTGATTGTGATAGTACAGTAAAGCAGTTTCAAACATGATGTTCTTTAAATCGCTAGTAAGTAAATCTATGAAGTTCGGTTCATAGAAATGGTCATGGGAATTCTTGTGCACAAGGGATCCAGGTTCCTGCGGACGGTTACCGGGGCACCGGGCCGTTTCGACCCGGGCGGAATCTACTTTCTTAGTCCTGGGAGCGGGGAATTGTAGCGGGGCTAGCTACCCGGCTGCAAGCGTCGCCGCCAGCCCAGACTAAACCCATGATGGCTCCTAACCAACAAAGAAAGATGTTGTGTGTATTTAAACTGTGCAGACTAACTATGTCTTCGTGACAGGGAAGGCTATGGTAAGTTGTACAGGTGGTTCAGACGGGACAGGTAAAGTCACCGAACGGTGGCATGTGAAGTTATGTTATTTTGTTCTTGCATACCTGCTAAATGAAATCTGAACTAGGCAAGAATAGAAACCCACCTAAGTACATAATTGTAGCATACTCATTAGATCTCATCTCATGAGCTTGGTAAAGTTGAGCAGCTAGCCTTCACCAGTATTTTTCGAAGTACTGACCCTCGTTGTAGCAGGTTCCCCGGCGCAAGGCAACGCGGCGAGGAGCTGAAGTTCTCTCCGGACTTTTGGGATCCTCGGCGGTTCGTGGCCAAGACTTTTGGAGGCTCAAGCTAGAAGCCTTTCACTCTCTCCGTTGCTGAATATCGCTAAGGCGATGGTGCTTACTCGCACCCAAGGTGGTTTTGCATTTTTGAATCTATGTAAAGGGACATAATGTATGGATCGGCTATCTCATTTTGCGTCCAAGTTTGTAAGCCCGTGGGGCATTTTATACTTTTGAGTCAAGCGATGTAAAAAGATGTTCATTATTAATAAAAGAGAAACTTTTCTATGCCTCAACCTTGTGTTATCTTATATGTCCACTCTGTTGCATTGTTCTAAAGAATATCCTTATGCCTAAGGCCTTGTGCACATGCGCCCTACGCGTGCACGGCATCACGCCCGGGGGACGATTATCGATTAGCCGAAATCGGGGCGTGACATCACATACACCAGCCACCAGAAGCATCTCCACAGGCAATACCTGTCTGTCCATATTGTCGCAGGCGAGGCCATATAGAGAACGAGTGTAGACGCAAAAGAAGAAATTATGCATAGTTTGTGGATCCAGTCAGCATTTATTAAAGGAATGCCCTGAGCGTCGAGACGGAGCACCAAGGGTTAACCAGCAAGCATTACCAATACTGCGGCCAACCTATCCAACATTGGGAGCACCGCAAACGAAAGTTCAAGAAGTCCTACCACCAGCTCCAGGAGGGTATCAGCCGAGGCCACCCTTGATACCCCAGGCGCTACTCTTCCAGCAGGCTCAGCAGCAGAAGAATCGACTACAAGGACGCGAGCAAGCCCTGACGATGACCGTGGAGAACGCGCAGACTCGTGGAGTAGCTAATGCGCGTAAGTGTTTCGTAGATACCGTTTCTAGTATTGTTTTAGCTCGTGCCTGTTGGTTCGTGACCTCAGCCCCAACCTAGTAAATTGGAACTTGTAAATAATAACCTAGTTTTCTAAAAATTGTAGTCTTTTGCTTTAACTAGATTTTCCTGGAAAGTGCATAACTTCCATTCTTAGGGAAACGGTACTCCCCTAAGTATCTTGTGACGTGTTTCGAACAGTGCTTGCGACCGTGTCATCTCTGCTGACCGGTTATTCTTTGATTGCGAGGACGCAATCCTCTTAAGGGGGGTAGATTGTAAACCCCCTGATTTTTTAAGAATTTTTAAATTTGGATTTTCCTATTTTCTAGAATTTTCTGGGATTTTTTCCTAATTAAATTTAGGGTTTTAATTATTAAATAATTTTTAATTGATAATAAATTATATTAAAATATTATGAAAATAATATTTTTGTGTGTAAAATAAAAAAGTGGACGTAGGGTAATTTTTCTAGAATTTATTGGGCCCCGGACCTATTTTTAATCACCTAAAAACTAATATTTATTTATTTATTTATTATTTATTTATTTATCTATTTAATTAAATAAATAAACCCGAGCCCAAATCCTAAGGCCCAGCCCAGCCCAACCGAGCCCTTGGACTAGCGGGTCGGGTCGGATCCGCCCAACCGAACCCGACCCGCCCAAACCCGCAAACCCGCCCACGCCCCAGCTCCCCACGACCCGGTCCAGCCCCGCGTCCACCGCCGAATCCGCGGCACCTCCGCCGGCCACCTCGCCCGCACCCCGCGGCTACGACACACCCCCTCTCTCCGCCTCCCTCGGCCTCCCCGACCCTATAAACCCCCCCCCCCCCCCGTTCAGCCCCTCCGGCCATCCCTCCTCCGCCACCGCGTCCCGCGCCACCCGACGTCGCCGCCGATCCGCCCGACGTCCCTCCGCTCGATGCCGCCGTGCCCAGCCACCTCCGCCCCTCCGGCGGCTTCCCCCGACAGTACCGAGCAGCAGCAGGAGCAGCTAGGGGCGAACCACGCCGCCTCCGGCCGCCGTGCTCGCCGCCGCCGCCTCAGCCCAGTCTCGCCGACGCCGCCCCAGCCTCCTCCGGCCGGCCTCCTCCACCGCAGCTCCGCCCAGCTCCGGCTGAATCCCCAAAACCCTAACCCTAGACGCGTATGTCGGACACGTGTCGGACACGAGATTTTCGGGTTTTTCGGACCCTGTTCAGGTACGCGTATCTTTCTGCTCGTAACCCCGTTTTTGATTCCGTCTTTTGCATCGTGAAGCCTGCGTGACCCTCTCGGTGCCCGTGCAACCCGTTCGGGGCATCGCGTCCTGTGGCGATCGCGAACCGCGATCCAAAAACAGGAAAAACAACGCCCTGATTCATTCCGGAACTGGGTGCGCCCCGCCAAACGGGACGACTTGGTCGCGCGCGGTCTTCATAGATACGTGCGCGTCGTTGATACGGACATGTGGGATTTCACAGAAGTCGATTCGAGTGTGCGTGCATACCGGAATCAACGCGTATCCGCGGACACCGTCCCGTATCTGCCCTTTCTGGAGTGCACCCTAACTTTGTGTACACACGTCGGATCGAAACGAAACTTATGCCATCGGACTCGTAGCAATACGCTGGTCCTGTGAGCCAAGTTTGGTTCGATTCTGAGAACGTTGACGAAATCGCGTGTCGTGGGCCCCATAGGCTCCACTCGACGGGCGATTTTGTGATCGGCTCATCGGAATCCACTTCTGGAAGTTCCGTTGGGTTCGTATCATCATTCCTGACCTGTTGACACTAAGTTTGGTGAATTTGGAGACCTTTGACCCTGACGCATTTTTCGGTGCAAAGCGGGCCCACATGTAGACCCCGTTTTGACCCGAAATTGTTATTTCTGCCCTTGTCTCCAAATTGGACTCAAGGACAGGCATTTCTAGCTGATTGATATTTTCTGGATCTGATGGTGATATTTATTTCAGCAACCGGAGTACCGCCTGCAATTCCAGCTGAAGTCAGAGCCACAATTGGAGCCGGAACCACAGGCAAGTGTACCTCGCCAAAACTTGCAGTCTTGTTAAATATTCCTTGGCTTATTTATACATCTGTAGGCAAGTGTACCTTGCCAAACCCTGCAGCTTGCTATTTATTTTCTTGACTTATTTATACATCAGTGGGCAATTATACTTTGCCAACTCGTAGTAATTCCTGTTATAGTACTTGCCTGAGTTCTTGGGTAAAATATATATAACTTGTTTAACTGTTCAACCCAGGACCGAGTGACTTTACTTAGCGTCCGATTACTAGTCGGGTGCCAACCCCGTACGCGGAGTTGTGTAACGTCACATAGACATGGATATCGAGACCCTATGTATTCTCGTACTTGTCTTATCAAGTACATCATAACCCAGGACACTTGACACAATTCATGGACAGGATCTTCCTGAGATATTCGTGGTGATTTTGTATAGGATACAGGACTTGACATTGACATTATGTTCCTAGATACTATATGACTTGTTGTATTAGATATGATCTTACGTGACATGGACATGGGGCCACATGGACATAAGACGTATGATTACATTGGGTGGGGAGAGACACACAGGCTATATGTTGATTTTATATTATTCCGGCATCTCAGTCTTCCGCTGAGCTAGACGACCACATGATATCACTGCTACCGGCTCCCCGACACCGAGCTTGTAGTGATTTCAGCCTGAGTTCTAGTGCTGCTCTCATCTTGTATATCACTTAGCTAGTTATTTAGTGTTTCCCTATTGTTCCATTTATTGTTGGAGAGACACACAGGCTTCAGGTTCACTATATTATGCCGGCGTCTCAGTCTCTCTCCGAGCTAGATAACTACATGATATCGCTGCTACCGGCTCCCCTACACAGAGCTTGTAGTAGTCTCAGCCTGAGTACTGATGATGTTCTCACCTGCATTTCACATGGATGGTTACATAATTACCCTGTTTATTCATTGACTATTTTACTGCATTATTATGGCTTGTATTTTCTGTACCTTGCTGTCCCCTGAGGACCTGGATCCGGATTATGTCCCCAGGTATAGCCGAAGAGATCCATCCAGAGATATACCGTACAGGAGCACTTCCAGGAGCTGTACCAGAACCTGAGAACGAGATTGTGCCAGAGGACTTCTCCTGAGTATTGGTTATATATAGTCAGTTATTCCTGTTTCTATTTCCAGTTCCTTTATTCCTGTCTATTTGTATTGATGTACCAGACATATTCTCGGATTGTTCCCCGAGACACTAATTTGAGATTTGCTTATTTATTCTATTGCATTATTTCTGGCATTTAATCTGTGATTATCTGTTGTGGATGAGATTAGAATAACCTGGGACTTGTAATAATTGTTCTATTTTCTGTTAGACTACAGCTTAAGCATGTCCTGATGGATCCATTAAATTGGGTTGTCCATCGGTGCGTGCTGCTGGCCATTGCCACGCGGCTAGTCCCTCGGCATTTTGGGACTGGGGCGTGACATAACTTGTCTCATTTAGAGACCTTTACCCCTGGCACGCTTTTCGGTGCAAGGTGGCCCACATGTGGAGCCCGCCTTGACCCGGAATTATCGTTTTTCCCCTGTGTCCAAATTGGACGAAAGGTTAGTATTTTCTAGCTATCTCGCTTATTCTGGGAACGTTGGTGATGTTTATTTCAGCATCCGGAGACGTTCATTCTGAGGCCGTAGTTTCTGATCCTGTATGCTTGACTCCTGGACGTTACACCTTGCAACTTTCTTACCAGACAAGATACCTTGCCAAATTGCTTACAGTATTTTGCATGCTTATTATATTTCTGTATATTCATTGCATTTCTGTATATTTATTGCATGTGTACTTTCTTTCAGTCATTACTATATATTAGATATGTTGACACACACACATGACACTTAGTATCATGAGAGGACAATCAGTAGGCGTATGGGCTTTAACCACTCTGGTAAACCATAGTATCTAGCTCGCTCTACGGGAGTGTGTCGCGTTGGGCGCTACCCTCGCAGTATGTCAATTTCTGATGTTCTAGACGGGTGTGTGAGTTGTGAGGCTTAGATCGAGTAGCCTACTCTTGCCCATACGTCGAAAAGTTGTCCTCATTTGCATTCATATAGATTGTCTTGTACAGCATACTTATATATTTTCAAACATTATGCATGTTTACTTTATTCAAATTGGTTTGCTTCTATGTATCTTGTTACGTCCCTTTGAGGACCTGGTCCTTTTCCAGGTGTAGACGTTCATGACTATTCGCAGGAGCACGGATCAGGACTTACTACTTATCTCTTCTGAGGATGTCTTACCTTCGGAGCATCTTTGATTATCACTAGCGATGGATCGCTTCGCTAATACACTTCTACCATCACCTTATTTTATATTGGAGATTTTATATTCCTTCCTCATTTTAGTATTGATATGTCATTGGTAGTGGATTTGTCTCCACCCGACTATTAGTTTTGGATTATTCAGACTTATTATTCTAGTTTAGTTATTTTTTTGTGACTTGTTGTGTGGATGAGATTTAGTATATCTATGACTTGTGAGTATATTTATACCACATGTGAGTTTATATTTATATTACAGCGTACGTGTGTATTATGGTATCCATATATTAGAGTTGCCATATACATACGGCTGGCATGCTTACGTGTTCCTAGTCCTACGTATTTTGGGACTGGGGCGTGACAACTAGTCACATAACATCATCAAGCCTCATAAATATGGTTATAATGAAGGTTCATGTAGGTATTAGGTGTTCTCACACTAGATTTCCATATACAACATATCATCAACCTTGGTATTCACTAAGTGTCAAACTATGTTAACCAACCTATGGTTAGTTTTGTCTATTAAAACATGCACATGAGCATTAACAATAGGTCAAGTTAGGGTAATCACAAATAATCACATACTATATTTCTCAAGTATATATATTCATCCAACTATATACAACTCTCGTTCTACTACAAAATGTCAAGTATACATAGACAAGTCAAATCTGAATTTATAATAAGATCATGGCATATACCTCATTTCTAACTTTTATTTGTCATGAAACATGTGTGCAAACACTACTATAACTAGTGAACAACCTTAGCATGGCATCTTCTACATTCCAACATAGTGTTTATAAATAATAAAACTATCATAAATCCTAGGCAAAGTGCATCACTAGTTGCACAACATTTAATCATGTCTCAACCATGCATTTATTTACATATAACACCCTAAACAAAACTTATATATTCTGAAATTTAGTGAAAATTGGAGTAAAAATTATGTTTTGTAAGTTGTTACTTGGGTTTTAGATCATGACAAAGTGAATAGGACAAAAAGTACATAAATAATATTAAAGTCTAGACATGAGAAGTAATAAGTGTTCTTGGTGTAATATCATAAAAAATATGAATAAAAAGTTGGTAAAATTTAATAGGGATATGAAGTACATGTAGAAAGGGTTAGGTAGGAGGAGTTGGAGCTCTTACCAAAGTGAAATGGGAAGCCAAAAGAGGGTTGTACACTGCTTGCACAAATCTGTCCAGATTTGGACACTTCGCCTCGTAGCTGCTGTCCGGGGTTTCAAAATATTTCTCCAAGTACTTTGCGGATTAGAGAGATTAGGGGAGAGGTAGAGAATGAATATCTGGTGGTTTTTGAAGGGGTTTTGGTGCTGGAAGTGGTGGCAACAAGGTGTTGAAGTGGTGTTATTGCTGGCGGGTTCAACATGGTGTCTTTGTTTTGTAGGGGATGTTTGGGGGAGTTGTGGGATGATTTAGGTGCTGAGTTATAAATAAAACTTGTTAAAGAGAGGTCGGGGAAGGATATTTGGGTACTGTGGTGGTGGTTTGGAGGCTATAGAGGTGGTGGAGTGGCCTGATAAGAGGATACACTGAATTCAGATTCAGCATGGACACCTCTGATGGAGGGCTGTTTTGAGGAACTTAAAGTGAATTTTGATGGAAAGTTAATTGCATAAAGTTTCTGTGAGCATAGTCTCGGATCGGTATAGTCGCTTCACATCATACTTCTGTAGGAGTTTGTAGGCTAGATTGAGCACCCAGCTCAAGTTTAGTACCGCATATCACCCCTAAAAATACGGACAGTCGGAGAAGACTATTTAGACTCTCGAGGATATGCTTCGCACATGTGTTTTAAATTTTATAGGCTCTTGGGACGATCATCTTCACCTAGTAGAGTTTGCTTACAACAGCTACCAGGCCAGCATTAAGATGTCACCATTTGAGGCATTATATGGACGAAGATGTCGTACTCCGTTGTCGTGGGATGATGTTGGTGAGAGAGCCATATTGGGACCGAAGATGGTCGTGGATGCAGTTGAGAAGGTGAAGCTTATCAGGGATAGACTTCGGGTGACGCAGGACAAACATCGACAATGGACCGATAGCCACCAGAAACATTTATAGTTTGAGGTATAGGTTTTGTTTTATTTTGCTTAGGATTTCTTGTGTTTAGATTGAGTGTTGAGGTTGTATTTTATTCTAGGTTGGCGATATGGTGTTCTTACGGATTTATTCGACACGGTGCACGATTTGCTTTGGTGGAGGCGGGAAGCTTAGTCCATAATACATCGGACCCTTCGATTTTATTGCAAGGGTCGGTGCAGTGGCCTACAAATTAGACTTGTTGCCTGCACTAGAGGGAGTGCACAACGTGTTCCATATGTCGCAGCTGAGATGGTACGTGGCAGATCCTAGCCATGTATTGGACCACTCAGAGATCGAGGTGGGTCTGACTCTTAGTTATCCAGAGCACCCAGTGGAGATTTTGGATCGCAGGAAGAAGGTATTGCGGAACTAGACGATTTTCTTGGTACACGTCGTATGGAGGCATCACTCTCCGGAAGAGTTTACTTGGGAGAGGGAAGCCGAGATGCACGAGCGATACCCTTATCTTTTTGAGCCATGAGGTAATTTTCTTTCTTGTTGTGATTGCTTGTTGTAGTGATAGTTCCTTCTTAAATTTCGAGGACAAATATTTTCTAAGAATGGTAGACTTGTCACTACCATATTTCTAGATAGGGGTATTTTTGTCTATTCATATTATAATTTTATATTGTGTGAATCTTTATATAATGTGCTAGTATTATATATTATATATTATATTATTTATTTAAATAGTTTGTGGACTAGCCTATTTATTGGACTTGACCCTAGTGGACCTAATTAGACTTGTCATGACATATTGAACCCAATATTTTGGACTAGGCCATAGACTCAACCCTCTCCATTAATTATGTGATTTAGTTAAACTTTCATTAGGACTAGATGCTTCCTAATTTGGCCCTCCTAATTAATTACCTACATGAGTACTAGTGAGGGGCATATTGGTCATTGAGTATTGCTTGGGAGAGAGGTAAGGGGCCGGCCACTATAGGAGGGGAAAATATTCTCTCTCCTCTTCATTCTTCATTACTTTAGATCCCCAATTATGTTCTTCTCCAAATTGACTCATTCCTACACAAAATTCACTCAATTCACTTTTATTTTTTCATATTTTCCATCAATCAAGGAGCATTGGAGCTTGGCTTTGCAAAAAGCACTTGGAGAAGGAGGATTTGTTAGGAGCTTATGTCTGGATCGTGTCCATTTAGCAATTCATTGGGAATCCATCTCCCAATAGGTAAATTCTGAATCCTACCCTTAATTAGGCTCTAATTCATGCATTTAACTATTAGAAATCATTCATTGGCTTATGGCTACCTATAGGATCAAGAATTTGTCCATATGACTTGTATTGTAAAAGTTGCATGGTAATTTGTGTCCAAATAGGGGAAATTATGAGATTGACACATAAAGTGTGTGTCATGAGGCTATTTTGGTCTAATTAGACTTAGATCGGGGTTGAAGAACTAGCTATGTGTCCACAATTGGGCACGAGTAGGTCGTATCACGATACTGTGTGATACCGTATGATACAGAGCTCATTTTGGGTGTTTTGTATGATTACTCTTCAATTCCTATTGTAGCAAGTTGCATTAGTTACATATATGTGTATTGGATATGTAGGAATGATTATTGTGGTGTATTGGGGGGTTTTGGCATCTCTATTGGATGAGTATCACGAGTATCCAAATTGTACACTGTATGTGTTTGGGTGAATGCCTCTAGTGAGTGTTATATATATATATATATATATATATATATATATATATATATATATATATATATATATATATATATATAAGTTTATGGATGTATATATATATATCTTGATTCATATAAGTGTACATACACTTATACTTATTCTAATTGTGTCTGTGTGAGTATCTGAGGAATAGTGGTGTTAGATCATTGTGTGTGTTCACAGTTAAGAGTGTGACTGTGTATATTTATATGATGTGGTGACTGTATCCAGAACAGTAGGTTATGTGTGTTTATTGTAATACGATCAAGTGCAATGTGTGTAAGTCATTAGTTGCAGTGATGTAAGTAATGAGAGGGGCTAATGTATCATAGTAGCAGTAGTTGCTCAGCAACTGATTGTTGTAGGTTGTGGCAGCATGCCACTGCAGTAAGGAGGCTCAAGTAAGATGCTTGGGGTATGATCTGCATGTGAGGGTTTAGTAGAGGGAGTATTAGCATCAGACATTAGAGGGGAAGTTGTTTACTTTGAACAACAGCACAACATGTAGGAGCATCAAGGAAGCTCGGGTAAAGGACTGCAGACTTAAGTATCAACTGAATTGTTCAGCTGGGGATAACTCAAATGTAGGGGTTGTGATGCTCGATGTTGTAGTAGAGTAGCACTGCAAGGTAGCAATTAGCCACCCTTGATAGCAGCATCAGTAAAGTATCCAGGAGAGGAGTCTGATACTTGTGTGCAACCTGGATAGTTAGCAGTGCCAATTTGGTTGTTTAGGTATGAAACGATAGTGTTACCTGGGTACAATTGCAAGAAGATATTGTACAATAGTGTACCTATACTAGTGTAGGATGGAGTTGATCTATGGTAGTGTACATGTATGAATGTGAGTTAAGGTAAGTATCAGTATCAGTGAGGGTATCAGATATTAAGAAGAGTATGTGGGCAAGAAGGCTTTTATTCAATTGTAATGTGATGTTAAGAGTAGCAGTAGTAACTAGATGTGGGTATCATTCATGTTAGATAGGTGGGTAAAGCTCATTTCTAAACTCAGTTGAGCTGTATCAGTGTGACCACACTAAGGAATATATTAGTGAATACACTGTGAGTAATACTAGTGTACCTAAGAGTGTATTAGTTAGTTAGTAAATATTAGTTAGTATATAAATGTCTGCTGTATCAATCCTAAGTTAGTTAGTTATTTATACTAGATAGTGTAAGTATTAGTTAAGGTATTAATTATATATATAGGTAATGACCTAGTATAGCTAATGTCACGCCCCAATCTTCCGCAGGTAATCGGTCGTCCCTGCTAGGCACGAATAACCACGCCAGTGCTCCCGCGGGATAATCTTTCCCATCTGGACGTGATGCCACATGGGCGTAAGATGCATTCGTGCAAGGTTATGATCCGAACATGCACTAAAATAACTAAGCCACAGAGTCGCACAGATAGTCCGAATGCACCAGAATAAGAAACGAACAAACGATTGGTAACAAGTTAGCGAAAGTATTGAATAACACAAGTATGGAAGTAAAACAAGCACTTTATTGATATTGCACAAGTATTACAAGCGACGCTAGGCCGAGATTACAAGTCGCTCAAGCCCTCTCTCTCTCTCTTGAAACAATAAAAGTGTGCCAAGTGGCTATAATTTATGAAATGATACATAGGCGATATTCCAAAATTATATCTTGTATATGTGCTTCAGTTCCGAACGCAACATTCCAAGGCTTCAGAGTGAACTCTACGCCTTAGCACGCACGAAGGGAGTTTTCGCACCAAATAGGGTTCTTCCGTACCGTGCAAGCAATCTGGTGGGTTATCAGTACATGAATGCACTGGTAGGGAGGCTTCTCGCCCGCTCAACAAATCCAAACACGTTATAAAGGTTCTGTGCACCATCTATTAAGTTATCTTTCTAGTCTTGTCTTAGGATCAGTTTTATGGTATAATAAAAATTCTAACTCGTATGGAAGTGCACCGTGCGATATAAGAGTAACACGGCGAGACTTATCAACTTACCATTTGTCCTTCCCTGTCCAAGGCAAACCAAGTTAAACCAAGCACGAGCATGTATAATAAAATCCAGGGGCAATAGCATAAGCAAACACGAGTGTCATGAGCGAGGTTATATTTCAGGTGCACGAGTTACATGGATTACTCAGGCGTATTACAATGGATGTTCAAGTATCCAATTATGTATAAGTGTGTTATACTCATATCCGTTCAGGTGATCCAGATTTACTAGGCATGATGCAATGACTCGCACACAAATTATCGGTAAGGGAGGATGACTTATCTATATGAACGTGAGTCACCGGCATAGCCATAAAGGACGAGTTATAGTCTTGGGGCGATATTAGATGCGTGAGGTATGAGTCGCTACATGCCACCTTCGCCCGGGACGGTATGGAGTGTAACGCGAGACCAAAGGGGCGCTCACTCCATGTTGCCCACTACCATGCGACTATTAGGAAGTTTCGCCCGGATCGGATCGGCCCCGGTGCCTCGGCGATCGTCCGCAGGAACCTGAACATGAATAAATTGTGCACAAGTTGTCCGTGACATGCAAGTCTTGGGTCTCAGATGTGATAACTCGTTACGTTCAAGCGGACAACCGATTCAAACGGTGCAAGTGCAATGATCCGACCCTCTTTGCTCAGCGAGAAGACTCATTTGAGGCAAAGGATTTCCAGACTTGGCCCTTCAGGAGTTCAGACTTAGAATTTTAAAGGCTCGCTCGGAGTATCGCTCGACCGAGGCGAATCATCGCTAAGGTGGGTGGCTACGATGAACTTATCTTTGCTTAGCCAGCATACTTAAAATATGGACGATACATGATAGTCGCTACGTAAATTACCCCTTGCATGCTAATAAAGAATACAACGCACCTAGCTAAGGGAATAATCTCATCTTATATTGCTTGTGTTAGAACATGGAAATAAAACTTGGCTTATACGGACCCTCGTATGCTAACTTTGCTTCGTGTAAGTAGACCCCGCTATGCCTCGATTAGATTATTTTATACTATTCGTAGTGCACTGCTTCACTTGTTTACACTACACACCCCTAGATTATGTCGCTCGGTATGTCCATGTTCGGTTGCACTTATCGCACTACCCCTTAGATCATGCCAACATAAATGCTTATGTTTCATATAAATGCTTGCTTGCCTGCTTATATTATAGTTTGCACTCGTTGCCTCATTTCAATGCTTGTCACATAATTTATGCCACGACCCCGATAACACTATCCATGTCATGCATTCATCTAGTTCTTCCTGAAAGACTATCTAATAGTCGTTCCGTGCAAGTATGAACCTGAAAGTATCCAGGACCGTTGGGTCGCCAAGGCATCTCCGAACTAGGAGATTGCACCATGTCAAGTTTAACTTTGAATGAGAATTATGTCAAGTAAAGCAAGAATCATAGCTCGTGGAGCATACTCGTTCTGAACAAGAATCAAGAATCAACATGTCATGTCATGAATCCCGTGAATCTGAAATATAGACTTACATGATCACGGACAACTCTTGCACGAGGTAATAACATGGATTCCACGGACGATCATCGAGGCACCGGGATCGTACCCTCCTAGGAGAAATATGAGTATTGCGTGACCAAATCGGTAGGATGCTCTCAGGTTTGGGGCGACGCAATATATTCAGTAGTCGGACCCTTGGTAGTGCATCCTACACTTGGATAACCCGTCTGACTCCATGATATATGGTAGTCTCACCATGCTTGGTCGGGATGATGGGTAATGCCCAATGACTCTTGCGCTATGCCTCATCTCCGTCCGAGACTATGCATCATCATTTATGGCTAAGTCAGTGACCTCATGTTCATATAGATAAGTCATCCTCGCTTAGCGGTAATCCGCGTGCGAGTCATTGCATCGCATCCAGTAATCTGAAATACCTGAACGATTATGAGTATAAAGATGTCTATATATAAATTAAACAACCTAAGCAATCCATTACAACACACCCGAGTATCCGTGTAACTCGTGCACCTGAAACAGAACCTCGCTTACGACACTTATGTTTGCTTATGCTATTGCCCCTGGATTTCATTATATATGCTCGTGCTTGGTTTAACTTGGTTTGCCTTGGACATGGAAGGATGAATGAAAAGTTGGTAAGTCTCGCCGTGTTACTCTTATATCGTACGACGCACTGCCACACGAGTTAGACTTTTTATTATGCCATAAAACTGATCCAAAAGCAAGATTAGAAAGATAACTTAATAGATCGTTCATGGAACCTATATAACGTATTTGGATTTGTCGAGCGGGTGAGAAGCCTCCCCACCAGTGCATTTATGTACTGATAACCAACCAGATTGCTTGCAGGGTCCGAGAGAACCTCGTTTGGTACGAAAATCCCTTTTTTGCGTGTTAAGGTGGTGGAGTTCACTCTGAAGCCTTAGAACATTGCATCCGAAACTAAAGCACGTATAGAAGACATAATATTGGAACATCGCCTATGTATCATTCCATAAATTGTAGCCACTTGGCACGCTTTTATTGTTTCAAGAGAGAGAGGACTTGAGCGACTTATAATCTCGCCTAGCACCGCTTATAACACTTGTTCAATATCAATAAAGTGCATGTTTTACTTCTATACTTGTGTTATTCAATGCTTTTGCTATTGATAACTATGTGAACTTGTTACCAATCGTCTGTTCGTTTCTTATTTCGCTGTACTAGAACTATCTATGTGACTTTGTGGCTTAGACATCTTACCGCATGTTCGAATCATGGTATTATACGGGCGTAGCTTACGCTCGTGCGATATCACATCCAGATGGAAAATATCGTCCCACGGGAGCGCTGGTACGGTGATTCGTGCCTAGCGGGGACGACCGATTACCTGCGGGACATCGGGGCGTGACATCAGATTCACGGGATTTATGATATGACATATAAATTCTTGATTCTTGTTCAGAATGAGTATGCTCCACGTTCAGAGTTAAACTTGACATGGTGTAATCCCCTAGTTCGGAGAAGCCTTGGCGACCTAACGGTCCCGGATAATTTTGGGTTCATACTTGTACGAAACGACTATTAGATAGTCTTCCGGTAAATTGGATGAATGCAAGGCAAGATAGTGTCTACTTGATTGTGGTATGAAATTATATGACAAGCATTGAAATGAGGCAACGAGAACAAGTTATAATGTAAGTAGGCAAGCATGCAATTATATTTGAAACATAAGCATTTACGTTAACACGGGTCTAAGGGGTAGTGCGAGGAGTGAAGACGTACAGGGACATTATCGAAAGACATAATCTATAGGCGTACAGTGTAAACAAGTGAAGCAATGCACTACGAAAAGTATATGATGGTCTACTCGAGGCATAGCGGGGTCTACTTGCACGAAGCAAAGGTAGCATGTGAGGGTCCAATCATAAGCCAAGTTTTATTTTCATGTTCTAACACAAGCAATACAAGATGAGATTATTCCCTTAGCTAGGTGTGTTGTATTCTTTATTAGCATGCAATGATGATTCACCTAGCGACTAGCATGTATCATCCATATTTTTAAGTGTGCTGGCTAAACAAGGACAATTTTATCGTAGCCAACCACCTTAGCAATGATTCGCCTCGGTCGAGCGATACTTTGAGCGAGCCTTTGAAAGTCTAAGTCTCAACTCCTGAAGGGCCAAGTTTGGAAATCATTGCCTCAAATGAGTCTTCTCGCTGAGCAAAGCGGGTCAGATCGTTGTACTTGCACCATTTGAATCGACTGTCCGCTTGAACGGAACGGGTCGTTGCAGCTAATATAAGCTAGTGTTAGCTAGTTAGTGACCAATATGGATTAATTAGCTTAGTGTGGACCTAAAAACTTGTGTATGACCTAGAAATGGCCTATAAATCATATTAGTGCATTCTTTAACTAAATTCTCATTCATTACACCAAATGACATGATATTTCCTATATAGGGTTATGTGACACCAGCTCGGACACCGAGTTACCTCTTTTGCTCCGGACCAGAGATGAGTACATCTTTTTGTTAGTTTTTATTTTATGATAGTGTACATACCACTTGTTCTAGAACTGATATACTTGATTCTGACACATTATTACTCGGACTTGTACTATATGGATCCTGTCAGGAGATGTTATCCCCTACCGTGTTCAGCCGGTACTCCTTACACATGTATTTTATCGTGTGCATCGGGTATTATTTTTATGTGCTTCAGGTGCATCCACTATTTCGTGTGTTAGTGTAACTATATCGTATTCATGTTCGTAACATGGCGTGATTGGATCCGTGAGTATTGGTTGGGGAGGGGGGAGTATAAGTTGGTTATGTGATAAAGCCCTATTTACCTCATGTGTATGTCGATTATACACTTCACGTATAATCGAGCTACCTTGTTTACCTCATGTGCAACCTAAGCCGATCACATAACGAACTTGCGCTCTAAACCACATAGCTAGTATTCCAGTTTCTCTACTTACAGTTATTTTCTATTGCCCGTATTTATCTTTCTAGTGCATATTGTATTTATCTGCCTGTTCCAGCTATATTTCTATTTCTAGTTACTTGTGCATCTTGTCTTTTTCTATTACTTGTCAAATATTCTCTACCATGTATTTGGAACTGCTTTCAGAGTTTTGTACTTTGCTCTAATCTGATTGGATATATTTTTCAGATGACTGGCTAGAGGAGCTGTGTCCCACTTATTACGGGTCGCAGGACAACGAGCCACTAGAGGGTACTCCCCTAGAGTATGAGGACTTAGTGCCAGTAACCGAGGAGGCTTAGACATTATTTTGGATATTATATTAGTCTCATTTTTAGACTTTTAGCATGTATATATTATTTGAGACTTATATGGTGCCTAGACTTGTGATGTATTGTGACTCCTTATTTCTTCTCTCTTCTATCCCATATCGTACTTTTATACTCCTTTAGTTTTATATTGTGATTGAGTATTGGTTAGCATTTATCATATATCATATTATTCCTCCATTTGGAGTTGAGATATCATTGACAGGTACATTATATTTATTGTGTGAGATGTTTAGATAATATTGATGACCTAGACAGCGTTCTACCGTCGATGCTGCGGCGTAGGCTGGGTGTACCCACGTACTTGTACCCTTATACCGGGTGCAAATTGTGACACATTTTGTGGTAGCCCATGCAAGTTAAGGTAATAGTACTCAGACTTGGAGTATTACTACAAGCCTGCTATAGGATATAGGACTTATGATCTAGGATGAGAGTATACTCAATCACAACTAGAAAATATTTCTAATCTATTGATTTTGCAATCTTTATCATTCTGAATATTGATTTCTTTGAAATGTTACTGTCCTTCTTTGACGATATCGTATCTTGCGCAGTATTGACTTCTTTGTTTCAATATGTCTTCAGGATGCCTCCGAAGATCAGATTCATTAGCTCGGGAGCAGCAACAGCTTCCTCTGCTACTTCTGTCATGCCCTAGAACCAGAATACTGGAAAACGGAACTGACAAGGCCAGCTACGTATACTTAGAGCACTCCGGTACTCCGTATATACGGTGAAGCTGTAAGACATGAGGGGTCACTACTACAAACCAACAATCAAGCCTAGGTCCAACAACCCTAGTGTCTCAATCACAAGAACAACAGAAATACTAACAAGATATAAGATCAACTAAAATATAATAGTAAAGCATCCCAAATTATAATATATAGATGATCATGATGCTAGTAAACACAGAATGAATAAGCTAGCCAGAATCTGAGTCACACATGATCAACCCTAGGATCTGTCAATCATGCCAATGCCCGTAGGCTAACTGATCAAACCAAAATACGAGCTAAACACGTGCTAGGTGGCTAAACGCCAACAAAATAGAATGTACATCAGGGTGGGGAAGTAAGAAAACCCACTCAAGCGGTCTGGTGCTCCTGGTGGCCACCATCCTCAGGAAAGTACGAAAGTTCCTCCAGTGCTGCTACTGGATATGGCCATACAAAACCAGTGGGGTCAGACCCCCCAAATAACAAGTACCACAAAGAAAGCCAATATAGGAACTTAAACCAACAACACAAGTAATACAAATACTGGAAAGTAAAGACTGAATATAAAAGATCTTAGGATAATAAATACTGTAAAACCTGCAATGAGACATATCCAGATCTGATAATCAATAAGGAAATAACAAGCGCAAAAGTAAAGATGTGATCATGTGAAGCTTAGACTATCCATCAACCATTAATCACGGCATATCACATAAGTACGACTTGATACCTTTAACTAACTAGGGTTATCACAATCCTTAAATTACTAACTTTATAATGCAATGCGATACTAGAGTTCTTTCTGATCGCATGCCCGTGCAGTCCATCCGGGATACCCACCAGCGCATGTTGAAACCATGTAATTCCACTCGATGAAGCCATGTACTCACTTTTGTCTTTGCACGTCGGATATTACAAGATATTAACATTATTGGATCTGAAAAATAAGAAAGGCATTCGCACTCCTAAAATGCTAACAATGTCCTTGTTGCGTTTATAGGTAAAGTAAACGGGAGTTGAAAATCTAGACCGCTAAGATCGAATATCTAAAAAATTGTCAATATTATGTATTGTCTCTTTTGTCTTTGCACGTCGGATATTACAAGATATTAACATTATTGGATCTGAAAAAATAAAAAATGCATTTGCACTCCTAAAATGCTAACGATGTCCTTGTTGCGTTTATAGGTAAGGTAAATGGGAGTTGAAAATCTAGACCCATAAGAGTGACGGGACCGGGCCGGACCGGACCGGATATCCATTGTGATAACATCATCTGAACAGATACCAAATTGGACTTGTGTTAGATTTAAGTTCTCTAATTTTTTTTCTATGTGGGTTTTATAGGTTTGTTGGGCCTTCTATATTCAGCTTAGGAGGTACTTCAAATTCCATTTTAGTTAGCAGATCTGGAATTGCCTGCCTAGGTGTTCGAGCGATGGTCTAAGAGACGACGCTGAATCAATAAATTCTCGCGCGAGGGAGAGAGATCCGCACAGATCTGAGAGCTGCAGCGGGAGCGATCCGATCCGATCGATGGATCCGTCGTCGTCGTCGGTGCGGCTGAGGATGGAGGTGGAGCGTTCGTCTCTGTGCAACTGCGTGGTGAACTTCCTCCTCGAGGAGAAGTACCTCCTCACCGCCTTCGAGCTCCTCCACGAGCTTCTCGAGGACGGCCGCCAGGACCAGGCCATCCGCCTCCGCGACTTCTTCGCGGACCCCAACCAGTTCCCCCCCGACCAAATCTCCCGCCTCAACTCCCTCAAAGGTTCAGTTAGTTTGGTCTTCGTCTTCTTCTTCTTCTTCTTTGACACGGACACGGCATTGATTCTGGTGTCGGTTGCAGTCGCGGACCCCCAGAGCCTGCTGGAGGAGAAGGTGAGCGTGGAGGAGAAGCTGGCGATCAGCGAGTACAAGCTCCGTCTGGCCGAGGAGGATCTCTCGAGGATGAAGACGGAGCTGCAGAAACAAAATGAGCCGTCATCTGATGCAACTAATGGTTTGTTTCTAGCATGAAGTCTCTATCACAATATGTTGCACGGGCCGGGTTGTGTCTGATACACGTCTGACACGACACGGCCTAGATTTTTGTAGCGGCCGTGCTTCCTAGAAGGCTCCACAGACATACACACATATTTGTATAAACCGGGAATTATTATGATCTGTCAATTTTATAAGAAAAAAGATAAATCTGCATGTTGTTCAAAACTGTTAAGAGTTATGGTGGACTTATTTAGTCCCACATCGGATAGAAAATAAGGAGGCGGCTAGCCTCCTCCTATATATATGTACCTCCTCTCTTGGAAGTAAATCAATCAATTATTCTCTCTACATGGTATCAGAGCTTCCTCGGGTGTCGTCGGCGTTCCCTGCGGATTTGTCTGCGGGTGTCGTCAAACCCGTCGTTGGATCGTGGATAATCAGAGATGAACTCTTGTGTGATCCTCTGATTTCGATCTCAACGTGGTTCTGAGATTAGAGAACATACTTCTTGGGAAGTTTTGCATAAATCTCTATTTCAAGTCCTTGTTCCGGCAAGTTCTATCCATCGTGCATTTCTTATGCCGCATGAGTTTGGGGCTGTACAGATAGATGGAGAAAGTCGTGATCGCATGTTGGCGCACGACACGTGTTTGAGTTGCATTTGAACTCGTTCCTGTATGCAACCGTGGAGATGGGAACACATGTAACTAGTCAGGAGTTGAAAGAGATACTGGAGGGGGTGGCCAGGGTGTTTCAGGCCAAATTAGAGGAGATCTCATCCAGTAGGGCAGTCGTGTCCGCACCAGAACCGTCGCAGGTGATAAAGAAGATAGAGTTGCTGCCCAATGACATCAAACTTGAGGGGACGAGAAACTACCTAAGTTGGTCTAAGAGGGCACATCTGAACCTTCGGACCAAGGGGCTTGAAAAATATGTGAAGGGAGAGTGCACTGAGCCAAAGGATAAGATGAGTGCTGGGTGGAGCACATGAAGTCACCTTAATTCTCTGGTGGTTTCTTGGCTGCTGACTTCTGTGTCTCCATCCATAGCTGGGATGGTGAAGTCGATTTGCACTGCTGCCAATGTCTGGACGACATTGGCTGGGATGTACTCTGAGCTAGGAGTGTCATGATGATGATGGAAGTTGAAAAAATTAATGCTACCACACAGGGGGAGAAGACAGTACTCCAGTATGCAGCAGAGCTACGTCGCTTATGGGCGGACTTGGACTACTATGATCCACTATCATTGCAAAATCCGACATATGTTCTCCTTGGAAAACAGTACCTTGAGCGTAGGCGTGTGGCTCGTTTTCTTAAAGGTCTAAACCCGCAGTTTAAGGTTAGGAGGGCAGCAATGTATCATCTGCTATCTTTTTCGTCCCTGAATGAGGCTGTTGCATTGATGAAGCAAGAGGAGATCCGACAGAAGGTGATGAAAGGCGAGACCTCACTAGCTATTCATTCTGCATTGGTGGTTCCTAGTGCTCCCAACAACGATGACAGGGAGTGCTATAATTGCGGGATGAAAGGGCACCTCAGCTACAACTGCCCTCAACCCCGCAATTTTGGTCATGGCCGAGGAGGCAGAGGACAAAGAGGTGGACGTGCAGGTCAATGAGGCAGGGGACGCGGAGGCCGGGGAGTTGCTCACCTAGCTTTGACGGAGGAGACCACTACCGAAATGACTGGAGCTGAGATGATAGAGCTGGAGGAACTACGTCAATTCAAGCTTCAGGTTGAGAGTTTTAAGGGCAAGGGATTGGCCACTCATGATCTGGATAACACTACCTACATTGATAACTTTACTGGTTACGTTGCTCATATGGCAAAGGTATTCCGGTTCAGGCACTTGCATCCACTAAATCTCATACTGGTTGGATCATAGACTCAGGTGTATCTAGGCATATCACAGGTGCATCTAGTGAGTTTGCATTATATTATCCAAGCAAGCATATGCATTCCGAGGCAATTCAGACTGTTGATGGGACAATCCCAACCCATCAGGGGTACTGGCTCGTTCCATTGTACTCCATATGTTACCATGTCATCTGTATTGCATGTTCCTTCGTTTCCGGTCAACTTACTTTCTGTTAGCTCTCTCATTGATCGATTGAATTGTACTGTTCTTTTGATCGGGATTTGTGTTCTTTCCAGGAGAAGGCCACGGAGAAGAGGCTTGGGACTGGCATCAGGCGTGATGGTCTTTGGTACCTGGACCGGGAGGCTGCAATGCTTGCTGCTACTATTAGTGGAGGTTAAGAGACAGAAGCAATGCTCCAACACTGCAGATTGAGACATTTATCTTTTGATAGTTTGAATAAGTTAGAACCTGAGACGATGAATAAAGTAGACAAAAAGGTTATTTTGTAATGCTTGTGAACTTGGAAAGCACACACGTTCTACTTATAAAATGGTTGGTCTTCGAAGTTTTGAGCCATTTGCACTTGTTCATTCTGATGTTTGGGAACCGTGTCCTACTACTTCTATCAGTGGATTCAGATGGTTTGTTACCTTCATTGATTGCTACTCACGTATGACCTGGATCTACATGATGAAGCAAAAATCTGATGTGTACAAATATTTTCAGGACTTATCGGCATATGTGAAGACCCAGTTTGGAGTACATGTGAAGATTCTTCGAACAGATAATGGGACCGAGTATACTAACAAAGAGTTTGCTAATTTCATCTCTAGTCGGGAAATTCTGCATCAAACCATTTGCCCAGACACTCCTGCACAGAATGGGGTGGCTGAACGCAAGAACATGCATCTACTAGAAGTGTTACGTTCTTTGATGCTGACAATGAATGTGCCAAAATTCTTGTGGAGTGAAGCTGTTATGACATCAGCTTATCTAATCAACATGATGCTGTCTAGAGTATTAGGGATGAAGACACCATGTGAGATGCTCTTGAGCTCTAATGTTTTTATTGTTCCTCCCAGAGTGTTTGGTTGTACATATTTTGTGCGAGATCACAGAATGATGGTGAGCAAGCTGGATCCACAAGCAGTTAAATGTATCTTTGTGGGCTACTCACCAAGTCAGAAAGGATACAAATGTTGGTGTCCTGCCGAAAGAAGGTTGTTTGTCAGTATGGACGTGACCTTCCTGGAGTTTGAACCATTTCAGGGGGAGAAGACGGAGTTAAGTTCCTTGTTCGATGATGGCTCTACTGATGCTAGTAGAGGAGGAGAATGAGAGTGGCATCGTGGTTGGTATAATTTTATGTCCTTTTGAGTCACCGAGTAGTGATGGTGTCTCAAGGGGAGCCGACAGTCGGGGGAGCTGAGAGTACATAGGAAGCATGAGCAGTATGAGCAGCAGCAACAGGAGCTGCAGGAGCTTCCTCCTGATGTTCCTATGCTAGTACCCACAAATGTTGATATCCCAAGTCCCTCTTCTCCAGGACCTTCTTCGACCCTTCCATCTGAGTCACCTGGTAACAATTTTTCCTCTGATACTTCTAATCCTAATGTCTTGCTTCGTAGAACTTCTAGAGTCAATGCTGGAAAACCTCCAACAAAGTTTGGCACTTGGGATACTAGCATTGCATATTACATTTTATATGCATCCACTCCACCTGCATATAAGTCCTTCCTTGCATCATTAGATTCAGTACTTGTACCTAACAACTGGCAGGTCACTAAGCAAGATCCTAGGTAGTTGAGTGCCATACAGGAGGAACTTCAGGCCTTGAAGAAGAACGACACATGGGAGCTGGTACCACTTCCAGCTGGGAAGCGTGCTGTTGGATGTAAATTGATTTATACTGTTAAGCAGACTCCAAAGCACAAGATTGACATGTACAAGACCAGATTGGTTGCTAAAGGCTATAGCCAAACTTATGGTATCGACTATGACGAGACCTTTGCTCCAGTCGCAAAGATGAGCATTGTGCGAGTGTTGGTGTCATGTGCTGCCAACTTCAATTGGCAACTACATCAGCTAGATGTGAAGAATGCATTTTTGCACGAAGATCTCCAGGAGGATGTGTATATGGAGATTCCACCAGGCTTTACTAATTCACAAAAAACAAAAAATGTATGCAAATTGAAGAAATCTTTGTATGGACTAAAGCAGTCTCCGAGAGCATGGTTTGATCGATTCAGACTTGCAGTATGTGGTATGGGGTATAGGCAGTGCAATGGAGATCATAGTGTGTTTTACAGGCACTCCAAGACACATATCACTGTTTTTGCAGTCTATGTTGATGATATTGTAATTACTGGAGAAGATACTGAGGAGATCCTACGACTGAATAAAAGGCTTGGAGAGGAATTTGAAGTTAAGTATCTGGGGCAGTTGAAGCACTTCCTCGGAATTGAAATTGCAAGGTCACGAAAGGGTATAGTACTTTTTCAGTGAAAGTATGCTCTAGACCTTCTTTTAGAGACAGGAATGCTGGGTTGCAGGATTGCTTTCTACTCCTATCGAGCAGAATCACAAGTTGTGTGTTAAGGATGCTGATCCGGTGAGTAAGGAGCAATATCAAATATTAGTTGGTCGTCTCATATATCTATGTCATACGAGACCTGATATTACTTTTGCCGTGAGTGTGGTGAGTAGATATATGCATGATCCCAGAGAGCAACATATGGAGGCAGTTCGCAGAATTCTCAGGTATATTAAAGGAAGCCCAAAAAAGGGGTTATGGTTCAGAAGTTTTGGACTTCTGAGAGTTGAAGGCTATTGTGATACCGATTGGACGGGTTGTATGGACAATCGCAGGTCCACTATAGGTTACTGTGTTTTTGTTGGAGGCAATCTTGTATCTTAGCGCAGCAAGAAGCAAGATATAGTGGCTAGGTCTACAGCTGAGGCCGAATACAGGGCTATGACAGTTAGCCTGTGCGAGATGATGTGGGTGAAGAACTTGTTGGCTGAGATGCGTTTGTTTAGAGGAGACTCCCTGCAACTTTGGTGTGACAACAAATCAGCAATTGATATTGCAAACAATCCAGTTCAGCATGATCGCACCAAACGCGTGGAGATTGATCGGTTCTTCATCAAGGAGCAGCTTAATAGAAAAGTTTTGACTTTGAGCATTGATATCTATTGCCCATCTTGAGAGGGAGTGTTGAGTTATGGGGGACTTATTTAGTCCCACATCGAATAGAAAATAAGGAGGAGGCTAGCCTCCTCCTATATATATGGTACCCCCTAGCCTCCTCCTATATATATGTACCCCCTCTCTTGGAAGTAAATCAATCACTTGTTTTCTCTCTACAAAAACGTAGTGTGAAATTTGTACCTTACAATCTATTGATCTAGGAATCGCAGGCACTTCCAAAATCAGCATCACGTTTGTCGGACACGTATCGGACACCCCTTGGACACTCCGAAATACACTAGGATACTCAAAATAGGTGCTGGATCTGTGTTGTCGAGTCCGAAACGTGTCGTATCTGTGCATGTGCAACATAGCTTACAATTAAACCAAAAACGCTTTAGATAAGTGTTCAAGAGGTTTCCTAAAGGCATCTAGAGTACAAATATATTATAAAAATGTGCAGCAATCTGACACATACAAGCTGTGTTGCATGAACACTGATAGGACACAACACGGTAAGGACACGGCAACACGGACACCTATGTAGGTGTTCTAGGGCAGATTTGTCGAGTGTGAGTGCTTCCTAGCATACAAGTAATTCTCGCCTCTCGGAATGATGTTGGCTATAGATCACGAGAAAGCTCCATACAGAGTGCCAAGTTTCTAACAAATGTAGTTATGAGCATAAAAGGACAACACAAAACCTAGACGACCAATAGCCAGGTATGTAGAACCTACCTCTTGATATGCTGATTAAGTTCAGGAAACCAAGAAGCATTATCCGAGTTTCCCTAAACTATAGAGTCCAGATGAAGGGTAAGATGATACAATTCCATTTTGGAAATTGTATTAATCTCTATGACACATTAAGCCAAGTAGTGAAAAAGGAACGATATTGCCATATTCTTTTTATGAGTATCTTTTTTATTTGTATTGAAAATTTAGAATTTGGTTACACTTCATTTATCTTTTGTATTTGCATATTGAATAATCTAAAATTTGGTTACTCTTTATCTTCTCTTCTACTTTGCCATCTTTTTCAACGTCCTCTCATCCATTACTTACTTTCTTTACCTACATGGAAAGAACCTATAACTCAAACCTTAGTTGTCATCTACACGAGTCCTCATCATCACCATCCAGATCTTCTTCCATCAAAATGAGGTTCGGTATGGAGCACCAAGCTCCATAAAAGAATTGAGGGAAGTGTTACAACTGCCCGTAAGCCAGATGTCAATCCTCTGTGCTTTTGTCAAATTTCAAGCCAATAAGATACGAGCTTAGAGGACCCTGCATTAGAACCTGTAAGCCAGACGGCAGGCAGGCAGGTAGGCATTCCTTTTCAGTCATGCAGTTTTGAGCTCATGTAACCAAGGAGCACCTTGCAACTTCTCTTGGATTAGAACCCTTTTGTTGTATTCAGAAGCTATCTTTTACAATAACCACTATATCATTCTATCAGTCATTTGATTTATCGGTCTTCATTTCATGTGTAAAAATCATCAATCTAAGCTACCTTAGGTTTATTGTAGTCACCATGTTGTCACTCTTTTTGAACTTAGTAAGACCCTTTTCTTGTGGTTTTATATTTCGTTTTTATTCTCCAAGCAACAACTTAAAAGATCAGTGATATAAACCCTGGAACTTGCTGATCTTCAATGGTATGTTATGCTCGTTTTAACTTTTAACTTTAAGCAGTTCTTTGTGATCAAGGCTAATCCAGGACCCTAAAGTTTCCCTTCAAGGAAAAAGGCTGTAGACTTGAGGATAATAATGTTTCCTTTGATTAAGGAAAAAACTATAGACTTGTGGAACCGTCTTTCAAAGCGAAAGCAAATGTTGCAACCCAATGTGCAGACAACTCATTTTTTAGACAATAATGAAAATAGGGGCTAAGGAGACAGAGTAATGAAAGAAAACAAAGGAAAGGTCTGTTTTCCCTAGAAAAATAATAGTTTGAACTTCCAACTCAGTCAACATGTCCAAATTTAACCAAGATAAGAATTAAGAACACCGTACCTGTTATATGACATATAGTTGCAGCTTCTAGTAGCTAATCTTGTGCTGCTAGAACTAAAACATAGCAACTAACGATCACTCCAAATTCGATAGTCCTTCACACTTTCACTATCCGAAACGGAAGCTTAGGTTTTAAACACCATAATTGGCACATCAGTCAGCCTAGATGATAAATCCATTTAGTTTGATATTCAACTTACGGAGGTCAACATGTATGAGCTGTGAAGTTCATGTTCATGTTCATGTCTTTATGTTACTTTTGAATAAACTGAATTGCATATTTCATAATCCTTGAGATTTGTGTACTGTTAGTTTACAACTAGTTTAAGTATCACAACTATTCTCCAATCTGCATGTTGGCCATCTTCCATCTTTACAAGGATATTCTACGGATGGCCAATATATGATTGTTCTCACCCTTAACAATACCACTGATGCTCACATATCTAAGCCCCCCCCCCCCCCCCCCCCCCCCCCCCCCTTCTCTTCCTTGTCCGACAAAAGAACCTTCCAAACATACATTCAAACTCCTTACTTTGAAGGTTATATCAAGACATCTGTCTGAAGTATATCCAAAAAGACCCTTAGAATCTTATAAATCTTCAGTATCATTCACATCTGATACCGATTCTGCCCAACTCTTATGTAAGTTGTAACTGGTCCCTCCTAGTTCTTCAAAAGAGACCAATGTTTGTTCATAGCGCTTGCTCCTTCCCATCTTTATACAATCCCCTCCATCTTGTGTTGTCCTTTTTTACAGCCAAATTTGGAGGCCATATATAACATACTAAGAAAAAACATGGAATTATATGAACTCATTCTTACCCTTGAATTTGAAGGAAAATTATGTAAGACATCAATAAGACCAGACATGCATTATAATATTGGGCAGTTAGGGAACATGTCCACAGAAAATGAGGACAGTTGGAATGAATGAGAATGTTGAGATGGATGAGTGACGATAAATACGAGATAGGAGGAGAAGTGACAGCATTTGTAGAAAGATGGAGTTCTGCTCGATTGAGGGTAAAATCAGTGAAAATTTACGAGATGGTCTGTACACTGGATATGTACAATGAAGACCAATGGATGTTCCAGTTAGAGGGAGAGGCTATTAGTCAGTACTCAACGCCACTAGAGCTACGGAGTAGGCTTAAGATAAAACATGGATCGAGTCTGAAAAAAGGATATATCTTTTTGCAAATGTGAGAAAGGAAAGGGCTCTTAAGAAAACTGAATGGAATACAAGGGTTCGTGAGCGGACCTTATCAATTTGGGGTGAAGGCTATATTGTCATTGTATTAATGAAGGTCACTTAGAATCGTGAAAAAGGAAATGGTAACATGCTGAAGTTAAATATATAAAGGAAACAATCAGTTTTATAAGACGTATAAAAACAAGTTAAATTTAAGCTGTCTCAATAGAAGTGAATCAAGTGATTGTTATGGGAAAATTGGACGCGAAAGCATCTTTTCATTAGAGTTGATTTTAAGAACATTAGATTCAGGTTACTATGTTCCCTATCCATGTTTGCAGCAAACAAATAATTGAATTGAGAAACTGGTGATACTCTCTTCCCATTTAAACCCTTTTAAAGACCTCATATTATGTTCAGAATCTTCTGTAGATATCATTTTTGAAGTGTATATAACTCCTTCAGTGTATATAACTCCTTTCATCGTATGATTCTACTAGTTATCAGGTTCTCTGCCTCTTATTTATGTTGCCAACTAATATTAAGCTAGCAGGCTATAGGAAATTACATAGCTGCCTCTAGTTGTTTAATCTACTAGTTCTGGATACAGCTGTTTGCCTCTCGATGCCACCAATATCTTTTATAGGTGTGGATGTCATATTAGCTTTTCTGAATCTGATGTTAGCTTGTCTGAAATGTGAAATAAACTTTGGCCACTAGAGGAAAATCAGCTATGATGGTTTGGAGGTTACCTGGACCTGGTGTTGTGCACAATGCAGAAGCAAACACAAACAATGCCTTAACCTTATGACGATAACGGGAAAACTAACCAAAGCACAAATACCGAATTAACAGCACAAGAACACAAAATATATGTGGTTCGGTCAAACCCTACCTACTCCATGGGACAAAGGGGAGAAATAGTTTATTGAGTCTTTTAAGGAAAAAAAATCTTACAAGAATTACAATCGCACACACCTCAATTCTCAACTCTCTCCTTATGAGATCCCTCCTTCTCTCTCTTGAAGACTCGTTTAATGGCCATCTAGAAAATCCTCTCTTGATAGCCTCATTTTCTTTTCTTTTTTACCTCCCCTATGGGCTGATTAGAGAGCCTTAAATAGGTCTCTCATCTTTAACCTAAGCCGGAAGCGGTTTGGATTGTCAAAACGAAGCAAACAAATCTGAGCCGCACAAAATTCTGAACCTACCCCGACCTGCCGGTATGCTGCAGGTAAACAGTCCTTATACCGATTTTACATTACGAAACTTGATGGAAGAAATTGCCACTTTTAAGTATGCCGGCAACATCATGCCGCTGGTATACCGTCTACTTGATACTTCATCATACTATGGCTGTTTCGACTCCTCCCGAGCTTCTCCGAATCCTCGGACGGCTCGTATGAACACGCGCCAAATTCCAATTCATGGTCCACCAATACAGCACATCCAAGTAGCTGGATCTAGGGCATGTGATATGTAGATGTCTGCAACTTGATTCTCTTTTTACTGTTCTACGATGAGCATCTTGTATTGTTGTTTTTGATATTATTTGCCAGTTTCCGTGGTATCAGGTTTTCAATTTGTTTCTGTTCGCGTTATCCTCAGTAGTTGTCCTAAAATCTTTAAATCTTGTCACTACCAATGACAGTTATGCCATCTACTTGTTTTACACGCGGTACTTCTCTAGTTTGTTTGACAAGAAACAGGTTCTTCTTCCTGACTCATTTTGAAACTACATGCTATTCTTACTCTCAAGAATTTACCAAACGTTCTATGTGGCCTAGTATATAGAAGTGCTATGCAACAAATATGTACTAAGAGACATTTGATTTGCAGCCCAACTGAAATTATGGAATAGTTATATCTATTGTAATTCTTGATCATTTGGAAATATTTTATTTGTACAAGGGCACTGTTCATCGGTCAAATCTACATGATCACACATCAATTATTGATTTCATCTCAAATTCATGTTTATGCGTGAATCTTGTGTATCGATAGTTGTGGGTCATTAGTGTTTTAGAAAATTTATGTTCATCATGTCTCAAAAGGCATTATGGAGAGGCACAACAGAAAATGCTAAAAGTTGCTCTGCTGTATGCTTAGGGCTCATTTTTACACACCTTTGATGCATACTCGCATAATTTACTAGAAAACTACCGCTATCTAATTTCAATTTTTTTAACAGGATCTCATATAAATGTTGATGCAACTGATGGTCCTACAAAACTGCGGGATAAAAGGGAGAGCTCCTTGTCAGATTTAGGTCCGCTGAAGGGTGCTGAACGTAAAGATATCAACTGTGCCGTCAAGGAGTACTTGCTTTCTGCTGGATATCGTCTTACAGCCATGACTTTTATTGAGGAGGTGAGTAGTTTTCATGAACAACTTTTAGCTTCAGCAGAAATTTACATTAATAGATTAGTTACACATGGAAAGAAACATCAGAACTCACACGAAAATGTCAACTTGATGACATATATAGAAGAAGCTCGTAAGATGTGTATGTGGTATGCGTAGTTACATACTATTTAAATATTAGAGAAGATCCAAATCACGGTTTGTGTACGGACAGCGAAGCGATAAGACAATTACGACCCCCTTGCAGAATGTAAGGACCCTGGACCTTGTATCGCAAAGGTTCATTTAATTTGTCATGAAAACTACAAACACGAAAGCCTAGGTCTTGGCAATACAACTTATGCACTTGACCAACCTCACCGTGGTATGACTTGAGATAAATTGGAGGACTCCAATTACTTAGGGGTGAACATTCGGTTTATTCGGTTTCAACCGAACCGAAATACTCAAAACCAAATAACCCGAAATTCTAAAAATCTAAAACCGAACCGAAATTAACCAAAACCGAAACCGAACCGAATAATTGATTCGGTTTGTTCGGTTAAACTATTTCTATTGTTTAATGGGCCGGGGCCAAAGTTAGGATCGTGGTTAAATTATATTAAAAATTATAATTTTATACACATATTTGTTGTATTTCAAAGTTGCGCCCAAAGTTGGACTAGTCGTTAAATTACCATAGTTGGGCTACAAAATACATACATAGAATTGTTTTTTCTTTCTTTCAAAATATACACATTTTTAAATCACAAAATATGCATAGGATTGAGGGTATTTACATAATTACTAAAATCTTATTCGGTTTTCGGTTTTGGACCGAAACTGAAATCAAAAACTGAAACCGAATAAGAAATTTTAGTATTTTTAAAAGCGAAACCGAACAGAATTTTTTCTTTTTTCTTTCTTCAAACCGAACCGAATCTCTTATTCGGTTCGGTTCGATTTTCGGTCCAAAACCTAATAACGCTCACCCCTACAATTACTGCTAGTAAGTTGCAAATTTATCCTCTCAATTCAAGTATACAAAATTGGATAAGTTGTTTCGTATTTTTTAGTTTGATACTTATTTTATATTTTCATGGTTTCGTCCGTTTTCTTCTTTCTGGTGTTTAGTAGTCTTTAAGTCATAACTGCACGAAGTGTTCACGAATTTTCCAAAATAAGCGCGAATGCTGTGACTATGTTTCAAGGTCGAATTCTTACTATGGGTCTTGATCTTAAATTTCTTTTTTCACTTCTAACCTGCCAGAAGATTTCAGAATCCTTTACCAACTATCATTGTATCTTAATCATAAACTGGAATTTGATACACACCTTCATAAACATATTCTGATTTGAAATTTTGAATAATACCAATTTCAAAAGGTTGTGGAAGATTCTGATGGACTTGGGAAAAGATCGCATTTTATTGTATGTTATAATGGTATGCTAGATAGATAGTTGCTATATCAAGTAGCATCCTGGACTTTACTTTCTTAGCCAGTTAGCCTGTAATCAGCAGCATCTATGTCCTGTTTCTCGATAATATTATGGTACTTGCATCTTGTTTCTTTGTTGTCAACTCAGTTGCATTTCATGTAATGTACGTGTTTCATTCACAAATTTAAATTTGTTTCGTTTCGTTTTATCATCTATTGTGCATAAAATGCTGATATAACCTTAATTTTACAGGTCACTGACCAAAACCTTGATGTTTGGCCTAAAAGTTCAGCTTGTGTATCTGATGCACTGCGACGCTATTATTATCAGTACCTTTCATCCACCACCGAGGCTGCTGAGGTATTCCCAACAATTTCTTAATCAAGCAGATCATGTCAAAATTTTATGAAAATGTTTTTGATATACTTGTTATCAGATATTTGCGTTTTTTATTTACCTGCTTTACATGCTTGTCTTGAGGTCTATTCTGCTACATCCGTATATTTTAAGTGATAGCTGTTCCCTGCTTTATTTCCATAGTATTCTGTACTAATATCTATATAGAGGCAGACACATATTATCGTGGCTTCTTCTATTGTTTTGGGAAT
Organism: Iris macrosiphon; assembly: GCA_036927795.1. NCBI lineage: Eukaryota > Viridiplantae > Streptophyta > Magnoliopsida > Asparagales > Iridaceae > Iris > Iris macrosiphon. Next base: position 3,884,835 of record JAYESA010000015.1, read on the forward strand.
AAGGGTAAGTTTGTATTTCAGGACTTTCAACTAAGAACAACATCATTTTCTCTCTTTTTATGTGTGTTTAGGTTTATTGCTAGGTGGGTGGACCAATAGCAGTTAAATTTCAATGGTATTCTGAACGGTGCATCTGTTATTATGATCACTTTTCTACAATGTCAATACAAGCAGCTTTAAGCTATAAATAGCACATGTAATGGTATCTTATGTAATCAATTTCTTACTTCAAAGTCTTGATCAACTAATATTTTCAATAGCTATGAAAATGAAATCAGATGAGTATTCAATACACATACAAGATACTGCAGAAGAGAAAACCATTGGTTTTCTCTAAACGACTTCAATCTGATGGCTAGACTTCAATCTGATTCCTTTTGTCATTAACTATGCGTTAATAGTTGGTCAAAGTCACCTTTCATATTTTATAACTTTACTATGTTTTTGACTATCAAATACAATACCTTTCAAGGTGAACTATTTGTTAATTTTGTTGCTATCACCATATGTAAACTCTTTCATAGTTCTTTGTATAAATATATTTCTGTAGGAGAAGATATCCATTACACGGGAGAATGAGTCACTAGTGAAACAAAATGAGAGACTCAGTGATGAGAAGGGTCTCTTGCTGAGGAACAAGGAACTAGCTGATGGTCAGATTTCTGCTTTAAAACGGTCCATGGAAGCTGCACAAAAGGACTTAAAGGAAAGGGAAACTCTGGTACATGTTGCTCGTTATTCTATTGATTTAGTACTATATACTTTAGATTCGTTTTTAAGATGCATGATGTATACTTTACATTCTTTTGAAGGTACAAGCTTTAAAACAGTCACTGGAGCTTCAAAGAAAGGAACTCAATGACTGTAGAGCTGAAATCACTTCGTTGAAGATGCACATAGAAGGAGCCAGATCTAGCAGGATGCAGGCTACTGGAGAAAGTGAAAATGCGGTCTCACTTCATACCGAAAAGTATGCGGAAGAAATGAGATCTTCACATACTGAAACAGAGAACGTGAAGGAGTTGACTTCCACTGCAGAAAATTCTGAGTCCACAATAAGCTTGGTTGATGATGCACAGCCTGTGGAGAAGGTTGTTAAGATGAATGAAGTAGTTGTATTATCTAATTCTGTTGATAGGATACCAAGTTCACATGTTGGGAGTGCTGGCAGTGACACCTTTGAAAAAGAAAGAACTGAGCCTAGTAATATTATGCCAGACCAATCTTTAGATTCTTACAATGGGAATGGTCATTCTGGAAGCAAAGAGAATTCTCATGACCAGACTTTGGAACCACCGGTTGTAGAAATTGGGTTGACTCCTAAATCAGAAAGCCCAAAGAGAGAAGCAACATCTGAAAAGATGGTAAATTCTTCATGTCATAAACGCATACTTCTATCAGTTTACTTTAATTCAATTCTTATAATATATCAATATAAGAACCATGTTCCTTGTACAGGCTCTGGAAACCATTCAGACACTTTCAGATGCTCTGCCAAAGATTGTTCCCTATGTTCTCATCAACCATCGCGAGGTTCTCATTTGAGATTTCTTTATTTTCCTACTTTCTATGAGTATTCAATTCTCTTATAGGATATATATTGTGAATACAGGAGCTTCTTCCTTTAATAATGTGTGCAATAGAGCGCCACCCAGATAGCAGTGTGAGAGATTCTTTGACACACACATTGTTTAATCTTATCAAACGTCCAGATGAACAGCAGAGACGCATTATAATGGATGTAAGTTACAGTATAAAGTCATCAGAATTATGTACGGTTAGTAGATTAGGGGTAATGTTTACCTTTTTTACTGTCTAAAATAGGTGAATAAATAGTTTTTTCAGTTCTAATCAGTTAGGTCTTCTCAGGCTTGTGTAACCCTAGCTAAGAATGTGGGAGAGATGAGAACAGAGACGGAATTGCTTCCTCAGTGTTGGGAACAGGTGAGATGCATTTCTTATTGGTAAAATGCTAAATTGAACAACAGTTTTTGGTCCCGTGGAACTGTGACTGTTTGTAATCTTGTTACTTAAACTGTAGATAAATCACATATATGAAGAGCGGAGGCTACTAGTTGCCCAGTCATGTGGAGAGCTTGCAGAATTTGTTCGGCCTGAGATTCGTGATTCTCTTATTTTGTCCATTGTGCAACAACTAGTTGAAGACGCAGCGACAGTTGTGCGAGAGGCTGCAGCCCATAACCTGACATTGCTGCTTCCGCTCTTTCCAAATGTGGACAAATACTTTAAGGTCAGCCTCACTAATGCCCAGAGGCAATCATGGCGCAGAAAAATTGACTTCACAGAATTGGCTGCAATGTAAGCTATAGAGCAGGGAATACATGGCTTCAGGAATAGCTTGGCGGCTTATTCCCTAGTAAAAATAATAAAACACCATTAAAAAAAGGATAAACTGAGTTGTAGGCACTCTTTTTATAGGTTGAGGAGTTGATGTTCCAATTGGTCTGCGATCCTTCAGGATTGGTTGTTGAAACATCACTTAAAGAACTTGTTCCTGCAGTGGTAAGCTGGGGTGGCAAATTGGACCATATTCTGCGTGTCTTACTTTCCCATGTCATAGGCTCTGCCCAGGTCTGTATACAATTGGCATTACTTTCTTTTAGGTCATTTTATGGGATATCAGGATGACTATCTTGCTGATGTGCCCTCTCTTGACTTGTCAGAGGTGCCCACCACTCTCAGGGGTCGAAGGTTCTGCAGATTCCCATCTTCGTGTTTTAGGTGAACGAGAGCGCTGGAACATTGATGTGTTATTAAGAATGCTGATGGAGTTACTGCCACCTGTTCATCAGAAAGCTATTGAGACCTGTCCTTTTAATTTTAGTACCGAAACACTTCCAACTTCAGAGAAACCAAATTCATTTTTCACCACTTCCTTGCTTCAGTTATATTCAGGGTGAGTATCACGCATTATCCAAGGTTCCTTCACTTTCTTGTTTTTAGCTTAAGACTGTTTTAAATGGCTTTTTCTTATGAAAGTTATTGTTTTCATGTTGATAGGGGTGATATAGAGTGGCCTGCATTTGATTGGATGTACATCGACTGTTTTCCTGATTTAATTCACCTTTCCTGCCTTTTACCTCAAAAGGAAGACAATCTAAGAACTCGAATAACAAAGGTATGTGTCTACCAAATGCCTGTTCCCAACAGTCCACTTTTTATTTGTCAAACTCTAATGATGTATCCTTAGAGTAACTACATTTTAATAATTAAGTTTGATCTGACATTATAACTGCAGTTCCTTTTGGCTGTATCTGAATGTTTTGGGAATGACTATCTTGAGCACATTATGCTGCCTGTTTTCCTGGTAGCAGTTGGGGATGGTGATAGTGCTGATCTGTCATTTTTTCCTTATGCTATCCAGTCAAGAGTCAAAGGTCTGCAAACACATATTCATCAGAAGTTATAGCATCATTTTGTTTTGAATTGAATCAATAGCTGTTTTACTTGCAGGTTTGCGACCTAAAAGTTCTATGACGGAAAGACTTGCTATAATGTGTGTCCTTCCACTGTTATTGGCTGGTATATTGGGTGCTAGCACAAGTTCTGAACGATTATCAGAATTCTTGAGAAAGTTACTAGTGCAAAACACAATGAGTGAAAGTTCCTGGTCTATATATCGTAGTTCTGAGGTCATTGATGCAGTGCGCTTCCTTTGGTTGGTATCACGTATTCACGTTTGAAACATTCTTCCTATTTGATAGTAACATATAGTATATCAGACTAATAAATTGCTCTAATGCAGCACATTCGAAGAGCATCATGGGATCATTTTCAATATTTTATGGGAAATGGTTGTGAGCTCCAATGAGAATATGAAGACAGATGCTGCAAATCTGATAAAAGTCCTTGTATGTTTGTAATCATTGATTATGGAAGTTACTGGTTCTGTCTATGATATCTGCCTTTATAACTCTATTCTTCAAAATATAGGTACCATATATCGATGTCAAACTAGCTTCAACTCATGTTTTACCAGCACTTGTTACTCTTGGTTCTGATCAAAATTTGAATGTCAAATATGCAAGTATTGAAGCTTTTGGGGCTGTTGCTCAGCATTTCAAAAATGACATGGTATGTGGCAATTTTTTTCATCTATTGCTTTGATTGTTTGAAAGGATCACCAATCTTGAGCTAATTAAATTGCTGGCCTTTCAGATTGTTGAGAAGATACGGATACAGATGGATGCTTTCCTTGAAGATGGGTCACACGAAGCTACAGTTTCTGTTGTACATGCATTGGTGGTGGCAGTACCACATACAACAGAGAGGCTACGAGAATATATCCTTATATATATAGATAACCCTTTTGGTGATCAAAATTTGTTTCCTCTAGTTATTTTTGTTTCTTTGACTCTTCATACATCTTTTGTCGAAGATATTTCAACTTACAGCAACGTCATCGCAAGGAAATGACGTCATGCGTCGCCGTGAGAGAGCAAATGCATTTTGTGAAGCAGTTCGTGCTCTAGATGCCACAGGTTAGCCCCACAGAAGGATCGATTTCCCTACTAAGTTATTTTTCTTGATGATAGTCAATTTGCCACTACAATATATATATGCTAGCCACTCTTTCCAGAAGTTATAGAAATCATCATTCAATATTTAGAATAATAATCATTACTCACATCTCTCTGCCACCAAAAGTTGATTATGATTATCCCAACGGAATGCCAAGTGGCTAACGAGTGACTGCTTATGCTAGCATTGGATACTTACTAGGATATATGATGGAATAGAGGAAAGCGTCGATATGTGAAGTTACTACACTGTGCTATGTATTAATCTTCTCTATACTGTACGCTAATCTGCAATTATGTATTAGTTGAATTGAAGTAATCTGCAGCCACTCTTGTATTTCTTGCACCTGCTCACTAGGACATATGATGGAAGAGAGCAGCTGTGCTATATGTAATCTTCTGTATACTGTACGCTAATGTGCAATTATGTTAGTTAAATTAAACTAATAAACAGCAACGCAACCTTGTATTTGTTTGCCTTTATTTATAGTGATTGTTTGACTGTTCGCCTAAGGTGTTGTTCTTGTGCCAGGCAATATCTTGACTTAGTTGATGCCATTGTTCAGGTAATTGAACCAATAATTGTGTCACCATATTTTGAGAAGATGTTATGAAGTTTTGTTTTAGATTGTCACACTAATTCAACACAATCCTTGAAGCTGTTGTATGCCATAATGCCATAAATTTCTCTTTTTTTTCTTTTCTCCATGCTTCTACCCTTTTCTTTAAGGATTTTGAGCACTAATGGTAGACTTTTTAGAGGGTCTATCACACACCAAACCCTGCAAATAGTTTTAGGTTTTGTTGTGTGGCAAGACATTCCATTATACATAAGCATGCTGAGCCTGATAGGCACTCTTTAAAACAGCAATTAGCAACAAGAAAGTTAAAATTGCTAGTTAACGTATTCAGCGCATCAATACAACTGGAACAATTATTTACCAGATTATGTCCAATCTAATCCTAAAAAGCATACTTTGCAGTATCAGCCGATACCGATCCGATATGGCCAATATGATACAGTTTGGCATATTCCGATCTGATACCGACCGATACTAATATGGACCGATATCGACATCGGGCCTCTTTTTGGTCAAAACGGCAAAGAAAATTGAACGAAAAGACCAATCAACAAGGATGTAAAAGCATAGTAAGGTTGTAAGGCAATTGCAGGTAAACAAATCGGCAAGGGTTACTGCTATTTCGTTTAATTCCAAAATTACTAAGAAACAACACAGAAAATACTTAAAATTATGCATAAATATATAAAATATTTTTTTGTAAAATTTTAATAATTTATTAATATCTATTTGTTTTCCGATACCAAAAAATCCGATACTCCGATCCGAAACCGCCGATACTATCGTTACTGCCGATCCCGATCACTCATAGGAAGGGTCCGATACTGATACTGCGAACCTTGCTAAAAATCTCACTCTCAAAGGGTTTGGTATCGTCTCAGCTGCAGCTCTAAAGTCTAAACAAGTAAAATTCGAAAGTCCAAAATCAGATCAAGCAGTACCAAGCTCTAGTAAGCAGTGCTTGAGAACTCTTCGAGAAATTCAGACCCCGCTATGACTACTCACCAACTATGGGGTAAAAGCATTGGGGTGAGCAGATGTACACACTCAACGACTTAGATGAAGCCTCACAAGTGAATCACGAAGGTGTATACAACCACAGATACTTATCAGATCTAATGAATCCCATAGTGACTGGGAACCATTTTAAAGCAATAAGTATGTATCTAAATAAAAAAGTTAAGCTTGTGTGAACTAAAGGTACATCTAAAACAGTTTCATCTTTGATCGAAAGAATCATAACAAACCATATTCCAGCCCCAGGTTTACAAATACAAAAGCGCTGCATAGGAGGACTAGAGGGCATTTAAACACAAATCTTTTGTCAATCAAATATTTCTTCATACTAGGAGAACATATCAAGATTAACAAGTTTCACTCCTTGGAGAGCTATACTTGTTTTTTGGTGATTGCATTTAATAGTAAAATTATACAATAGTATAAATATTATGTAATGGAGTCGAAATACATGGCATTAGAATATATGGTAATTTAAACACAAATATTTTGTCAAATATTTCTTCATACTAGGAGAACATATCAAGATAAAGTTTCACTCCTTGGTGAGCTATACTTCTTGTTTCTTGGTGATTGCATTTAATAGTAAAATTATACAATAGTATAAATATTATGTAATGTAGTCGAAATACATGGCATTAGAATATATTCATTCCAATGCAATACTAAAACAAGGCTTTAGTGCCTGATCAAGTTTTCTCAGTATAGTAGGAGGTAAAGAAATACTTACTAGAGACATCTCTGTAATACTCTCAACTATAACATTTAGAAGTCTAGTTAGGACGAAGCTACTCGCCTGTAAGACTTCCAACAGAATGTGGCTGTATGAACTAGTAAAGAATGATCCAGTAAGAATCTTGCATACACATTGGTGGTAAAAAATATGCACAAAAATACCAAGTGATACTGAGTGAAACCGAGTACCAAACCTAAGTTTTTAAGAATAACATGCACATTTCCCTTGTTAGTTCATCCAAGCTTTTATTATACTATAGTTCAAAATTATTTTTAATATAGTATTTTCTGTATTTTTCATGATTTTTCAATATTTAGTATCTTGTTTATCGTTTTTTTTAAAAACCTGGTGATATGTGGAAATCCATTGTCATTTTTAGTATAATATTATCTCACAGTTAGCAGAATATACGGTTTAGTTATCATTGTTGTTTCATGGATTGCTTTTTAGTGCTAGAATTGTTTTTTAAGAAGAAGGGAAGGGGGGGTAGGTACTCACCCATCTATGTGTGTTATGTTAACAAGCACTAGTCCAATTGGTCAAATCTTGGAGACATAAGAACCTAGAAAACCGGGTGGATGTTCGAATCCCCCTTTGTGCATTATGCGCTTAATTAAAAAGGGATGAATCGGGGGATATTCAGGTAGCTGTTGATTAAGAGTCGAACATGGAGGAGTGGTCTACCTGAACATATAGGATCGTGGTATTGTCATCCTGAGAAGAGCATGTGACGGTGATCCCTGAGCGGTGGGCCGAGAATGATGCAACAAATGCAAAAACTGTAATGGTGTGCAGAGATCGGACCATGACAGTTCGACTTCCAACCTATATGTAGATATACTCACTAATCCATCATTGTCAATATCAAAATCAAACTTGTTAGTCGGTTAGGTCTAGAAATTTCAGGCTATTACTAAATATTTAGGAACAAGTCGAAGGATAAGTCACTAAATGAGCTGAACTGAAGGTGAGTTCAAGGATGAAAAATTTCATCCTCCTAACTTAAAATGAGGAGACCATGACATACCACTGAAAAACTATTATCTGATCTCTGGATATATTTGTGATAGTTTAGGACCTCTGTTGAGTTCGAACAAAGGGGTTGGGCAAAGTTGCTGTAAAGGAGCAATCTTTAGTCAGCACATGTATAATGGACCAGCATACAAAAATACAGTTAAAGCTAATAGAAGACATGGTGCGACACTGTCCACACGACACAAAAACAGAGTTCAGGTGGCGTTCTCTGCTAAAGTGAGATGGTATACCTGCATCTGACTACTGTTCTTTTCTCATCTTCTATGCAAGAGAAAGTCCAGATGGTAGAGCCATTGATGCATCTCTTAGGAGATTTGTGTAGTGTATACTGTGTATTTAATGGTGTCCCGTGGTGCTTCTTTGCACTATCTAATGTTAGAACCATGAATGCGTGTACAGAAATTGCTTACCTCTCAATCAATCAAGGTTATGACACAAATGACTACTTGATCATGAAAGAAACAAGAATTGGTTCCCATTTCGCCATTAAGCATTCCAGATTAGTTGACCAAACTAACTAATAATGCGTTTGATCAATAACTTCACTTTATATACTGTATGTATTTGTTGCAGATCTTCCAGCAACCAGCATCCGAGACTTGCTCTTACCAGCAATACAGAACTTACTAAAAGACCAAGATGCTCTGGATCCAGCCCACAAGGAAGCACTAGAAATCATAATGAGGGAAAGGTCTGGCGGAACATTCGAAAGCATCAGCAAAGTGATGGGGGCCCATCTTGGCATTGCGTCCTCTATGACCAGCTTTTTTGGTGAGAGTGCCAATCGGGGGAAGAAAGAAGAACCGCTCGAGCCACTTGCTTCTCCCACAGCCCAACCGAGTCCAGTGCCCCCGCAAGACGGCACGACGTTCCGACGAATCATGAGGGGTGGTTTTGGGGAAATGTTAAGAGGGAAAGCAAAGGGACCTGATGACTCTCCAAAACATCCCAGCTGACTTTTGCTATGTTATGTTTAGCGCCAGTTGTCAATTTCCTTGGAGAAGAGCGAGCCGTCCAAGCTGGTAGAGCTAGCTCAGATTTACATATAGAATTTTCACTTGTGGTGATCAAATTTTAACAGTAATAAGCGTGTTTTGATTTTAATGTTAATTTTTCATCATGTAATCCGTTTCTTATTCTTGTTTGCATTGATATCATTCCTGCATGCAGGATAAGAGGTATATATATTATTGCAATTTATTCACTTTTGCTCCCAATTCATCCTGATAAGTATCACTCTTTCAACTTCGTTTCTTTGGATACTTTACATGACATATTTACAATGATCTCATGTTCCTTTCATTTGATGTCCACTTATTAATGTAATAAAGAGTTCCTCCCATGAACATTTTACTTGTACTTCTTATCCTTCGTTGGACCTCTTGGGATTTTGTTGAGAACCTTCGAGTCGATATTCTTGAAGATCTTCTTGATGTCGCGGCTTCCCTTGCTGGCAAGGTGGTTGACTTCGCCCTCATATTGCTCGTACAGAGCCGGTAGCGTGTGGATGCAAAGGAAGACTGCAGGCAAAATTAGTCGATTTGACATCGTAAGTAAGTATGATGCTCTCTGGATAATTTTCACAGTGCTTACCAAAGTATATCAGGCTCAGGGAGCTACAATAGCTTCCTATCACTGAGAGTATCCAGAGGGAAGCAATTGCCTACAGGAAAGTAAGGACGATCAGTACTAGAGCTGCAAAATTATAGTGACATGGTTCTGGTTCTGGTGGAGTAATAGGCTGTTTCTGAGCATATGTAAGTTGTGCGAAGCAATGAAATGATTTTGATACCAGGAGGAATGCTTTGAGATCCTTTCCGCATGCAATGTTGTGGAGGATGGAGAGGAACCGATTGAATCTCGCATGGAATGCAGATGCGGCTCCTCTGAAAGTGCGTTCGGACAACATGAACTCAGGAATCTTGGGAGGAGACCTGCAATGCAAGAGAGACGCAGAATTCTAAGAATGTCGGTTTAAAAGGTTTCCAAATTCTAAATATTGCCGATTACCAATAGCCCAAAAGGCTGAGGTGGGAGTTATCGGTCCCATCTATCCGGATTCGAACTGGGATGGAAGCATATCTTACCTATTGAAAAGAGGGGCAGCATTGGACCAGATGAAGACGACGAGCATGACTGCGATGGAAAGGTGACAGAGCAGCGTCAGGAAATGGTACTCTGCCACCTCGAAAAGAAACCATATCGAGGTGACCGCAGCCAGAACCGCCGCCGATTCTCGCTTCTTTCGCCAGAGCAAGATGTCAGCCACTGCATGATTAGAACTCATATGCATTCAGTTGCAAGCAATAATTGTATCATTGAGAAATTGCTATATAATATAGGAGTATCAATTGCGCCACCTCGTCCGCCACCTAGAAGGTTATGAAGAGGCCTCTTCTGGCGTCCAAATAGCCTGCTGGAAGAAGGCGACCGCTCGTCAGAGGAATCGTAGATCAATCGCGGCATGGCTGTGGCTGTGGCTATGGTTGGTTAGAAAGATGAGTTGAGTGCTTATTACAAATCTTTGTGCCCTCCTAATTAAGCTTTTGTAGCCAAAGGGAAGGTGAAAGAAAGGGGAAGAAAGGGATAGCTTAGGCAAGCCATGATGAGGGAGAGGGGATCTTTGTTTGCTTCTGTTTCATGGTGTGTTAACATGAGGTCAAGGAATTTCAGAAACCTATACTTGTGAGGCAATGCACAACAACAATAACAAATATTTCATTCAAACTTTTGGGCCAGCTATATGAATTTGCACATTCTTTTAGCTTTACCAAAAGCATACCTCATCTTCTATGTCGCATGAATATGTACACGTATACAGATAATGATACAATATGAATATGGGACACATATTTTCAATTGATACATACGTAATCTCCTATATTGAACAATTACAACACGGATACCAGCAGGTATGCAAGTACGTGTACAAACACCATTTTCTTGCGTGTGCAATTGTATCAGTTTATGGGTGATACATCTTCGGAAAGGATCATCATTAGGACGTTGATCTCGATTGCATTGCACATCTATAAATAGAACCATCCTTCGCGTATATGTCTGATTATTCTTCTACTCAAGTGTCGGAGAATGAGGAAACTCTGAACATTATCACTGAACTATCAAAAAATAAAGAAATGAGAGAAAGATCTGGCTTCAAAAGGATGGGAGTTCACAACACACTTGGTATAGAAAAGGCGCTCGTACAACTTACTGTTTTACATACATTGGATGAAAGTTCTTAAACAAGCACATTGCAGTACATTCCATGAATCTCGCAACAAGCCCCCTAATTCACAACAGGTAATAATTACAATATGACCCATCAATATGGATGGTGCCGATTTTTACCACGAGTCCTAGGGGATTTCGCAACTAATGTGCTTGTAATCCATGAACGATTTGCTTGAAATGATTCGTCTGACAACCAACAACAAAGGCGGCCATCTTCACCTCCAGTCCATCCGAAGACGGCCCTGCTCTGGGCGATGCTTCCATTGATGTGTGAAACAGGTAGTACAGTTCTCACAACCCCTGCATGGCCACCTTCCAGAATGGCCTCTGGGGACCCAATAGCTCCCGAACTACTACAATCTATGGGAAAGTATCCCAGTGTCCCTGAGACTGTCCCACCAATCACCCATAGTCTACCATCGGCACCTGAGTGGTAGCAATCTACAAAATAGTCAATCTGCCAGACACCAGAAAAAAGGAAAATTGAGTTTTACTTGGCATATGATATGGACATATATAAGAAGTCTATCAAGTACTCAACAATGAACGGGGGATAAAATTCTATGTAGAAGAAATACCGTTTAAGATCTGTCACTGAAAATAGTGCCGGAAATCCTGTGTCGTTAAGAGTATTTACAGATGCTTCGTGTAGTGTTTGTTGCTGTAAGTAGAGAAATTTGTTCATTTTGGCCACCACAACCAAGAAGAGGGGGGGGGGGGGAGGGGGGGGATCTTATAACTTATTAATGTAATTAAAACCAATTATCCGCTTAGTGTTCAAAGATGCCATTAAACACTGATCTAAATGCTTCTGATGGTGCTGCCTAGGGCACCTAATCTGCTAAAGCAAGTCTCATAGAAACTTATTGACAGGTGGCAACCAGAGACAATAGGTTCCTACTGTAGATGTTCAATTACCATCTTCTTTCAAGTAAACTATATAGTCAGACTCATGCCGACTCCCGTTCTCTCATTGAAATGGGATCTGGCAAACTGAAAGGATGCTTTGGGGGAATGATCATTCATGGCTCTCTTTTTCAGAACTAGAAACTTTCAAGTCTTCAATAATACTCTTTAAGGAAAAAAGAACAACAACCAGTGAGTTATAACACTTTGTGAATCATAAGAGAAAGAGAAAGAACATACATTATCCAGATTCCATTTATCAGATGCCAACATACGGGCATCTTCAAAATTGATTTCTCTTCTTGCATCCTTCCAGTCCCAGATACTGCAAGAGCAGCCAATTATTAGTCCAAAATTATATGTAGCAAGTTCAATCAATTGTACTTGTGCAGTTCATACAACAATATGATACTCAAATAAGAAAAGCACAAGAAGCAATGCTGATTCTTCAGCAGCAACCTGTACAAGTACTTGCTTCACTCTGCTATTAAAATTTTGTCAGACAACACAAGATCACTACAAAAGGGTATTCTTAAAAGGTGCAATAAAGGTCAGTGGTTTTCTTAAAGTGCTCGGTACAGGGGTGGTTACTGATTAATCGGATTACTTGGCAATTAATCACAATTATGCAACCACTTGGAATTTGTAATTAATCAGCCAACCCGATTAATCGTATTAAGCATCCGATTACCTGGATCATTAATCTTTTTCTTTATAATAATGCTTATTAGAGATTATATGTTTCTATTTAATCTATAACTGTTTGGGACAACAACAGTCTAACCCATCCAAAATTTCTGAAACCTCTTTCAGGACAACAAAAACAACAACAGAGCCATTATCCATATTTTTGGGGTCGGCTGTTTGAATAATTTTCTTTCATTCAGCTCTGTTACAGGCCATGTCCTCTGTAACACTAGCAAGAAGCATTTCCTTCTTTAACACCTCAATCCAAGTTCGTTTAGGCCTACCTCTAGTCCTAATGGCTCCTTTAACTACTATCTTATTGCGCTCCTAATTGAAGCATCTTTTGGTCTAGCCTGCACATGTCCAAACCACCTTAAGATGATTTTCTCTCACTAAAAAACAGTGTACCCTTGCCGAAATAGAAAAAATGGACAAGAAACGGGGACCACAATCCAATCAAACATTCACAATTGTCTAGAAGAAAAAAGACCCATATTTCAGTCAATGGTAGAGGCATACCTATATCTAATATATCTCAAACACTAAGCACTCCAATATTCAAGAACACATGTTGGATACACCTTATATACACAACCTTTTAAACTATTGCCTGTTTGATACTCGAAAACAAATGTAAGGCCAGCTCCGCAGTTCACAAGAGCTTGTGAATCAAGCAGGCTTAGTTCTGCTTCAAAGAAGCTAGTTGAAGTTTCAATACCACTGCTCTGCTACACAACTAGCGCAACTACCCAGTGCCATGGCACGAGTGTCCTACACGGCTAGCCAACGTGGCGTGACGCTTAATCCGTACGTGGATAACAACTACAGGTCGTTTGACCTATTTCCACTCCATTGGGTGAGAATTTAGGGTGTAACAACCCACGTTCTTATAGTGGGTTATGACCCTAATAGTGGGCCATTACGGCCATGATTCCAGTGAGGAATGGGAAACAACAGCAGCTCCGGCTAGCTCCACTGAGGGCTTCGGAGGCCGTTGAGTCCTGCATACTAGCGGGTTAATTTCGCTAACCAGCCCTGTTGTGGGCTTCTAAGGCTTCTTAGCCTGATTTGCACACCCATTACGGACTTATACCAATGTTGAGTGGTTATAGGGGCTTTAATGCCCTTAGACTCTATAAATAGTCCCCTAGGGGCTGAATGGAGAGTATCCCCACTTTGGCTATTAAAGAGATAAAAGAAAGATTTTTGTGTGTTTCTTGAGCACTACAACAATATTTTTGCTAACAACCCATCAGCTTGGTCTCAAGCTATCGGTTCCTCTTACGAGAACAAAGTCCATAGACTAGAAGAGGGTTTAACAACCTGATTGTTTGTACGGAGAGTTCCCCTGAAAATTTTGTGCGGTCTTAGCAATTCCGAAGCATCTGAAAGGAATTCACGGATCGTTGCAGCAAAGAAGCAGATAATCGAGTCTTAAGTACGAATCCTCGACGAAACAGTGGTCGCGGGTTGACCAGATTTCCACCAGTACACTTCTACAAAATTTTAAAGATTTTAGAGTTCTTTGTAAGCTCTTGTTGAAGAGTTGTAATTCGTCTTGTAATTCGTCTACAAATTAATACAAGTTTTCCTTTGTTTCATTATGGAAAAAATTACCAAATTCATGACACGGAAGACATCCCATACTTGTTTTTTATCATCTTAAATTCTCAATATCATTTAAACAACAAAGTGAAAGGGTGACTGATAAATAACCTCCACAATATATGATTATGATGAGTGTTTTTATCCAAATTCGTGCCCCTTGTGCATATATGTAACAGGATACTCTGTAAACACAAATAAACATATATGTAACATATTGAATTAGAAAATGTGCGTAGATAAATATTATACAAATGCATGGACACAAGCCTACAGAGATAGGTAACTTGATTGTGTTGTATCCTAGTAATTCTCCAAAATGTTGTATGCCCTTTGTTCAGGTCCATCTATCTACTTACCTTTCAACCTCATTTTATATCCGTATGCACATAATAGAGATTTTAGTTACAACAACGAATGAACTTGGAATCTTCTATATTCAACAAATTGAATAGGCAGGGGGTGGATGGACATGTAATGTTCCATGGGTTCAAGCCCCCACTGGGTTATCCACACACACACCCCCCCCCCCCTCTTTTTTTTTTACTATAGGGACTTATTTAGACTTTGCCAAAAGTAAAACACTAAATGAAGACTCAATATTGGAAGCCCCCTCTGGATTCAGATATCAAGTGAATCTTATAGAAGGTCTTCTTGAAAATCTTATATAAACAGACATCACAGAACTATCAGATACCTAAACAAATTCTTTATTACCACAGAAGTGGTCCAACAAATTAGTCTGTCTCAACCAGAAAGGGGTGATTAGAGTAACTAAACCTTAAAGTTTCAATATGTGTTAGACACCAAAGCTTTTGATTCATCTGTCCAAAGAAACCAAATTTTGCAATAGATGCCCCCACATTCATTACCTGCAAGACAAAAATATACTGCTAATAAGAGATTAAGGTACAAATCACTTGTGGTATATCGTAAATGATCTAAAACCTGAGCCCTATTTAACTGTTTTAGAATACACGTCCTTGAATAATTCAATTAGAACATCGGAATGAAAAAGAGGATTACAATGTATAAACATACATTATTTTTTAATTGTTGAAATTTTAGTCAAAGTACTAGCCAAAGAATCCAGCATTAATAGACGATAAGATAAGAGTAACCACTTTTAAATTATCAACAATTGACAAATATCAATGATCTCAATTTACCCAAAGATCTCCCATGGACTCAATCCATGGCTCATGCAAAATCTACTATTCTTTTATGCACAATGGAATGAAAAGAGAATTCCTATGTATAAAGATATACATCATCTTCAAATATCGAAATTTCTAGTCAATACCTGCCCAAGTATCCAGCATTAGTAATCAGTAATCAATGATATAAGAGCAATCACTTTAAAATTCTTGACAATGTGCAAATATCAATAAAATCTCAATTTACCCAAAAATATCCCAGGGATTCATCCATGTCTCAAGCAAGACCTACTATCCTCCTGTGCGTATTGGAACTGAAGAGAATTACCATGTATAAATATACTTCGAATTTTAGGCAATATTGACTGATCAGATGAGAGCGATCACCTTAAATTTGTTGCCAAAGTGACCCATTTCTAACAATATAAATGTTCTTAAATAAACGGGATTAATGGCAGTTGCTCCAGTCCCTTAAGCCATCTGCCTAATATATATATATATATATATATATATATATATATATATATATATATATATATTGCGTTTTCTGATAAATCCACCTGCAACTTGAGGGTCCATTATAGCTAACACTTACCAAGTCACTAATTAGAAGACATTTGGAAGCCGAGACAAAAATCATCTCAAAGATGGATAAAACATGGCTACTACATATCGAGATACTAAGTGATAGGTTCCATAATATATAAAAACAAGAGCTAATCTGGTTATGCTAATTGATTAATACTGAGTGCACTTTAAAGATTTTCAGCTCAAGCTATGTAGCAACAACAAAAGATGATATATATGCCTTATTGAGAGAGAAATAACTTACGAATTCCAAATTGCTGTCATCATCAATTTGCCCATCAGTATCAAAACGACACAGCAAACCATCAACAGAAGAAGATATGAGCTTGTTTTGTTGATCTGGAACAAACCGTACCTATCATTAAGTAGATATGTTCCGCATAGTTTGTTACAAATAGGAAATACCATTATGAAAATTCTGCAGCATGAATCAAGTATTTCATGAAGGAATCAAAATTCTAGATATCATCTAATTTATATAAGAACAAAATGCAAGCTGACGGAAGGCTCCATGCAGGAAGTGGCAATGACGAAGACTGAATTTTACAATTATATCAGTACATGATCTATATTCCACTGTAATTTATTTCTGAAGATAGGGATAATACACTTTGGCAATAATAAAGCTGAATACCATAAAGAATAAGACCTACAAATTCAGAAAATTATGGCAAACATAGAGTAGTAGCGTTTTTTAAAGGTTCAAGTTTTAAGTTATGTACTTAAAGACAAGTATGACACATAATAGAAATAAACTCCTGTGTTTTGCTCAGTGTTCTCTCTTCCCTGTATAGGTGTAAACAAGCCAAGTTATTTGCAAGCCGGCTCAAGCTCGGGCTCGCTCAAAAAGCGAGATCACGAGCTTGAGCCTAAGAGTAGACTCGTTATTAAATGAACCTGAGTATAAGCTTAGCTGTGTTTGGCTCATTGAGCTCTCGAGCAGGCTCGTTTTGTATAATTCATTGCTATTTGATGTGTGGCAAGCCTAACTCGTGGCCTACTTATATGAACGCAACAGTGTTTCTTCTGACATGGATTTAGTTTGCTCAATTGCATAATTGACTTTTCATTATTGTCATATGGATTTAGCTTGCTCTTTATGACAATATTTGTAAAGTTGGAAAGAAACTATGGATTTCAGTTAAGCATTGATTTCAATGGCTATTTAATTTAGTTATCAGATAGATTGCTAGACTAAATGAGTCTCCTTTTAGTCATTTCAAACAAAGAATAACATGTAAGATTCCATTTAGCAAGGCATTTGCTATAAAATAAACAAGCCAAACCTTTGTAATAAATGTGACTATATATATAGGTGTTTCAAAGTTAATGCACATACTTGAGTTACATCTTCCATGTGTGCTTCCTCCAAGCATGCTACTTGCTTATTATTTCTCCAATCCCAAAACAGTATCTGTGAGCAACCAACCAATTGCCATTTATTGTTTTGGAGGCAAGGCAATCATAATATTAGAAATGCCCATGAAAGAGTAATACAGATAATAAACGATCTAACTAATTTAAACCAGAGAAAAAAGGATCACAAAGTATGAAAAGGGGATTCAGTTCAAAGTACAAAACATAGAATGTGTCGGTTGGTCAGCGAACATCAAGGATGTCATATATACGGTGCGTTTCCTACTTCTAATCAATAAATGTTCCGAATCTTTACTTCCTGTCCCTTAAAAGTTAATATGTTCCCCTTCCTCCTCTACTAATCTACACGCCTTGTCTCTGTTATCTGCTTCAATCAAATGGTTAAATAAGCCCCCCTGAACTGGTCACCGAGGTGGCAGAGCAAAGACATTGAATTTGATGCCCTTAGGATTCACTACACTGAAAGCAAATTTCAAGTTACCTGCCAATCAAACTTGAGCTTGCTTCAGCCAATGACAGGTATACCCTAAAAACAAGGGGACTAGCTAGAATACCAATATTAGAATAAATAGAATTTGAACATGTTTTGTGAGGTTGCTGTCAATCTACTGAAACAACTATGCAACAATTGAAGGTGGACCTCAATCAATGGTATGATTACAATGGCTAGTGAAGGTAGGTCAACAACAAATAGTTTGCTCTAATATATTACAAAATAAATTGGAGAAATATGTACAATTTGAGTTTGATGTCTTGTGCATTTGACTTAGTAGTAAACAATGTCACACCTGGATTGTGGTTTGCTTAGGTATATAGTACGAGTGGGGTTAGGCTTAGCGAGTACACTGAGAGAGGATTCTTTGTATGTGTATAACCACAACAATTTACACATTAGATATTGATTGATCGAATTCATTAAATAAGGAAAGACAAATAGTCCAAACTTCTCAACTTAAAGCGTAAAAATAGTTAAGTCGTTTTGTTCAGACTTCCACATTTCAGCTTTAATCTTGTTTGGTTTTGAAGCTTCTCGGTTTCTCCATTTGATGTTGGGTAACCTATACGTAATATATTCCACTCCCAGCTATATCAAGACCAAATTAAACACAATACACAAAGGTGTAGCCTTTTGTTCATTACAAAAAATACCTTACTATCTGTACTCGAAGGTAATTGTATATCAATATGATATAACCAATTAACAAAGAATTCAATTGTATCAAAGGATAAAAGAACCGTCAATGTGATTGTTCAAACTTCCTTCAGATCCAAATTATTCACATAGTAAACCATTCTACCTACACTGAAACTAAATTAAACTATGATTGAAGATGACAGATAGTTCCTTAATATGCTAATGTTCAGCTTCAAATCATGTAATGCTATTTTTTTTCATTGCCACTGATCACATCGGCTGATTCAGTAGTGTATGTGTACATTGTATGTTTAGTCATAATGGAACAATGGACATATTAGTTGAGGGTTTTAACGAATCCATCTCCTCTCCTACACCAGATCACTTTCTCCATGTACCTTATAATGCAACCCCCCCCTCCCCCCCAACCCAAACTTAATCCTTTGATTCTACACCTTCAACCGTGTTTGTTCCATTGAACACTATGTTTGGTCACTTGGTTGATCGTGTGTAATTTGTTGAAGTTCCATGTGATGAAACCTAGTTAGCAGTTACAGTTGGTTGAGATAAAATCATCCAGTCCCAGTCTGGTGGTTGATTCGTTTAATATTCTTCTTCTTTGGCAAGGTATCTGAGGAGGTCATCCTCATCATGCCTTGAGAAGAAGAACGAGAATACCTGATTGAATGTGTTGTAAGTCAGACATGTCAACTACCAGTCAACTGGCTTACAAATTCTGGGAAGTCAGTTTGTTTATATATTCTGGAATGTCAGAGAGGGTGGCTCGCGAATTAATATAGGGGTAGGTCATTGCCTTTTTTGAATTTTTTTTTAATTTGATAAAATAATTTGGTTTACTAAAGGAACTTATATGGATTGATTTGTCAACAGGGATCCCCTACCCTATATCAAAACTTGTAGGGAACGGAAAAAATTCCCTCTGTTACAAACAAATAAACAGTATGAAACTTAGGGGAAGTTGGATCTTGTTGCAAGTAGCTTAGCAATGCCGAATTTCATTATCCATGTGCATGTTATGCACATATTAGCAACATAATAGCTCTATAGACCATCCTCATACATTTTTGGTAAATAAAGGTAGCGTACACAGCAGTGCTGATTGATATCAATAAACAAAGTCACATTAACATATGTCATTCAAAATAACAACAGTTAAAAGAAGTTGAAAATGCATAAATTCCACTGGAACACCTTACTCAAATATGTTATTGTAATTTGTATATTTTACAAATTACAAATTAATATATCACATATAGTGGATTTAAAGAGTGGGAATACCTGAGCATTACATCCAGCAGCAAGGAGATTTCCGCTTGATCCACCGAAGCAAAAGCTATATATTTCTTGGTAAGAGCTGGGTTTTAGTGAAGAAACCTAAGATACAATGCACAATAAGAAACCAAATAGCATTGACAAAGTAGAAATATTAGACAAAAGAGAACGTCTGGTCCAAGATAATTATTCACGACCATGGTTCACATTATCGGTAGCGAAATCCGTTTCGGATCCTACTTATGAGTATATCACTATCGGGGATTCCTTCAATTCCTAATTTGGTGGGTGTCGGAGGAGTTGGTTTCAAAAAGCCAAAAGAAAATAAGAATAATATATAAAACTAGAAAAATGATTTGTACATTTATGCATAATCTAATTTATCAATTGTCGCTTTCCATTAGTTTTGAACAAAATAATACTCAAAATATTGTTGTTGATTTTACTGGTTTTTAGATAATGTACCCTACAATAGATAATCATGAATGAAAGAATACTAACATATGATGTGAAATTAACAGTATACAACTATGATAAATGGTAATGGTTACGTTCTTTGATAAGTAATTATCGACAAAATGTAGCAAAACTTTGACTAGTTGGTCTTCAAAAAGTATGAAATATTTGTTTTTTTGCCATACGTCTCATTTTTCTTTTAATTTTTGTATGATGAATTGACTGTAAAGGGAACCACAATTTTGATGTTGGCCGATATCTATGGTTGTGAGTATCAGATCAGACTGATACGAGACGGGCAAAAACTGTGAGCCTGTGTTAACATAAGCCCTCTCACTAGCTACCCTTAAGTTAGAAGTAATTTAACGCTAGAGCTAACCATAACCATATAGATAAATAACCTTTTTGTTCCTAGGGTTTGGATTTGTTGGGATTGAGGTGAAGGAGAAGGAGGAGGGGTGGTCAAGGTGGTGACTAAAAGAGAGGAAGGGAGGGAGGAGGAAGGGTGATTGTGTTGGATGATAGGTTTAGGTTAAGGATTAAGGAACCAAGAAGAGAGGAGCATGACCGAGTGAGGGAGGAGAACGTTGGCACCGGATGTAGAGGAGGGTTGGTGGTTGGATTGGAGAATGAAGGAGGATGTTTTAATGTTTGATGGGTTTAAATTTGAGTATAGAGGGGTAAATTGTCAAAAATATATAACATTTGATGCACGATTCGCAACTGGGTTTTCCGATTGGTTAGTCCACTAATTCAAGCGAGCCTAGGTTAGACAGGCCGAGTTGGGCCCAAATTTTGACTAGTCTTTTGAAGTGAGACTAGTTCAGACAGGCCAAGTTGGGCCCAACTTTGACTAGTTGTCTTTTGGTTGTTCACCTGTTTGTGCAAAAGTAAGTCACGCATGGATGACACTTGTTTTTGGACTTTCTTTTATTGTAATCACTAATTAGGACATTTTGCTTTTGAGAGTATGCTTTTGATGTTAGGGTTTCCCCTTGTTCTCCAAGTTGTAAGGCTCTATTGTAATGTTATTTTTTGGGATAAAACTTAAATATCAACTTTCCCCTAGAGATTCTCTCTTTTGTTTGGTCGAATCTAAATCATGTGGATTCAAGCATCCTCATGGACTCGAGTAAACCTAAGACGGTGTTTCGGATATTTCATTTATCAACCCTAGTATCGTTTCAATGATGCCATCAACGACAACTCTGTATTCTCTGTATTCTCGAGCTTCAACTCTTGTCACCACAACATCTTATGACCAATAATCTTAATAATTTGAGCAGTCTCCATCTAAGGAACAAGATTCTGGAGGCTTGTAAATCCTTCTATTTATAGATGTGCAGGTTGGTCATTTTCATTAATTTGTTAACTAAAAGGACATGTTTTTACCAAACATTCCACATATTTTGACAGCAATTTCTCAATAAAACCAGAAGCTTACAAAATTCAGTTTACAACAACTTTTGATAAGATTCACCAATAGCAATCCTAATCTATGTCAGTGAATATTTTAGCCTAGTCTTTCATCCAAAAGATGTGAAGTTGCAACTTTTCTCGTCAATGGCACAATGCAGATACTTAAACAATCAAACAATCGGTACTAAAATGCACAAAACTAAACTAACATACAAATGTTCACAATAAAACGATCAAAAATGAATCTTTCGGAGACCAGACCTGCTCGAAAGTCCTCGTGTCCCAAACCCTGACGGTCGAGTCCGAGGAGCAAGAACACATCACATTCGGCGAAGAAGCCGGAACCGCGAACGAGATCTCCTGGATGGGCCCCTGGTGGCCCCTGCACTCACCGAAAAACTGCCCGGTGGACGCGGAGTACAGCTTGATCGCGTTCGACGACAGCGACACTGCCATGGTCGAATTGTCCGGGCTTCGAATCAAAAAGACGATCTCAACAACAACAACAATAGAACACAATCATAATTTGTTGAGAAGAGGGGGGAAGGATCGGTCACCTGGAGGCGATCTGGAATACGTAGTCGTCGCCGAAGTTTGTTTGGATCGTGTTCTTGATGCCGAGACGCTTGGAGGAGGAGGAAGAAGAAGAAGAGTCCATTTCCATCGCGTTCTCCATTTCGTTCTCGATCTCCATTAGAAGCTTGGGTTTTTCTAGGGTTTTGTTTTGTTTGGTTTTCTTAGATTTTTGGAGCATTCGGGTGGATAAACACGGATTGGATATTCCAGACCCGACAGGTTATCGGCTATTGGAACAGAATTATCACTCTTCTGTTTAGTCCGGACGGTCTGAACCGCGGAAAGGTGTCAATGGGTGTGTATAAAAACATCTACTTTTACAATGCGGCTTCTACACGTTTCAAAATTTCAGCCGTCTAAGTCCGAAAATAAATATTCAATCACTTCTCTACTATTATAATGAGATTTCAAAACGACTCAAAAGTTACTCATCTAATTGTCACAAAATATTCAACCAATTAAAATTTTTAAAAATAACTTATGAGAGATTAATAAAATCTTAAACCAACTTCTTTAAATGGAGACGAAAGTAAAATCTAAAACTAAATTTTTCTTATCCATCCAAATCATAAATAAATACTAAACTAATTTACTTAAAAAAAAAAAAAAAAAAAAAACTAACAGAAGAGATAAATAAAACTTTAAACAAATTAATTTTTAAAAAATTACTTACAGAAGAATAATAAAAGCTTAAATCAACTTCTTTCTTATCCATCCAAACCGTAATTAAATATTAAACCAAATACCAAAAAAAACTAACGGGAGAGAGAAACCTTACTGGAGATTAAAAAAATCTAAAACAGTAAGTAAATAATCAACAAATTTTATTTTTTTTAACTTACAGGAGATTAAAAATCTAAAACAGTACGTAAACACTAAAACAATTTAAATATAAAAAAAAAAACTTACGGAAAATAAATAACTGTCACGCCCCAAGGACTAGGAACGCGTAAGCATGCCAGCCGCATGGATATGGCAACTCCAATATATGGAAACCATACCCATACGTACGCTGTAATATGAATATAAACTCACATGTGGTATATATAATGTCACAAGTCACAGATATGCTAATCTCATCCACACAACAAGTCATAGAAAAGAAATACTAAGCTAGAATAAGGAGTCTGAAATATCCAGAAAATAATAGTCGGGTGGAGACAAATCCACTACCGATGACTATAACCAAAACTAAAATGAGAGAGGAGTATAAAGTCTCCAATATAAAATAATATGAAGACAGAAGTGCATCAGCGAAAAGAATCCATCGCTAGATAATCAACGATGCTCAGAAGGTAAGACATCCTCGACAGAAAAGAATGCGTCAGGTCCAGGCCCGTACTCCTGCAAATACTCAAGAGCAGATACACCTGGCAGAGGACCAGGTCCTCAGAGGGACGTAACAAGATACAGAAAATACGAGCCAACTTGAACACAGTAAACATGCATATAATTTGAAAATAATTAAGTACGCTGTACCAGACAATCTACATGAATGCAAATGAGGACAACTTTTCGACGTATGGGCAAGGGTAGTCTACTCGATCTAAGCCTCACAACTCATGCACTCGTCCATGAACATCATCAGCCGTCATACCTCGGGGGTAGCGACCCTCGGACTCCATCAATCGACATACCTCGGGGGTAGCGACCATCGGACACGACCCACCATAGTGCGTGCTAGTGACTACGGTGTTACCAGAGTGGTTAAAGCTCATACGCCTAATGGTTGTCCTCTATGATACTAAGTGTCAAGTGTGTGTCAACATATCTAATATATAGTAATGACTGAAAGAAAAACTACACATGCAAGAACTATACAGAAATAAAATAACTAAACAGAAATATAAATAGCATGCAAAATACTGTAAACAATTTGGCAAGGTATCTTGCCTGGCAAGAAGGCTGCAAAATGTAGTGTCCCAATGTCAACACCAAGAGTCAGAAGCTACGGCCTCAGAATGAACGTCTCCGGATGCTGAAATAAACATCACCAACGTTCCCAGAATAAGCAAAATAGCTAAAAAGTACTTCCCTTTCGTCCAATTTGGACACAAGGGCAAAACGGTAATTTCGGGCAAAAGTGGGGTCCACGTGTGGCCCACTTTGCACCGAAAAGCGTGCTGAGGGTAACAGTCTCTAAATGGGACAAACTATAGGTCAAACAACTCTAAATGTCAATACGAACCCAACGGTATGTCCAAATATGGATTCCGATGGGCCGAACTTAATTTTGTCCGAAAAGTCAACTGTGGGGCCCCGCCAATTAGCGATTTGGTCAACCGTCTCAGAATTGCGTGAAAATTGGGTCACAGGACCAGCGCGTTACCACGAGTCCAGCGGCGTAAGTTTCGTCGCAATCTGACAAGCGTGCACAAAATACGTGCGAGTTCCACAAAGGTTGCGATACGGTGTGTGTCCGCGGATACGGTCTGATTCCGGCGCGCACACGCGTCTGAATCAGTCCCCACGAATTTTCACGTGTCCGGTTACGCTGTGTGCACCATTCGGTACACTTGGCACACGGCGGGGCGGTCCCGTTTGGCGGGGCGCGCTCCGTTTTCCAACTTTTGGAAAACCGAAAAAAGTGGGTGTGTGCAGTTTTGTGACGAATATAACTATGTCCACAGCAACTATTAGCCTAGGGTTATTTTACAGAAATTAAACTAGGTCAGGTATTCTACAGGTATCAAAAAGAATCACCGAATTCGGATCTCTGTGGTGGGAGATACGAACTCGGCAGTACGGGTGGTCATTCTGGAATTCTGCGATCCCAGAATTGGGTCCGTCCGTCCACTTTGGACGCTGTTTTACACCTAGGGGCACACGTTTTCTGAGGTTGGCTATAAAACGAATATTGGAGAGGGTTGAGGGGAGATCATACCTATGAAAACGGAACAGCGTTTGGTCGAGCGAGTCGACGGAAAATCGCGCCGGAGCGAAGGTGCCTCGAGTGGGAAACTGCAATTCGCGAGGTCGGAGTCGACGGGATAGTTGAATGGCTTGGCGGGGCTTCTCTGGCTGCGGTGACGGCTCTTAGATGGGAAG
Organism: Iris macrosiphon; assembly: GCA_036927795.1. Taxonomy (NCBI): domain Eukaryota; kingdom Viridiplantae; phylum Streptophyta; class Magnoliopsida; order Asparagales; family Iridaceae; genus Iris; species Iris macrosiphon. Next base: position 3,910,226 of record JAYESA010000015.1, read on the forward strand.
AGAAGGTCTGGAACTATTAGGTTAGGGTTTTGGAAAGCTAATATATATATATATATATTATATATATAATTTTGGAGAGAGGGAGGGACATGGAGCGGTCCGCGGGAGCAATTAAAGGTCTGTTGTTGGTTGAAGTGGGCGGGTCTGGTTTTATTGGCGGGTTACACAACAAAAGTCGCTGAAGAGGAAAATAGAAATGCTAAGTTTGCTGCAAAGGAATCCTAAGTACTAAGTAGTATTATTACTATTATTATTATATTAGTAAATTTTCTTTTCTTTTCTTTTCCTTTCTTTCTTTAAATATATATATATATATATACATATATATATTTGTATATATATATATATATATATATATATATATATATATATTCACACATAAGAAAATTTATATATTAGGGTATTGCACATCGTTAGGCTAGCAACCGCTCAAGGGGTCTTTTACATGGAATAAATTCCGAAAAATTCCTGGTGGTCCCATAAGTCCTCTAAGTGTCCGAACACCTAAAATAAAAAAAATTATTAAAAATCTATTTCTCCTATTTAGCACATAATTACCATAATTAAATTATTAATTAATAAAAAATATAATAAATACAATTTTTTAAAAATAGGGGTTTTACAATAACCTAAACCAACTTTCTCTTATTCATCAAAGCTGTAAGTAAATATTCAAAAAAAATTTAAAAAAACTTATAATTATGAAATATAAAAGTCCAAGATAAATTATATTTTTACAAACAATACTTAGCATTAAATATACGTGTAACGCACGTGCACGTTACTAGTAATAATAATAAAAAATCTAACTATCTATGTACGTGTTTCCTTACTTAGAAACATATTAAAATTATTATAATTATCTAAACATATATTTTAATGTATATAAAGATATATATAACAAATAAAAATAAAAATATATTCAATATTCAAAATATATTTAAACTAAATTTTTATATCTAAACATATATTCACACTTTTACAAACGTGTGTGTGTGTGTGTATATATATATATATATATATATATATATATATATATATATATATATATATATATGTGAAACCAATTTTAATTTAAATATATTCAAATTAAAGTTAAACTATTTCAATATAATTTAAAATTTCAATAATATCAATGAATTTTATAACCCTATTTTTCAATAAATATATATATAACAAATCTTAATTAGCAAATATTTAAACTATTTTTAACAATATTTGAAAAAAAATATGTTATATATATTTTTTTTTTCAAATATATTTTCAACAATTTTTGAAAAAAAAAATTTAATAGTTTGCGTGCAAAGCACGTGCATTTACTAGAATAAATAACCTCTTTAAATTTCAAGTTATAAATTTATATTTAAATAAAAAAAAGATTTATACATTTTTTTTATAAGTTATTCAAAAAAAAATCGAAAAAAAAAAATTCAACTTCTAAATATTTAGATTTTAACTTATATTGAAAGTCATATAAATATTGATATAAAAAAATTAAATAAAATTATCTTACTTAATGTTTATATAAATTTTTACATAAATTATACAAAAAAAGCTTTATAACAAATAACTTATAAATTTCAAATTACACAAAATTAACTTAGTAACAAAAAACCTATAAATTTTAACTTGAATTTATTAACATATAAGTTATATCATATAGATTTATATATAATATATATAAATAAAAGTAAAAAAGAAAATTTTAAAAATCGGGCCGACCCGACCTTGAACCGGTTCGATCTGGTCCGACCCGGTCCACCGCGGACCGGGTCACGGTTCCGTGTTTAGTCGGGTGCCAATCCGACCTGGCCGGCCCGACCCGCTCTCTCCACCGGGTTGGGCCCGAACCGACCCAAATCCGCCAAAACCGGGCCGCAGGTCAGACCAGTCCGGCCCAATACACAACTCGATCCACACGTCATTCCAAAATTAGATATAAAAGTCGATTATTATCTGATTGCATTTCTTTATTTCTTCTAGGTCTTCGTCCCCAAGTCAAATATGTCTAAAAAAAAACCATGGGAGTTAAACAAGCAACACGGGAGTACAAAAAGTCATGGGAGTTAAAATAAGCAACACTGGAGAAAGGACATGAGAGCAAGCAAGCAATTACTGTAACATCTACAATTAAAGCATCTAAAAAAAGTTTACAATAATAGTATGCTAAGTATGGACGGCCACAATTGCACATGTGACATCAGTATATATGTTGCGATCCTCAAAGGAAGTTCAGGATTCAGATAGAAGGGAGAACACATTCTATGAATGTCCATTTCTACACAGACCTAAATGGCTAAATTCGTGGAGAAATATAGTCGGATTAGGTATTCATGTCATAAAAGTCTGAAATCGAAATATATAAACATATATCGCGTGAAATTCTTCCACAATAGCCACATGAAATCTCTCCTGAGATCAAATCCTAAATTTTTAGATGGATATGTACTTTGCTGTAGAATAATGAAAATATAAGCCATACTTGTTGCATCATAACACTGGAAAAAAAAACAGTAAGTTACTATGTTAACCTGTAATCAAAATGGAATGCTGCTTTTGCAACAACTCAAAAATAAAAACCATCTCGCTTTAAGAAGTTTTTCTTCCTTTCTTTTTTTTTTTTTCTTTTTTGAGATGCTGCCTATAAAAAGCTTGCTCAAGAATAAGAATCTAGTATTGCACAGAACTGCACAAAAAGAAGAAACTTAATCCTGAAATAAGCACCAGTATCACTTGGGCAAGTTAGGAATGTCGTTCTGAAACCCAATAAAGGAACACAAAGAATGTAATACTAAATTCTTATTCAACATCAATTAGTTGATACAAAAAGCTTAATGTCCTCTGTAAACAAAGTGCCTAAACATTAGAGACACGATCAAATTCGCCTCCATTACATTTTTCATGGTCATCATCTTTTAAAAAAGAACCCTATAAGCTTTAATTTAAAGCTACATGCCCCTTAAGTATCAGTATTCCATAATCCATGCTTTGCTTTAAACAAATCTTCCTTCTACAACCAATCTGCAAGTTCCCTTTTCTTTTTCTGCCCTCAGGTCTTTCTTGTCATATAGACCTTCGACCAAAGCTTTTATTCCCGAGTCCTCCAGAAGCAGCAGAGCACCTCTCTTTTCAACATTTCTTGACCGGTTCTTCTTTTCTTTCATATTTTAGTTTTTTTATTGGAGAAAACAACAAGCAGCCATCAATTTTAACTTCCAATGTGGAGTGACCAGGACTCACATAGACGGAAACAGAAAAGAAGCTCAAAGCATGTATACGCCAGTTTTACTTTTATCTTCGAAATGCTCCATGTGATGTGAAAAAGCGGTAATCTGGATGATCAACCTTAAGCAGCCGCAACCAATTGTCTGCTGCTTGCAACAAGAAGCTTGCTAGTTGACTCTCACATCCACCACTAGGAGTCCACAAGGAACCTTTCAACTTGTAGGAGGCCAGACCAAAGGAACGAAGCGAGATCTTAGGAACACTATCACTTCCATCTGGATAGGCAACAGTAGGACAGGCAGCAGTATCAGAACCTGAGATGAAAGATCAAGCCCATATTAAATATGACGATATTGTCAATGGTATTTGAAAATACCCATGTTAGTAATATGGTAAATGGTTTCTTTTAGAAGATGCCTCACTTTCAAGAGGAAAAACACACATTAGCAATTCCAAAAACTAGTAAGTGCCACGGAATCTATCACCTATAATTTGCGAGGAATGTGCACACCAGTAAGATAAATATATCAGAAAGCAATTTAAACTTATGGAGATCGTGAAAGAAATAGTATGTTAAGATTGTGATGTAGTAGCGATGGAGCAGCTGGTACTATTATGTAATATATTTTTTGCCTGATTTGGAGCAGGAAAGGAAGTTCATGCCATTATCATCTAAGTTGATGGTTCCTGGCAATATTCAAAATTCAACATATTGATATCCATAGAGTTCCAGATTTCCCTAATTTTAGGCAGTAAAAGGTAGGATTGATGATCAGATTTGACTCAACAACAAAGAAGCCTTTAGCTCAAATTTTTGGGATCGGCTGTTTCAATCCCTCTTATTCTAGTCAGTCTGTTAGGTTGTGTTTGGTTTGGTGGAGAGTGAGGGGAAGGGATTCTGGAGGATATTCATTAAGGCATAACTGAATAGTTATGTCCTTCCATGCATGACGAAATACTCTTTATATCTAGGCTAACCTGAAGTACAGAGTACGACGATTGTAGGTCTCAAGGAAGAATTGGAGGTCTGTGTACTCGACGACAGGGAGGGTTTAAAATAACGCAAAGGACTCTAATATCTCCTCCAGTCAATCGAAAATTATTTTCTGAACTTTGCTTTGACTTACAAGAATTGGAGGGACGAACATGTTTTAAGTCACAAATATGTCTCTGTCCATAAAGACAAATTATTGTCATTATCCCCTCACCTAGGATCAGGAAAAGTTATACTATCAGTATGTAATGTGTAAATATTGTAAAGCAATAATTCTAAGTTACTGTGTTGAAAGAGAGAAATGAACCTAACCATTAGTGAATCAAAACTAGTAGATAATGTTCTAAAGCTTCATCAGTAAGCATATGGCATATTGGACTTGGCTACCTTTGTTTCGCAGAATCTGGACCTTGGGAAAAGGAAAGTCATTTCTTTCATGTGTTTCGATGCCAAAAGAAATGAGCAGGAAAGGAAATTGTGATTCCCAAGGGAAAGGAAAATAGGGAAGAAAATGATTCCACTCACCCCATGGATTCACTTTCCCACCCCCAATTATTCACTTCCCCTCCCAATTTTCCGAACCTTTCCAAACACTGGAAAGAAAAATTAATGGGAATTGCAATTTCCCATTGGAAAGGAAAGAGCAAAGAATTGATTTCCTTTCCTTCCCTTTCCATGAACCAAACGAGGAAAAGGTAACTATGAAGATGAAAGATAATAATAAGGCAGAACAAAACCTGCTCTAAATAGAAACTTGGAAGAGTATACAAAATTAGTACAGGATCAATGTACAAAATGAAGAAAAAGATGCGATGTACCTGTCACTGGAGTAGAAAGAGAATGGAAGGTAAGAAAGCATGCATCCAAATCTTTTAACGTTGTTCCTGTAGGTATCCGGTATATAGGGTACCTGTATCATTTCAAGCTCTATGAAACTCATTTCAAGCTCTATGAAACTGACAGTCAATCAAGGTGATATTGAAGATCAATTTGATATTCATAAATCCTACCATGCAACAGAAATCCAGCTTGCTGGCAGTAAATCACAACTTCTATATGTCTTCAATTCAGGGAAGGATCGTGCAAGATCAGAGATCTGGGAATGAGGAAATGTTAGCAGCAGCAAGGTATTGACAAGGCTCAAAACGAATCATGAGAAATAACTTGCCTTATCAGCCAGGGGTTCACGGCTGTAAGGAGGATCCCTTTCTAGGTATTGAAAGAGCAGGTGACCTTGAGAACTTCCAGAGTCACTATCGTCACTTGAAAAGCCTTCTTGGAAGGCTACATGATTTTCTCTCAAGGATAGCCTATCCATCCCAAGTGTGGATGTGTTTGCTAGATGGCTCAGATCCCAATCCCTTGCATATTTCAAGCCCCTATCAAGTTCGCTATCACTGCTTCCATCACTACTTGAATCTTTGTAACAGTCACCATCACTGTCCTCCCCAAATGGCCTGATGCATAACAAGTCTACTTAGACAAAATAACTCAAAATATAATGATGATAAATTTGTTCCTTTATATGCATATAGGAACATGCATACATGTAAAGTTTTAAAATAATAGCATATGCCTAACCACAATGAGAAAAGTAAGGAGCAGGCTTCACTATTGCCTTATGTTCTTATAAAAACAGTTCTTGCCATGAAGGGCATATTTGGAAAATGCAATATGAGATGAAGGTGGGAAGCTACACCTTTTAATCAGTTCCCTTATTAATAGTTAAATTGTTGCTCAAATAACATTAATTATTATAAATCTCTATCAATATAAAAACCATAAAGATCAGCTATCTCCATGTTTATAAATTTTCTAAGGTTAAGGGGATAAAATGGAATGGAAAGAGAGCCCAGGTCACATTAAGTGGAAATTCGCTTTCCGTAACACTTTCCTTAACCAAACAAATAGTGTTTGTAGCGCTTCCTGCATCCCAACAGGTCCAAATAAGATATATAAATATATACAAAAAAACATAAGCATAAAACTAGAAATATTTCCAGATTCCCCCAGTGCATCCTTGACATCTTAGCACCTTGAATAATCGCAATGAACTTTACAAAAATGAGTTTCTTAGATAATCTTACAAATTGTAAGATTCATTCTACACCTCTAGGGTCAAGATCCTACTTGTAGCAAAATGCATACAAGTCTATTTCAAGAAATTTGATAGGAGTAATAAGATTAGGCTCTCATCAACATTCCCCATATTGGAGTTAGGATATCATGAAAAATATAAATTACACATTCACCCCAAATCATAACCCACATATGCAACCAAGTAAAACCAAATCACACATAGAAAATGATATGGAACAAAATATGTTCAATACTTTCAAAGAAAAATTTGGATTATGGACACAGAGAAATCTGTAGCAAACTTTGTACTACATCTAATATGCATCATTTGCCAAAAAAAAAAAATTCAAGAATTCAGATCTCCAGAGAGTTCCACTTTAAATTAGCATACCCCATGTCAGATCATTTCATGAAAGGTAATTTTTTTTTTCTCTCCCATGAAACTAGATTCTCCTGATGCACGTTTTAATCAACAAAACGGTTAATCTTTTTCTATATGCAGCAAGAGTTCTAGTTTTCTCTCTCCAATAAAAGTAAGCTATTTAGCACATATACTCTAAAATCATTACCATGCCGTGCGTGTATATGACATGACCAACACTCCGAAATAAAATGCACATCAAAATCAGTGTAGCAATGTGTTGAAGTCCCTACCATTGCACCAAAACTCTAGAGTAATGACGATAGTTAAAGGTTACATATTCAAATTTTTGTATAATGCCCCTGCAGGTCAAATGCCCAAAGTATGGGCCAAGAGCTGGATTCACACATCATTACAAATTTTAAATATATGCTTAAAATGGCATGGGTTATATATTTATTTTGTTCCAATAGCATGCATTTACTGTGTCATATCATATTTGTGTGTGCTAGCATACAAGCCATTAAATCTCCTAAACACACTTAAAGATGAAATAATTAAACAAATAAACACAACCTATAAACTATCGTGCTTCCAAATACCAATAGGCAGATTCATAACAACATCCGACATGGAGGCTTTCCTCCATGGGCAATACCTAGCGGAGTCCGGCACGGACGACGAATGGCCATACAACTGGATACCGGACAAGTACGGAACATAGTACTGTACGAAGCAGTCACTTCCGTCAAGAACAAGAGGGACGCCGGCTCCGTAAGCACTCCACTCCTTAAACGACTCCCAGAGGTCGGCCAACAAGAAGTACGGCCGGTGCTCCTCATCGCAACTCCTCCACCTCCTCATCATCATCTGAACGAACCAAAAAAAAAAAACCTCGCCATAAAAATCCATTCTTTACTATCAAAACACAAACTTTACGAAATCAAAAACCCGCGCCATAAAAATCAATTCTTTACTATCAAAACACAAACTTTACGAAAGAATCGAGACGCATACTTTCGATAAATACTGAGCCGGTACCGATGGGGTCGTCGAGTCCAAGAACCGATCAAAATTACCCGATCCTACAGTCCTATCCGGCGGGGCGGCGGCGGCGGAGTTATGGCGGTGGTGTCCGGAGTGGTTCCGGCGGACCTTGGCGGCGTCGTAGAAGCTGTCGTCGCCGTTGGATTTCTCAAACTGGAGGCCTGTCCCCAACATCTCGAAGAAGAGGTCCCTGATTCCAACGAAAACCGTAATCCCGCCGGAGAATAGCACAGGTTCCGACGAGGGAAAGCCCCAAATTAGGGAACCAAGAAATTAGGGTTTCGATGGAATTATATGAAAAGAAGAAGAAGAAGAAGAAGAAGAAGAAGAGAGCGACATCTATAGAGAGAGACAGGAGGGGAAGAAACGGAACGGACCGGAACCGGAAAGAGGGAAAGGGAAAGGTTCGCCCAACGGAAATGAAAACGCGTATTTATAAAAATAGCAGGGTTTCTTTTAGAATTCAGTCCTTATAATCTAGTCAAATTTGTATATTTATAAGCCCTTCTGATTCTTGTTATTTGTATAGAGCTACCTTGAATTATATGTCAATCAGAAATAAGAGTTGCTGTTTGGTAGCTAATTTTTATTTATTGAGTCATAAGTTAGGATATCAGAAATTTTCACAAGGAGAAAAGTAATTGCTAAAAATGAACTAGAAGTTTGAACAAAATTGTATATGCATATTCCTAATAAACCGGGTTATGGGACGCTAACTCTCATGGCACCTAGGAGTTGGACGCCAACTCCAATGGCATATCGTGATTTCTTTTTTTTCTTTTTGTTTTATTGGAAGCATATGTGTCTCACATCTTGCCCTCATCCAGTAGTCGAGACCGAAAAAGTCCCTAGTTAAGTTTAGAAATCATGGTCTCCTTGAACAGAGAGCAAGCCAAGTTATTACATAATATCTCGCCATTGTCTGTTGGATAATTCGGTGAAATGTATATTAGAGTCGTATGAGACTCCGGACACTGTGTAATATCTCGATCCATAATAGTCACGAGGCATTGCATAATATATCGATCCTACAATGCCACTGCAGTTGGTGCCAAACAACCCCTGCTCCCTAGGAAATTTTTATTTTAAAAAAAATCACGAGACATCAATAAGAAATTTTTATTTTTAAAAAATTACGAGACACCATTGGAGTTGGCATCCAACTCCTAGGCGTCGTGGGAGTTGGCGTCACACAATCCCCGCTTCTTTGGGGACGCCAACTCTGTTGGAACCTAACTCTCCCACTCCAATGTGTCATAGAAGTTGGCGTCTCATCCTCTCATATGCAATTTTTTCAAACTTCTTTCCGCCACTGTCATTCTTCACAATTTTCTCACTAAGTATAAAATTTTCTAGAATATTTTAGGGACAAATTTTGAACATAGGAAAGAATGCTTTCAAAATATTCTTCTAGAAATATCAAACCAAGTCTAAATCTGAAAGAATACTATTATACATGCAAAAAAGAGATAATAATAGTATTTACTCTATGATATAAAATAAGATGGTTTAAAAAAATGAAAAAAAAAGTTGTAGATTTTGTAAAAAAATTGAATAAATTTAAGCCATTTTTGTGTTTAAATTTAATAAATTGGACTGAAAACTGCACAGAAAAGTATATAGTTATCATAGTAGTAGGTTCACACATGTTCCTATTGTTATTGTCATTTATTTTTTATTTTTTAAAATTGACTTGCTAGTGTTTTTTTTTCCTCTCCCCTTTCTTATTTATTCAAATAGTGGTGTAAAAAAAGGACACAAAAATGATGATAAATTTTCATTCTTTTGCTTTCTGATGGATTTAACATTTCTTGTCAAACTTCTTGGAGATCCTTCAAACCAAAACATGTCCTTAATTTTTCTAATCACATTTCCTTTCAACTAATAATAAATATAACTAGAGGTACCTATATCCAAATAAGAAGAATCAGAGGACGTTTGTCAAAAAAAAGATTTGACTATTCGAGGGACTCACGTGCAAAACTAAAAGACAATGGGAAGGATAGATAGGACACGTATGGAATTATAGGATTTGTTAGGGGCTATAATCGGGCTGGCAAATTTTCTTGCTCTGCTATTCGTGGAAGGAGTCGACTGTTTGGATTGTGACTCCACCATCGATTTTTTTATCGGAAGGACTCGGTGATGACACGTGGTATTACAAAACACGTGGACGGAGAAGATGCGTTGGGCAGCGGAAGGATGGAGAATGGATCGCGGAGAATGGGCTCTGTCGATCTGCCTCGGGAATCGTGGCTAACAAATCCGGGGTTGCTTTTCTTTTTGCACTTACGTCCCTCAAAACTTCAATATTTGTTGTATCATAAGAGTCTACTGTAGGGTCGGGTTGGGTCGGGTCGGATTGGATTCATGTAGTGCTAGTCATGAACTCGGACCGGCTGGTCCTATGATGCGCTTGTACAAATCATGTCTAACCATATGATACAAGGGACTATTTGGTTTGCGGATTTGGAACTGAAGTAGACAAAATTTGGATTCGGAATCACTTTTTGTATTTTGTTGTTGGAAGATTTACAGACAAGATTTACTGTTATTTGACATGAACAGTAAATCTTGTTTGTCACAAAATTAAAGTTTTGACATCGGAGTTTTTTTTTCTCCGAAGTGGAACACGGAAATAAAAAAATCTCGTTCATACTTCGCGTGTTTGGTTGGAGGACCACTTCCTTTTTAGTTTAACAAAAAATAAAATTTACTATTCATGCCATTACAATAAAAAAGTTACACTTTTTTCGCTCACTTCAATAACCAACAAAACATCAAATTTAGGATTTTTAACTTGTAACTTTTACTTTTCAAAATATCCAAACGAAATATTTTCTACTTCGTTCCACCTTATCCCAATACATACGCAAAAATTAATTTTTTGATTTTTTTTACTTCACTCCACTCCTTCAAACGAACAGCTCTAAGAGATGCTATATTTGATTTTGCACATACCTGATACATCCCTTTAGGCTATGATTGCATGTGGGTACAAAAGAAAAATGTTTGTAGAGGATTAAAATTTATATCAGGTCTGATAAAGATATTGATATATAAATACCAATATCTAGAATTTTAATATATTATAATCAATATATATTGATATTTATGTACCGATATCTTTATCAAGGTCGTTCTAGTCTTTACTTAAGTACACTAAAGTTATATGATTTATACTTCAAAGAAAACACATGATATCAAGAAGAAATTCAAATATATACTATTATAATGCGTCTTAGAAATAGTTCAAAAAAAAATCGTCTAAGTCGTACGTATATCATCATTTAAATTAATTTAATTTTTTAATAAGAAGATAACTAAATAACTACTTAAATACTCCACTAATTATTTTAAAAAAAATTAATGAAGTATTTAACTACCTAATATGATATATTTAAAATTAAAGAACTCTAACTCAAGTGGTTAATGTGTGAGATATTTTTTTTTTATTACTTGAGCTCAATTTCTTGAAATAATATTTTTTATAATAAATTTGTATTTAATATTTTATAATATTTTTTTACGTACGTGTAAAGGACATGTATATTACTCATTGAACAATAAGGACGCCACACACAATCTTTGAAAAAAAAGTTTTAAACAATATTAATTTTGTTCCACAAATGGATGCGATAGAAAATAGAGAGAAAACTAGAGCTAATCTTAATAGCATTCCTGGATCCATAGGATGGAAAATGGAGATAGGACTAATGATAGTTATACTAACATAGTTAAACTTGACTCGATCAACCATT